>LPNX010538608.1:398070-424089 GCA_001517045.1 Pseudotsuga menziesii
ATTTACACATTAAATGACATCAATCACAATATTTTTAAAAAAATATCATTGGGAAGCCAACATAATATTTGACAATTTGTTTTTTTTACTACAAGTCGAAATTCACATGGAATATATGCGTTTCGAGGGCTTCTATCTAGCACATGAGTTAAAAAACAGGTTTTCATCGCCAAATTTGGCCAAAAAGTGTTACCCACTTTCATGGAATCACCCTGTAGCAACAACATATGTTGCTCCTGTTGTTGAAAGTGAAACAACCTTTTGTAGTTTCAAAATCCAACTTATTGTTGTTCCACCTACAATAAAAGCATACCCTGTGGTGCTACCCATGCTGCCTTTATCACCTACCATATATGCATCAATATAACCCTATAGAACAGTGTCTAAACCTCTAAAACATAATGAATGAGAAGTGGTATCTCTCAAATACCTGAGAATCCACTGTACTTTCCTCCAATGCTCTTTACATAGATTGTTCATATACTTGTTCACAACTCCCACTGCATGTGAAATATCTGGTCTTGTGCACACAATTTTTTGGGACCGGGACAGAAGAGAAGAATTCATGTAGAATTTTGCCTAAGTAGGAAAGAAGAGGGTAAAGAAGAAGAAGAAGGAGCTGCAACAGAAGAAACAACATCAAAGAAGAAGAGAAGGACGTTGCGACAAAAGAGAGAAAATAAGGAGAAAGGTAAAGAGAAGGCGTGGGACGAGGAAGCTGTGCCAGTTTTGTAAGCTATGACGGAAGGATGACGCAAGAGATGAGATGACATGACAGAATATTCGCAGAAGCAGGCGTGTAGATAAGGTAACAGCCAGAAAGTGACAATAAGGCAGAACACTGAGAAAGAAGAATCCCTTAGTGATCGTAGCTACAAGCTCGACTAGAGCCGGCAGAAACCACACACGTAAAGGAATTTTTGTAAGTGAGGCCGATAGCACCTTTTTGGTTATGTATTGCTAGAATATGAAAGACAACATGTTGGCTGAAGATAGTAAGTCGGTTGGGATAGCGACTGACGCTGAGTATGTTAGAGTCTGTATCAAGTTAGTATTGATTTTGTAACAATCATGTATAGAATTTATATCAATTATGTAACAAGGCTATAAAAGGATAAACCTAAGTTGTAAATGGGTGAGCCCGTTAGCTAGCTCTTGTTTAGACGATTTTGAGCTGATTAGTTGATACAACAGTTTTGAGTAAGTGTCTAGACTTTTGGGAAAGATGTTGGAGATAGACCAGAGGTAGATAGTTTTTTTTAATGACTTTGGATCACTGAGTGCATCAGAGTAGTGGTTCTACAACTGAGTGCACAGACAGGTAGAGAAGGTTGAGTCGATCCAAGCTGTGTGCGGATTGTTGAGTAGGAGTAGATTAGAGTGATAAAGATAGAGAATATTATAGAGCATGAGAGGGAGGAGAAGTCTATGGAGATACAAGAGAATATCTTGAACAGAGTCTGTAGCTTTATGTACAGACAAAAGGTGCATCTATTTCCTCGTGCCAATGCCAGATGAAGAGCATCTTGTCGTTTTTTCCCAGGTGGGTTTTCACGTTACATGTTGTGTATATGTGTGAATGTTGAGTAGCTTAGACAAGTGCATATTTACTGTGTTTAATGATTGATTGGTTCTTGTGCTTTAAAGGGATAATTGTATGAATGTTGTATTTAAGTAATGAATATGTATGTGATGTATGTTCATTATGCATTTGTGTAAGATTGTATAAATAAGGGAAAATCATACTTCTGTGTTGAGATATAACGTGCAAACCACCAACCCAACTTCCTGGTCTTTGTTGGAAACCTTGGCGCAGAGCCAAGGACTTCAAATACCCTCTCGCACAAACTACAGAAACGTGGTTCTAGAAGTTACCCATAGAACTGATATATCTTAGGTGAGACGACATTTGTGTCGCAGGTGCTACTGCCTGGGCTCTGCTCTGTCGGGCTGATATCTTGGACTTTTTGTGCTGACCAAAAAGGGGGTTGAACTTGGGTCGTAGGGAGAAAATCCAACAAATGGTTATGTTTCCGGGACCTTCAAGTGTTGTGGTGAGGGATATGTTATGGCGTCCTACGAAACCAAAGATACAAGACTAGAGGGATTTCAAAGAGCTAGAGTTTGCACGAGAAGAAAGCAAAGGAAAACGGTGGAGCCTAATAGAATGGTTGGGCCAGTACATCTATTCAGACATTTGTGATAGTTTATTTTCTGAGTTCCTTGTCGTATCGTATGAGTGGTTGTCTAAGTTGACAACCCAGAAAAATAATTTTCAAGGAGGAGAATCAACGGAATGGACTCCGTTCTTGATTGAGCGGCTGAAAAAGAATCAACAACCTTATATCAAGGGTTGTGGAATTCTGGGTAGATAGTATCATAGAAGGATATGTCACTGAGTTTTTTGTTGATACAATAACCTCATACAGTGAGGCCGAGTGAAAAAAAATTCGAGGACCACGCAGTCGATATCTCTCATCTTTGAATACGTGGATTAAAATGTTTATATGCGAAAAAAGCATTCTGCAAATGATAGATTGAATAGAAAAGGGTGGCTATGTCTCAGCAGAACCCTAGAGTGAGATGTTTCCAGGAGAACGTGGGACTGAACTAGAACCCAGATTTTTTAGAAGCAGAAGAAGATTCAAAACCGGAAAAAGATGAAAAACTATGTTCGGACGAGGCAGTTACAACACAGAGCATGAAGAAGAAGGCTACGAGTTTACACCGTACCTAGATGGAGGCTCATGTGACAAGGAAGAGGGGTATCAACCAATATCAGAAGGAGACGAACAGTTCAAGGAGTTGACTGAAGCTCCAAAACAAGAACGTGTACACAACTCGCCTACAGTACCAGAGGTTAGATCGCGAGACCTGTCTCCAAGTATTTATGTAAATACAAGTAGTACTAAGGCTATAAATAGCTGACAAAAAAGTCTGACTAGTCCACATTTTGTTCCTACTATACCAGCAACCAATACATTACCAATCAATCCAATTGTTGGAACTAACATTAAACTCCCAATATTTAATGGGAACGGGTTGGAAGACCCAAAACAACACTGGTTTCTATGTGACTTCGTCTGGACTATACGACAGATCCAGGATGAGAACATCAAGAAACCACAGAGGATCACGACACTACGAGGTCATACGCTAGACTGGTATATGAAGTTTTCCATAATACCAGTGGGAGTGGTCCCAAAGACACTAAATGAAATTCAAATCGGGTTGATTAATGAATTTAAAAAACCGAAGTCTGAATCACAATATATCATTGAGATCAAGGAGATCAAGCAGTTACCGACATAATCTGTTTGGGATTTTGACCAGATATTTAAGACATTAATGGCCAAGGTGAGTTTCCAAATGTTGGATGTGCAACACAAGGAATGGTTCACTATTTCCTTGTTTCCACACATCCGAACGTCATTGATGCAATAGAAACTCGTGTCGCAGACAGAGACTCTGGAGATAGCAATGAAGTTAGAAGCCTCTCCAGTTTAAGACATTGGCTCGGGAATGATGCAAATTCAATCGCAGCTAGCCAATCTTACGGTGCAGCTCTAGGATATCAAAAGAGGAAATGAAATTCAAGAGGAACTATTGTGTACAAGGTGCAGAACGTTTGGACACCATAAAGATAATTGTCCGACATTGATGAACTATGTTGCAGCAGGTGCGCCGAAAGTGTTAAACACCCAGGGATTTCCTTAGTGTAGAGTATTCCAGACTAGAGGTCATAAGTCTGAGGAATGTTTGTACTTGCAGAAGATTGTAAGTGAACCTACTAGTCTGTATTGTAAATTTTGTATATCAGTAGGTCATAATGAAAAGGATTGCAGAGCACTTCAGCCGCTGCAAGAAAAAACGATGGATACCTACCTAATGAAGAATGATGAACAAATGCAAGTTCAACGAGCGTAGCCTCAATATCAACCTATGCAGTTTCAACAACAACGATATCCTCAACCGCAATACTAGCCGAATCAATATCCTAAACAACAACAATACCCTCCGTAAAGGGGGGTGGTAACTTTAGAGGTCAAGGACAGCAACAAGGAGGAGGATTTGGTCGAGGAAGAGGCCAAGCTGTATGTTATAATTGTGGGCAAACAAGACACTTTTTCTGAGATTGTCAAAGTCCTGCGAGAAATCGTACATGTTGTAAAGTGTTTGATCACACTGTCGAATAATGTCCCCAGCTTATTGCGAAATGGCAGGCTAGAATTGGCGTTAACCCTAACTCGGTGCAGAATCCTAATCCAAACCCCAATCCGAAAATTCAAATGATTGCTATCGAACCAAGACAACCCAACCTTGATGTAGTCACAAGAGCAGGTGCTGCGACAGGAGCGGACCAAAATACACTCCAAGGACATCCGCAGGTGCGACCTGCGGCACAAAAGAAAGATCCGCTAGATGTCCAACAAAAGAAGGAAGTATTCTTGGAGGCGCGACAAGATTTCATTGATACCAATCAACCGTCAACATCTGGACAAGTGAGAGCTATGCCCGAAATATTTGATCAACTAATCAGAAGGTTGCCCACTAATAAGGTTAGTAAGCTCCAGGACTTTTTCAAAATTTGTTTAGCTCTAATCCATGACAAATATGTTGTCGCAGAGTTGACAACACTCATAGAAGACAACACAAAAAACCTACGCCCTGAAAAAGGGAATCAATCAAATCGAAAGCAAACGGAAGACAGGCCGAGAACTGTGAATGACTGCACAGATAAGAGATTATGATATGGACTATATCATACTCGACTTGGGCTCAAATGTCAATATATTGACAAGAAATACATGGGAAAGCATGAACAATTCGCGACTGGACTGGTCTCCTATTTGGCTAAGGCTTGCAAACCAGTCGAGGGTGCTACCAATTCATAGATTGTCCCAAGTACCCGTGGAAGTCGAAGGCTTGATAACATATGCCGACTTCGATTTCATTGACATTGTTGATGACACAAACCCATACCCTGTGATTCTAGGGATTGATTAAGCAATAGACAAAAAACTATCACAACCTTCAAGGATCTTTTCTTTTGAAGATTTTGAAATAAGAGTGGTTGCGCCCATTGATCCCGTTGAGGGGCAGCGATATGTCGAGAATGTACATAGCAAAGGGCAAGAGAATTATTTGGACCAGCTGTATAACATTATGTCTTCGAAGGAAGATTATATTAATCCCACAGCTGATGGAAACTTGAGTTGGCGTAGTGTAAGATCATGCACATCTGACTCAGGCGAAGCCCTAGAAAATTGGCAGAACATGCTGCATGAAGTATCCATGCGCAGGTGTGCAAGAATTACAAAATTTGTCCGAAGGGTAGGAGCTGAAGAAAGTGTGTTTCCTACGTATGAAGGATTGCCTAACCTTTCATCCTTTTTGGAAGAATTTGAAGAAAAGTTCATAGAATCACAGCGTTTGTCCGCTTTGGACTAAGTGTTGAAAGCTGCGCCTGCTAAATGGTGGGGTGCACATAAACAATCTATCTTTGAATGGCCGCAATGTAGAAGACTAATGGAGATCATATTTGGAGAAGAGATCAACTATGATGATAAAAAATACATGGGATTTTCAGATCCTAGAAAACATATTAAGCATCGTCGTACAGCTTGGAAATCATATTCGCGACAGGAATGGGTTCACTAATTCATCCACACTTTGGAAATGGTGCCAAGAAGTTGGTACACCTCAGAGGAGCTGCAATGAGGAACTAGTGAGTGGGAAAGTTTAACTGTAAACTTTACCCAGACATTTGAATTTACAAGCGAACATCCAACAGTCAATGTTGCACTACAGGTAATAAAGGGGAATATCTTTGAAGAGATACCCGTTGCAGACACAGGCCTCCATCAATACAGCATAACTACGCATAACTCCATGGCGTGGTATAATATCATGAAGTATCTGAGGGATAGTGACCTAGCCGCCATAATATCCATGTGTCAGAAGGAATGTGCAAAGTGGAAAGATATTGCAGGTGTGAAAATACATGGCACCCTGTTAGAAAGGAGAAAAAAAAATCATTGTAAGCAAGGGGAAAAGAGAAGATGAAGTCGCAAGCAGTGCACCAATAGGAGGGGATAACTCCAGTGAAAAATAGGAAAATCAATTAAAATAACACTATCATAAATCGGTACCATGATTGGCATGGTAATTAAGTAAAGGTACTGAGAGTGTATTTTTCAGTCATTAATTCGAAAATCTCCGTAGAACCGAACATTATACCTTGTATTGATAACCACCATAAATAACAACAATCGCCTTTCTAAAAGCCAGCTCAGTGATGGCATGCCGAGAAAATTTCCTTAAATACCCACGCTACTGCCCCAGGACGTTCAAGAGAGGGAGTACCTTTTAAGTACCGAACACTCGTGCGAAGGGAAACTGTGAAAAAGTTGTTGTTCCATAATCTGCATCGTTACCATATATCGAATCAGTGTATCCACAACCAGAAGGAAAAATTATTGTAGGTAACTCAATGAGCAGAAACAGGTTCATCTCTATTACGATAGTCAGTGTTAACTCCCATGTGACACTTCTAGCCAATACTCCCATGCAGCATGGTGTAGGAAACAGAACCCCAAGGAACTAGTCTCGTCCAGCTACGAGCCAAGTTCCACCCCGGTCCTCATAAAAATGCAGAGTGCAGGAACACCAATCACCCCGAGAACCTAAAGGGAAGCAGCCAATGAAGAAGCTGAGTAATGAGAAAGCCCCAGCAACACCATGGCCCAGGAGGAACAAGAAGAGTTTGAAACCATAAACCTACTACCGCCTTATCAACCACCGAGAAGGACCGATGTGCCACGAGTTACCATCCCTTTCACAGGCCATGTTACACTGGTAGCACCTAAGAAACCGAAAGATATGATGTATTGCAAAATATCATGCCTTAGTTGGTCAACCTTACATTTCAAGATTCAGACACCAGTAGAATCGGCGAACTAGACAGGAAGAATTATATGAAGCTGGTCTGGGATTCCCTAGAATTTCCAAACCGGTTTGTCCCAATGCAATGGGAAAGTGGGCTAGAGCAGTCGGAATTACTATCACTTATCTTCATGTCACATTTTGGTCGGACCAGAGAACTGGATACTTATGTCAAACAGTTATTGGTAGTCTTTTATGGAGGCTTCATGTGGCTAGACATGCCGCACTCAATTGATGTTGATCTCATTCCAGTAATCACAGGATTTTCGAGGGCTGGACAGGACCCTGAAGATACCTTTCAGGAAGGCAAATGCCCCAACAAGATTGCACGGACCCAGGAAAAGTATAGCTTAGCCAGCTCTGGCGAAGAATTTCTAATTTCATCCATTAAGGACCTTGCTACTTGTATGGCAGCCACGATATTGACACATAAGCTATTATGTGTGTCGAGACCAAAGCAATGTACTGCAGAAATAGTAATGTTGGTTGCACTCTATGCAGAAGGAGTGCAAATCAATTTATCCCATTTTTTGTTGAACAATCTGCTCTGGGATGCTGCTTCAGCACAGGAAGAAGGTAATCCTTTCCATTATGCTTGGTTGATAATTTTTATCTCGTTTACTGTATGGTCCGAGCTTGCAGATTATCAGCAAGTAGACTTACTTGTCCAATGTAGGGGAGCGAGATACCAAAACTTGTGGTTCTTGCCTTATGAAGACCGATGGTTGAGTAGCAACATGGGATTATTTGTCCATAATGAGGCCTTGAGGAACTTGGTGAAACAGAAGGTAAGGATGAGTGGAACTACCATCTCTAGATTTCAACATCTTGTCAATTTTCAGTTAGCACCCCACTATGTGTACATCCAAGCACGTGAAGACCCCCAGAAACAGTGGTTGCCAACACAATATATTCTCACAGCCAAGGATCTAGAGACTATTGTCAGGGATTGGCCAGAAGATTGGCAACATGAGGGATCACTACCTCTTGCAGAGAAGAGTACCCAACAAGCAGATGCAACAATGCCAGGCCAAGCTCAGCCCAACAAGCCTTCGACTAAGCCGTCACTGCAGACCCAACAAAAGAATGCACAGAATGAAGAAGTTCCACTAGAGCCTTCATGCAAGAAGCAGAAGGCTAATAAAGAATCCAATACTTGTATTATGGATGAAAAATAAGTAAAGGCCTTAGCATAAGCCTTGCAAAACACTACACATGCGCGGTTTGATGACTTTGGACGACAACACACTCAACTCACTACCACCGTCGTCGACAGGTTGGATGACCTAGGGAAAACAATTGAAGCAATCAAGTTTGTCGTAGAACGTATGCCGCAGGTACCCCCGTTGGAGGATGCACCTGGCACGACGGAGGCACAGGAAACCCTGCGACCCAGAGAAGACCACCCCAATAAGGTACATCTAGGAAGAGAAGTGTTGGAGTTTGAAAACCTAGACCATGGTGAGGTGGGAAGTACTGCTAGCCCGATTTTCTTAGATTTTTCAAAAATACAATTCAAAGATGTGCATGCTTCACAGAAAGCAGCCACTACATAAATGCGGATACAAGGAAACACCCTTCAAAAGTAAGTGAAACACTCAGGAAAGACTATCAACAAACTGAAGGCCAAAATGCAAAAGACCACGCAAGAAGCAAGGCAAGAAGAAAAAGTAAGTGGAATCTCACCCATGTCATTAATATTGTTTGTTCGAAGGTGGATGATGTTGAAATATCACATGATATTCCATCAGTAGACAAGGTCCTTAGGTTGGGAAAGATAGTTTCTGACCTTAAGAAGAAAGTAACAGAATTAGAAGCGCAACATATTCCTAGCACACCACCAGAAGTGTTGGAAAGCCGACGTAACGCATCCGCTCAGGATGCAAAAAGGATAGAGGAAACAGAGCAGATATGTGCTAAGGCTGTAGACAAAGTCTCCGAGACTTGGGAGACTCTACTGGACGATGAGAAATCATAGAAGATTGCAAATGAGCTCACTACGGTGGAAGCAAATATCGCACAGATGCGAAATGAGATAAAGAAGCTTCCCTTAAAGGAGAAAAAGGTTAAAACAGCAGACATGCGTAGACTACAACAACAAACCACTATGTTGTGTGCACAACAGCAGCAACGCGGCGAAAACGTAGAGGAATTACAAGCAGAAGCGGAGTGGGTCACATGGCTAATTCATCATGTGCACCAAAAGGTCCGCAAGGTAGCAGCCTCGATAGAAAGTAACATGTCGGAACACGTCAGTTCCGACCTGGTGGAGCACATCCAGAAAGTTGAAGAAGAAGTGAACGTAGAAAAAGTAAAGTTGTTGAAAATCGTGGAAGATTTTCATAACAAACTACGGGCTAGTCAATTTATGGAGCAGTAGCTCGCGTGGCTCGAGATAAGCCACAGGTGAGTGTTGGGGGCCTGTTGGGCCCGGGACAAAAGGGTAGAATTCATGTAGAATTATACCTAAGTAGGAAAGAAGAGGATAAAGAAGAAGAACAAGGATTTGCGACAGAAGAAACAACATCAAAGAAGAAGAAAAAGATGTTGCGACAGAAGAGGGAAAATAAGGAGAAAGGTAAAGAGAAGGCGCGGGACGAGGAAGATGCGTCAGTTTTGTAAGCTAGGATGGAAGGACAGAGCAAGAGATGAGATGACATGGAAGAATATTCGCAGAAACAGGCATGCAGATAAGGTAACGGCTAGAAAGTGACAGTAAGGCAAAACGTTGAGAAAGCAGCATACCTTAGTGATCATGGGTACGAGCTCAGCTAGGGCCGACAGAAACCACACGCATAAAGGCACTTTTGTAAGTCGTGTCGATAGCACCTTTTTGGTCATGTATTGCTAGAATAGGAAAGACAGCCTGTTGGTTGAAGTTAGTAAGTCAGCTAGGATAGCGACTGAAGCCGAGTCTGTTACAGTCTGTATCAAGTCAGTATTGATTTTGTAACAAGCATCTATGGGATTTATATCGAGTCTGTAACAAGGCTATAAAAGGAGAAACCTATGTTGTAAATGGGTTAGCCCGTTAGCTAGTTCTTGTTTAGATGATTTTGAGCTGATTAGTCGATACAACCGTTTTGAGTAAGTGTCTAGACTTTAGGGAAATGCGCTAGAGCTAGACCAGAGGTAGATAGTTTTGGTTAATGACTCTGGATCACTGAGTGCATCAGAGTAGTGGTTCTACAGCTAAGTGTGCAGACAGGTAGAGAAGGTTGAGTCGATCCAGGCTATGTGCGGATTGCTAAGTAGGAGTAGAGTAGAGTGATAAAGATAGAGAAGATCAGAGAGCATGAGAGGGAGGAAAATCCTGTGGAGATAGAAGAAAAGATATTCAACGGAGTTTGTAGTTTTATGTACAGACAAAAGGTGCATCTATTTCCTCATGCCAATGCCAAATGAAGAGCACCTTGTGGTTTTTGCTTGGATGGGTTTCCATGTTACATGTTGTGTATGTGTTTGAATGTTGAGTAGCTTAGATAAGTGCATATTTACTGTGTCTAATGATTGATTGGTTATTGTGCTTTAAAGAGATAATTGTATGAATGTTGTATTTCAGTGATGAATATGTCTGTGATGTCTATTCACTGTGAATTTTCGTAAGATTACATAAACAAGGGAAAATCATACTTCTGTGTTGAGATATAACGTGCAAACCACCAACCTAACTTCCCGGTCTTCGTTGGAAACCTTGGCGCAGAGCCAAGGACTTAAAACACCCTCCCGCACAAACTGCGAAAACGTGGTTCTAGAAGTTACCCATAGAACTGAGATATCTTGGGTGAGATGGCATCTGTGTTGCAGGTGCTATCGACTGGGCTCTGCTCCCTTGGGTCGATATCTTGGGCTTTGTTGTGCTAACCAAAAAGGGGGTTAAACCGGGGTCGCGGGGAGAAAATCCAATACCATTCATACATAAAGTTGCCAAGTGTTGATGAATAGGGAACCTTGGACATGTATTATATCTCCTCCCGTGTCTTGTGACACATATCCTTACTTAGTTTGAAATGGTTGGACAAAGGTGTACTAACTAGTTTAGCATTCTTCAATCTAAACCTCTCCAACACCTTTCTATGTACTCACCTTGAGACAATGTCAATTTGTGATTTTTCTTGTTTCTTGTTATTCTCATACCAAGGATTTGATTTGCAACACCCAAATATTTCATCGCAAGTGATTTAGCTAGTTTCCTTTTGAGCACATTTATATCATGCATGTTAGACCCTGCAACAAGCATGTTATCCACATACAATAACAATATAATATATCTTCCATTATCTAACCTCTTGAAATAAACACAATGTTTAGAACGACATCTACTATAACCCTGTTCTGTCATAAGCTTATCAAATTTCAAATATCATTGTCTTGGAGCTTGTTTTAGGCCATATAAGCTCTTCTTCAACCTGCAAACCAAATTCTCCTTCCCTTTGACCTCATACCCCTATGGGTGCTGCATATAAATCTCTTCCTCCAAATCACCATGGAGAAAGGGCTTTTTTACATCTAACTATTCAATATGCAAATCTTCTACCGCCACTAGACTTAAGATAGTCCTAATTGAAGTGATTTTAACAAGAAGATAAAATATTTCATCAAAGTCTATACCTTTCGTTTATGCAAACCCCTTTACAATAAGTCTAGCCTTGTGCCACTTCTTGCCTCCTCCTTCTTCCTTCAACCTGTAAACCCATTTATTCTATATGCTCTTTTTCATGCAAGAAACTTAACCAAATCTCAAGTCTAGTTTCTGACCAATGAGTTCATCTCCTCATTCATGCCTTTCTCCCACTTCTTTCTAGTTTCTACCTTTGTTTTCTCTTCATAACATTTTGGTTCACCAGAATCTGTCATCAATAAATAATACCATGAAGGAAAGAATCGTTCAGTGGGTTTACTTAACGTGGTAGATCTTCTTACATTTGCAGGAGTTTGAGGTACATGCTACTGTTCTTGATTTTATGGTACCTTTGGAACTTCATTTTCTTTGATTTTATCAAGCGCCATGTACTCTGTGTTTTCGGTTTGCTCTTTCTTTCCCTGCAACTGATCTTTGTACATAACCTTTTCATTGAATACTACACCTCTACTCCTGATTATTTTGTTATTTTAATACTCCCAAAGCGATAACAAAATCATCAACCCCGTATCCAATAAAGGTACATTTCTTGGATTTAGCCTCAAGCTTTGTTCTATTTTCTTTATCAATATGGGCAAATGCTTCACAAACCAAAATTCTCAGAAATGAGTAGTTTAATTTTTTACCTGTCCATGGCTCCTCTAGAATCCCACCATCCAAAGCACTTGAAAGCTCTATGTTTATTAAGTAAACAACAGTATCTACAACATCAACTCAAAATCGTAAGGGAAACCCTGCATGCAATCTCATACACCTTGCATGCTCCATGATCGTCCTATTCATTCTTTCTGACACAACTTTTTCTTGTGGTGTTCCTGGTACTATCTTCTCTCTACTAATCCCATTGTATGAACAATCAAACTCCTTGCTGGAGTATTCACGTCCATTATCAAATCTGAGACATTTCAGCATTTTTCCTGTCTCATTCTCAACCAAACCTTTCCACTTCTTAAATGTAGAAAACACATGAGATTTCTCTTTAATGCAATAAACCCACACTTTTCTAGTTGCAGCATCAATAAAAGAAACATAATAATGAGAGCCACCAATAAATTGTACCTGGGATCTAACTTTTCACTCTTGATTTGTTTTTTGACCCTAAGAAATCTAACTCTCTTATGTTTTCCATAAACTGGGTTCTCACAAAATTCCAAACTTACCTACTTCAAATCTGGAAGCAATTTTCTTGAGTGAAGAATCTGCATCCCCTTCTCACTCATGTGGCCAAGCCTACAATGCCACAACAGTGTGACCTATTTATGTGGAAGCTACAGAGATAGAATAATCAATATTATGAGTACATAAATACAACGTACCTACCATATTTCCTTTTACTATTACCAATGATCCTTTAGTGATCTTCCACCACATTTTTCCGAAGGTAGAAAAACAACCGCTATCTCCCAACTACCTTGTTGAGATCATATTTCTTTTCATAGTAAGAATATTCCTTACATCTTTTAGCAACCATTCATTTCCATTATTTAACTTAATCCGTACCTTACCCATTCCAACAATTTTACATTGTTCATCATACTCCAATAAAACATGTCCAAAATCACCTGAGACATATTCATGAAATAATTTCCTATGGGGTGCAACATGACATGAATCCCCTGAATCTACTACCCTGTAATCACTAGTATTATCTAATGCAAGAATCAAAGTATCGTGTATCTCATGACCTGCAACATTTGCTTCCTAAGTAGTCTCATGTTTCCTATCTCCTTTATTCTTTGGAGCTCTGCAATATTTCTTTAGATGTCCTATATTACCATAGTTCCAACACTCTATCTTTCCAATTGTGGACTTGGATCTTCCCTTTATAGACTTGTGGCAATTACCCAGACTATTTCCTCTCTCTCTTTGTCTTCCCTTACTCTCCATGGTCAATGCATTACCTGATGTCTAACCTGTTCTTTTTCTTCGCATTTCCTCACTAAGAGTAACACCAACAACATCATCAAATTTCAAAGTTCTTGAACTAGGGACAAAGTTACTTACAACCATGGCCAAGTTGTTCCAACTTTCTAGTAATGAGCACAAGATTAGAAAAGCCCTAACCTCATATTCAAAGTTCACTTTTACATAACTTAGCTGACTAGTAAGCATATTAAATTCATTTAAATGGTCACCGATAGATCCACCTTTTGACATCTTCATATTAAATAAATGCTTCATTAAAAATACCTTGCTGGAAGCCGAGGGTTTTTCATAGAGCTTAGCCAATGCGCTCATCACACCCTCTGTTGTCTTTTCTTTTGAAATATTGAAAGCCACCGACGAAGCCAAGCACAACCGTATTGTTCCCAGTGACTTTCTATCAAGAACCTCCCATTCGTCTTCCTTCATAGTCGACGATTGTTTTGTTTTTCCACCCAATGGTAGGAATAGATCCTTCTTGTACATATAGTCCTCCATTTGCATATTCCATAACTGGTAGTTTTGGTTGTTAAATTTCTCGATCCTAAACTTTCATTCTTCTGCCATTGCTTCCACTCGAACCAAGAACCATTCTTTCCTGTGAGTTTACCAACCAAATAGACCTTTGGCATTGATACCAATTTATAGAAAAATAGGATTGCAGAGCAATAACAATAAACAAGATGCAAATATTAAAACATAAACACATTACAAGATAGACAACAATATAACGTGGTTCATCCAAGATGAGCTACATCCACACAAATATTTCCAATCATTTATTATTATACCATAAAGCAAAAATGAAGGGATACAACCTGCAACAAACCCACTACACTTCCTCTTCGCTCTCTCACACAATCGCAGAGATTGTTTTACAATGCTACAATACAATACACAACCGTAGTAAAATTCTTTACTTTTATAGGGGAATTACATGGGAAAATACCACAGTTCACCCAAAACCATGGGCCCATAAACTATTTGGAAACAAACATCCAAAAAAATTATTTTGGGGGCTTCACCCTTGGACTCTACCCGTCAGGGACCCACTGGCCTCTGGACCCCCACGGAGGGACAATGTCCCTGCACACCCTCTTTCTAGGACGAGTGTACAGTAAAACTGGGGTACAAACACAACTGAACAATAACATCTTTGAATATGGAAGATATAGTTCCACAACCAACATTACTGAAGGTCCCTCAAATTAGGGATAAATTTCAAGATAGTTTCGCTCTGAAGAAAGGGAAAATTGTCGAAAATAAAAATTTGGAATTCCCTATGCAAGGAAATAATCAACAATCCCACATTTCATCTTCCACTAGGAAGAAAGTAGGGACGCCTCCATTTTTGTTGTATTTTGAAATATTTAATATGAATGTCCACAATTGCATGATACTCAGGGACATCTTCGAATGTTATGCCATTTCCTATTTGTAAGAAAATCAACGTGAAAATGGAAGCCTTGCCCACTTAGAGTGTATAGTTAGATAGATCTAAAGTAAAAGTCATAAGAGAATTTAAAAATGTCATGTTCAGACTCTCCTTGAACCTTAGGATCCATCAAACTATTAACATTGTTGTCGCTAATGTCCCTGAAGCTTACAGATGTGGTTGAGTTGAGATTGGTTGGAGAAACTTAAAGGTTATTTCCCTACTGATTGGTCACTTTTGTGGCTACCATATAATGGCAATCCGAATAAAATCAAAATTAAAAGTGAATCTTATCTTAAACAAACAATGACTGATTTGGATGATCCAAGTGAGCATGCTTTGGTTTTGAATGTTAACTTAAGAAATTACACAATAGACACCTTTTTTGGGGATCTTCCTACAAATATATCTCCCTACCTGAATCTGAAAATCAATCAAAAATCATTAATTTTTCTTAGATAGAATACTCTCAATCCATACCCTACAATGTATATAATGTAAATGCCAAATTTAGATTATATAAAACTTGTTGGACTTTTTTTATGGTTCCAGATCCAAACAAAGAGTTGGGGCTGATTGTGTTTTAATTGATCCAACAAGAAATAAAATCATGATGGCTTGTAGGTTAGAGTTTCAATGCACCAATAATGTAGCCGAATATGAGGCACTAATTCAAGGCCTTAAAAATCAATTGATTTGAAAGTGCAGGTAATCAAATTTGATGGTGACTTGGAAATAGTTGTTCGACAGGTGAGAAATTTCATTCGTCGTGTTTTTACCCACTTGATAAATTACCAAAGGGAAGTATGGTATTTAATCAATTATTTTCAAGCTTTTAATATAAATGTTGTACCTTGATCACAAAACTTTGATGTTGATTTGCTTGCCAACATCACATGGTTAATATGGTGAGGTACAAGGTTTTATTGGAAACCATGATGCATCACAATTTCCTATCATCGAAAGTAGTGATAGGCTACAAGCTTTGATTAATGAGTCATTTGATGGTATCAAGATTCATAATCACCAATGGCAAATGTAGAAGTAGAGTAATAAGCGCAAATTGTGGATATGACTAGATAGACTTACCAACTAGGCTCATTTCTAAGTTCTATTGTTTGGGTCTTATAATGCAAACAAGCTAGCTTGCAAGTGTCAAGATTTAAGAAAGGTTATCAATATCATGTGTTATGTTTTGGGTTGCTATGAAAGTCTTTACACTATGCTAGGGGTGTACATCATATGATGTGGGGAGCATGGTGAAAGCCTAGCCCCTTGTTATATCTTACATTATTGCAATTGATCGCCATTTAATGAGCTTACTATATGTGGATAGTTGTCCACAAGATACATGTTAGAGGTGCACTTCTTGTGAAGGTAGTTATCCTATGTGGCAATTGACATCTTCTTCATGGACACATGTTGAGAAGGATGGGTGCTTAGCATAGGAGGTTGAGCTAAGGAGCATCAAGCATGACGAGAAAAGGTATTTGGCCCTAGGAGCCATGAGACCATGTGGCACATAATTGAAGGTAGAGCACTTGGCTTGAAGAAGTTTCACTTGGAGGGCACTCAACTAAAGATATGTTGTGGACTTAGTTACACACGTAGAAGAAGGGTATTAATCTTGGAAGCATGTTTTGGAAAGCATGCGCCCTTTTGATGAGGAGCACTTGACATGTGGAGGCATAGCTTAGAGAGTGCTTCATTTTCAAGGTGGTGCCCAACCACCTAATGGCATGTACTCTTAATAGATGTGCACTCCACTTGTGGACCTAGTTTAATTACTTAAAGTAGGTCATTGTGTACTTAGTCTACTATATTGTTAACCTCCATCTCCTATCATAAATAAAGGGGCGAGAAAGTCTGTGTTATAACAAACTATTCAAATATGTACTTGTAATTTTATGTACTCATTTGGAATCTATGTTGTTATACAAGAGTTAGAAGACTAAACATTAGTGTGAAATAAATGCTAAAGAAGACTTGGAGCTTTGGGGTTTGTGAGATGATACCCTATAGCAAGATCTGCAGCACTTGAATGCAAGCAAAGTTTGCGAATCTCCTTCATAGTTTGTGGAATGCAAGTGGGAGATTTAGGGATGGATTTCCTGGTGTTGATACTAGCTTGTGTGGAACCTTTGGTGTAGCTAGATAGCTTGGCAAATGCCTTGGGAGATATTTGTATAGTTGGTTGGTGTTTGTTGTTGATTGCAGAAGTCCTAGCTAGGCTTTGGGAAGCAATTGAAGAGTCCTTGGCTGGGATGTGCTTAAAGGACTTGTACCAACTTGCAATGAGCTGAGTTATTGTAATTTATCTTCATTTGTGTGATCTATGAAGTTTACTATTGTCTCAAATTTAAAAGTTGCAAATCTGAAAAATCAGACTTTTGTTTCTCATGGTTATTAGTTTATGGTTGTTCTAATGAATGGATTTGTTTGGACAGTTGTGCTGAAATTGTGTGTTTTTGTGTACCTAGATGATATTATAAATCAGATTTAGTGTTGTTACAAATCTGTTATAAAAATAATTTTTAGATCTAAGTTTGTTGAGATTATACTCCAAGGGCTGTGATATTCATCTCTGCTTCAAGTACATTTCCGATGCCTAGCTTACATACTGAAAAGTTGGACAGAATTGAAATATTTGCTGCTGTAATAAACATTTTAGATTCACCGATAACACTGAAAGTTCGATATATTCAAAGAACCTAAAGTAAATGAAGTGAAAGTTTCGGAGTATTTTGAAATGCTGAAATTTTCAATATAAAGATACATTCAAAGTTTGAACATTTAAAATGACCTAGATTTATAGACTATTTCACATGAGGATTTTTAAAAAAAATTACCTAAAAGCTAAAACCAACGAATAATGACAGTTGAAAATGTAATCCATCCATCTATTACACTCCACTATTTATCAATAAAGCATCCTCTTTAATATATGTGATGTGCCAAGTAAAATGCAAAATTCTTCTCATCAACAATTGAGGCATGTAGGATATTATTTTTAGGTGGTCGCTGCTGGAGCCACGCCCTAGCCTCGCCCTAGCTGCCGTCGTGCTGGTGTTGCTTCGCCTTAGGCACCCCATGGCTGCGCCTAGGGGAGGGCTCTCCCCTCCCTCTGTCCCTTATGCCGCTGAAGAAGCTTTCAATTTGCTACTACGATCTCCTGGATCCAATCCGATGCTCCCTTCCATCCCGAAATTTATCAAAAAGCTTGATTCAATTCCTGAAATTGACCTGCCATGTGAACTCCCCATCAAGATTGCTCTAGCTCTGGCTGATCGAGAATTGGTAGAACAGTTCATGGGGCTTTGGCCCTCAACCAAAACCACTAACGACTGGATTCAACGGAACTGGAGGCCCCAGCTCAAGAATGGTGTTACCTGCTACTCCGTGGGCCGAGGGTTCTTCATTTTTGAGTTTATAGCCAAAGAAGACCGTGACCTTATCTTCAGAAATGGTCCATATTTCATGGGACCTCAAGGACTGTATCTCAACAGATGGACTCCAGATTTCAATGCGGAAGTAGATGTTCCGAAGGAATTTCCAGTGTGGGTAAGACTTCCAAACCTTCCAGTCCACTACTGGAACACTCAAACCCTGGAAAAAATTGGGAATGCTCTTGGGAGATACATTGACAAAGCTGACAACAAGGGCCAATATTCATGTGCCTGAATATGTGTAGAGGTTGATCTTGAAGCAGGGCTTCCTGAAGCAGTTAAACTAAAAGTTGGAGATTGGCACCATTATCAAAAGCTCGACTACGAACAGCTGCCATTCAAGTGCCGCCAATGTCACGAACATGGACATTTTCAAAGAAACTGCCCTAAATCACAGGTCTCGGAAGAAGGAGAAGGATGGCAAAAAGTCAAGAAAGGTAAGACAATCGCCAAAAATCAGGAAAAAAGGACTACAGGGGATATGCAAAACCAGCCTTCAATCTCAAACAAGACGCCCCAGGAATCCACAAAAGAAGCCCCAATCGTTGTTCCAAACCCTAAGGAACAACAGGAACCCAGAAATCAAAATGGGAAGGCACCAACCAATGTAAGCGATGAACCCCAATCGACAAAGCATCCTAGTAGAAAAGAGGTGGCGCTGCAGATCGCAGATCAACTGGAGCCTGGGGAAATAACCCAACATCTGATGGGGGCTGAGGCTCCCCCAAAGAAACAAATGAAGAACTATTGCTTCTAGAATCAGATCCAGGAGAAGAAACGGATGAAGGTGCCTCTTCAAGCAGTCTGCATACTATTCCTATCAAAAATCCAAGAGGTAGGAAATCTAAAAAGAAACAAAGAGAAGAAGCAACACACCTAGCAGTCCTTGAGGGGTCTCAAAAAACTCTAAAAGGGATCATGCACACTAGATCCAAAAAAGGAACAACTCAGGCCTTAAAAGAGGCCAATCCCTTCTCCCACAGTCCCTAATAAGATACATTTCCTGGAATTGCAAGGGTCTAGGCTCAACCCTAAAAGAAGATGCAATGAAAGATCTGATCTGAATTCATAAACCAGAGATTCTGCTAGTCCAGGAAACAAAAATGGAGGAGCCTGCTATCCTCCAAGTCGGGAAAAAGTTCTGGAAAAAAGGTACTGGTATTGGCAACTACTCCAGAGGTGCTTCCGAAGGAATAGCCACCTTTTGGGACCCCTCCCTGTATGACATTGAAGCTGAAGAACGAACGTTGCACTGGGTTTTCACAAAACTCATCCACAAACAGTCTGGACGAAAGGTAAGTCTGTTTAATCTCTATGTCCCCGTTTTGCATGCGGAAAAAAAAGATTGCTGGAATACACTAGAATCCTTTCTTAAATTGCAGCAAAGAGAAAATATCATAGTAGCTAGAGATCTGAATGTCACCCTGGCAGCTAATGAAAAAAGGGGAGGCACTCCGATCAGAGACCCATCAAGGGAATGGGTTGAAGACATCATCACTGGATGGGATCTGATTGATATCAAGCCTGTCAAAGGCAAGTTTACGTGGACGAACAAAAGAATTGGACCCGGCCATGTTGCAGCCCGGCTTGATAGATTCCTTGTCCATTCCTCTTTTCTCTCCATGGGCCTTTTAGCCTCTTCCAAAATCCTCCCCCATAGCACTTCCGACCATAAGCCCATCCTTCTTGAATTAGCTCTTGACCAAAACCTTGGTTCGATCCCCTTCCGATTCAGCTCGCTCTGGATCCATCATGATGATTTTCTGCAAACTGTCGCCGATTCCTGGAATGCCCACTTAAATGGCTCGCCTTCCTTCATCTGGGAATCCAAAATAAAGAGGCTCAAACACGCCCTTAAAGCTTGGGCCAAGCGCATCACTTCTCCAGTTTCAAAAAGGGAACTCGCTCAAGCTGAGTTGGAATCGCATCAAACCAGCGTGGATTCCTCTCCTGCGTCAGACTATCTCCTCAAAAAGGAAGAGACCCTTCAGAAAAACTACTTCTCGGCTTGCAGGAGAGAAGAAGAGTACCAGAGACAAAAGTCATGTAATCTCTGGCTTTTGAGTGGGGACAAAAATACAAAATATTTCCATAAGCAAGCTGAGGCACGGAAGAATTACAAAGCTGTATCGGAAATAAATTTTGAAGGTGGTCTGATCAAAGACTTTGAAGGCATAAAAAATGCAGCTGTGGAAACCTTTAAAGACCTCTTTACCGCCCCCGTTGAGGATCCGATTGACATCTCCTCCCATCCCTTTGATCTTATCCCTCATCTCATCAAAATGGAGGAAAATAAATTTCTAACTGCTCCTATCACCATGGAAGAGGTTAAAAATGCCCTCTCAATTATGAAACCTGATAGCGCCCCCGACCTGGATGGCTTCACAACAAGATTCTTCACCTGCTGCTGGGCAATAATAAAGTATGACCTCTTAAAAATGATTTGGTACTCGCAGAAGGTCAACAAACTGGGAGGCAGCACCAATTCATCCTTCCTGGCATTGATCCCGAAAGAAAAAGGCGCCACTACCTTCAATCGGTTCAGTCCTATCTCGCTGTGCAATACTGGGTACAAGATTATAACCAAGATCATAGCCACCAGGCTTAAAAGAATTCTCCCTAGGATCATCCCGGAAAACCAAGGAGGATTCATCAAAGGCAGGAAAATCCTCGACAACGTCATTCTTGTCCAAGAAGCAATTCATTCAAGCTTTCACCGTAATGAGAAAGGTATGGTCATTAAACTTGATTTAGCCAATGCCTTTGATCGTGTTAGGCATGATTTCCTGTTTGCAGTAATGGCAAAATTTGGCTTCTCCCTCAACTTTATAAGCTGGGTCAAAGGCTGTGTAGGTGACCCTTGGATCACCCCTCTTGTAAACGGAAGGCCCACTAGCTTCTTCAAAGCCTCTAGAGGATTAAGGCAGGGCTTCCTGTTGTCTCCTCTTCTCTATGCCATCCAGGCTTCTATGCTCAGCTATCAACTTAACCTGAGTCAGAAAATCCATTTGCTTCCTGGTCTAAGAATTGTGAACAATGTCAGGGGCATAAATCATGCCCAATTTGCTGATGACACGCTGCTACTAGGGGGAGCTTCCATCCATTCTGCTGAACAATTTAAAAAAGAATTGGAGTTATACAAAAAGATATCCGGAAGTAAAATAAACTTCCAAAAAAGCAAAATATTCAGCTGGAAGTGCTCAGCCAGAGAACTAAGGGACATCACTAGAACGCTGGGGATGGAAGGAACAAGAGACTGGGACAACTTCACCTATCTAGGCATCCCCATTTGCAAAAACAAAGTCGAGACAACAGACTGGGAGCCTATTGTAGACAAGCTCAAAGGCAAAATCCAAAAATGGGTTGCCAACTGGCTCAACCTTGCAGGTAAAACTATTCTTATAAAGTCTGTTCTTAATAGCATGCCAATTTACCAATCTTCTAACTTACTTGCTCCGGGCTCAGTAGTCCTAAAGATTGAAGGGCTGCTCAGAAAATTCATTTGGGAAGGAGGTAAAGGGAACGAAAAGAAAATCCATCTGGTCAGCTGGGAAAAGATTAAAAAACCTCGTGATGAAGGTGGGCTCCATGTGCGCAGTTTACCTACCCAAAACCTGGCTTTAGGAGCCAAGTTTCTATGGCAGTTGATCACAGGGAAAGAAAGCTGGAGCAAGGAAGTATTCCGCAAAAAATACTTCCCGAGAACAAGGAAGAGGTGTCTGGACATGCAGCCCCCAATCAGAAATGGCTCTCCAATTTACAAATTATGCATTAAAGCTTTGAATCCCTTCAAAAACAATCTTTACTGGATACCTGGGAATGGAAAATCAATCAAAGTATGGGAAGACTCCATACTGGGTGATACCCCAATAGGTTTATGCATGGAAGTCAACAACATCCAACGTTGGCTTCTGGATAAAGGTGCCACCTCGTTATGGGATCTTTCAGCTTGGGAAGGAAACTACTGGATTGGATGGGATCTAGGCCACTTCCCCCCCCGGAACTTAACTCTGAAGCGGAAGCCTTGATTGCCCTACTCCAAGGCAAATCCCCTATCAAAAAAGAAACCAGAGATAGAAGGGGTTGGGGGAACACTGGAAGTTACTCAACCTCAGAAGGATACAAGAACATTCAAGAAATCCCTTATGCAGTCCCCAATCCAACTGTCTGGAAGTTTATATGGTCCAAAACCTTCATCCCAAAAATTGATATCTTCTGCTGGTCAATAGCCCACAAAAGTATCCTCACAGGAGATAACCTTAAGAAAAGAGGCATGGAAGGCCCTTCCCGATGCCCTCTCTGCAAACTCAAGGAAGAAACTGCGGATCACATCATTCTTAACTGTCCTTTCTCCAAAGAAGTGTGGTTAAATGCCATGAATCTAAACCAAGGCACTACTCTCCCTCATACTATACAGGATCTCTTCTCAAATTGGATGAACCTGTCTCCGTTTCGTCTGGCCAAAAAAATTCTGCTCCAAACTGCCTGGGAATGGCTCCCAAAAGCTATTTGCTGGAAACTCTGGCTTGAGAGAAACAACAGAATTTTCAGGAATCAAGAAACTCTTCCCCGAAAAATCGCAGCTCAGGCAAGAGCAATCCTAGGGGAAGCTCTGGAAAGCATCCTTTCCTTTAAAAACTCCAATTAGCTCCTGCCAGACGAGTTACATTGGTTAAGCACGTTAGCTCCCAATCTTCAGAACCGAAACAATCCCAATAATCCTCAAAAAGAGCATTGGGAAATAAGACTTGATGAAGTTGATTTCATGCGCTAGAAGTCAACTTTGAATGAACCTTGTCTCTTCTTCGACGGTGCCTCAAAGGGAAACCCAGGCTTAGCTGGTGCCGGTGGAGCGATCATCTTGGCCAATGGGAACATGCTCAGTAAGTATGCTTGGGGTCTAGGAATTGACTCTAATAATGTTGCTGAATTTTGTGGGCTCTGGCAAGGCTTAAGAATCGCACTTGCTAAAGGAATTGGCAATCTCTTAGTCTTTGGGGACTCCTTCTGATTAATGCCCTTATAAACAAGAAGAGTCCTTCACATATCAAACTTCGCCAAATCTTCCAGAAAATCCTTCACCTAAGCAAAGATTTCCAAAGTATTAGATATTTCCATGTGCTGCGTGTGCTGAATATGCAGGCTGATAAAGAGGCTAATTGTGGGACAACGCTGGGCAAAAGCATCTTAAGTATTGATGGAGTTGATCAGAGATGTGACATCCCTTAGATGTTGGGGATTCAGGATCTTTTTACAGCGTTTCCATTCGTTCTGCATACTCCACATTTTCCATACTCATGAGCAGGGCAGATATTCTCTGCAAATTCGCAGACTGCCAGGATTCCTCGTCCTTTGGGCTCCTCCAAGCCTGTTACTTAAGATTCGCCTCCTCTGCCATGGTTCCAGCACTATTGTTATTTGCTCTGTGGATTTAATCCCCAGAAAAGAAGACTGTGTGAAGCTCTTTGTGCTACGCGCCGTCTCCTCCAACGCTGCTAGATCGTGTTCTGATCTGAATCAAGGAAAAGCTCGCCTCATAATGGCATCAGAAGGATCATCAAGCTCAGGTCCATCAGCGGAAGTAAGGATCGGGTCGCTGGAATCCTCCATGGGTCGTCTCAAAGCCAAATTAGATAATCAAGATAAGACGCTGCAAAATGTCACCAAGGCTGGTGAACAAACTTGGGATCTACTAAACAAGGATCTGAGGCAACTCCGTGAAGATCTCTCGGCCTCCACTGAAAAACTGGAGGATTTCAAGGATGAAACGTGCACAAGCTTCAAGGACGCGGCTATCACTCATGGAGATTTTGGCAAAAGAATTAGCGCTCTAGAATTTGCAGTTTCCAAGCTGATGGCCAAACTGGGCAACTGATTTCGCTCTGCAAGCCCTCTTCCCCTTCTTGCTGCTTCTCGGCTTAACACAATCCACAGTACTATTTAAATAATTGTATTCAAGCCGTTGGGAGGCTTTGGATCCCCTGCCTCATTTTGATGAAGAATCTATCTCATCTTTGTAGCTGTTTTAACTCTGTATTAAGCCTTCGGTAGCTGTTTACCGGTATCAACATATTCTACACCTATGTTATTGCAAAAAAAAAAAAAATTTGAGGCATGTTATTTTTCTTTGCATTGTTCCTACATCATCATAATAATTCTTTTGGTGCATTACAGATACTTCAAAGAATAGCCGACTCTTATAATTGAATACAAGTAGTTAAGCCTGTCAAAAGCATGCTCGACACCTTTTGACTATAAGTATTTTATATGGATAAAAATTAAAGCCATTGTAATGAAGTCATTTGCAACCTGGTAGCCTCCATTAAATACCCAAATATTTATAGCATCAATTGCACCAGTGTTAGGCCATGCCCAGTCAACTACTGCTTCATATCTTATTATGCATTATCAGTGACAAACAACATTTTTTTTTGCAAATGCATGAATGTGGTAGAAACAAAAACTTAAAAAATATCAACGTTAATGCATGAATATCTTACACAACTATTTCACGAGCTTACATTATATGTAAATAGGGGATTACAAAACAGTTAAATCGAAGCTAGTGGCCAATAATATTTAAAAATTGATGATATGCTTCTACGTCTCAAGTATTCATATTTGTTGCAACATAGAATGGCAAGCAATATTGTGCCCAAATAGGCACAACATAATTACAATTAATTGTAACTGTGTAACAATTTGATTTTTTATTTAATTATAGTTATATTTCATCATCGGGTCAAATGGTCATGACCGCAGTAGGGATTCAACTGTTGCATTGATAAGCACAAGCCAATAACACTCTTAATATCCCTAATAATTTAACATGCATACATAAATAATGGTGAAGGCCACTGAAAACTTTCTTATCCATTACTAGGATTATCAATATACCATGCTTAACCACAATGCAGATAACAAAGGCAAACTGCAGAATCCCTTAGCCAATTATCATCCTCACACACATATCCAATGAAGCTTCTGATTTCTATTAAAATATAAAGTGGTTACAGAGCTTGCAAAATACAGATAGGCGAATCATTTTCACGATAGTTAAATCAGTATAATCGGATAATGTCAAGATACATTCAATCCTATGGTAACATGATCTAATTCAATAAACACCACGGCTTCCATTGGAAGCCAACAAAGTGTAACATTATTCAAACCACGATTCTTGTATTATTATGAAATGAATAAATCCCGAATGAGCGAATTCTCGAAGTTTATTACTACTGTGCACTTGCACGGTAACAAAGGTGTTCAAAATTCTTAAGAGGCTGTGAACATATATCCAATATTGGATGCCATCGAACAGTATTTTCAAAAAAATAAGATATTAGGTGCTTCCTGCCAAGAAGCAGAACAGACTAAACTTTTGGAATGGTTACAATCTCATGGCTTAAATAATAAAGCTAAGCCAATCTTGGGGGACTTATCAAGGGCCTTTGTGTCAAACTCTGAAGAAAGAGTTATCAAGGATTTAGGCTTCCACTCATGCTGGAGAACTGCACCAAGCTTCCCATGGTTGTTGAGCCGTGTTTTCATGGTGGTGATGGGGTCAAGGGCATAAGCACTACCCACTGTGAAAGTGTTCTGATTTGCTGAAAACTTGCGTGAAATCT
>LPNX010538617.1:10045-20269 GCA_001517045.1 Pseudotsuga menziesii
TTCAATGAACATCAAGGAACCCATATTTCTTCTCTAATGTCTGGACTGCAAACAAGTCATTCTTTTAAAGTCCTATCTAGAGTGCATGAATATTTGTGTAGTAATTGTTGATATTAACATTTGTTATTTTCTGTGCAAAATTTTAACATATAAGTGCATGCTATAACCACTTTTTTGGCTCATTATCATTGCATTCATACTCTTTTATCGATTTGTGGTAAGTGATTGTGTTCTACAACAATTTACCAGGTCACCAGGTCCACTCGTGATAAAGGACTGTAGGAAGGAAGAAAAAAGACCAGTGGGTGAGAAATGAATCTAGATATTGCATTTCTTTGACAGGCTAGCTCACAAAAATAGATGAAAAATCTTGCCAAAATTATGCATTACCTGTCTGGGTAAAACATGTTACAACTGTGACTCTGCTCTTTGTCACTGATGCTACATGTTACGTCATTAGATAACTTACTAGGTATAATCCCTACTTCTGCCAGACCTGACTCAATCAAGCTTTCATAAAAGTCAATGTAGTTTCTAAATACCTATTAGAAATTTATCACCAATCCCTACAATCAAAATCATAAATAGAGAAACTCAAACCTTCAATACAAGGGAAATCTGGACTTTGTGGTGTTATATCATCAAAGGCAAGTTGTGTAACACCTTCAATGTATACTGAAGGAAACACCTTGTTGCTTGGCCTTCTGCACACGTGATATTTAAAAGATTATAGTTTATACAGACCTCTTGAAAATCTGTTGGGAAAATGGGTTTAATCTTTGCACATTCAGTTCTTTGATGAAAACCATATTTTTCTTAACTTTTACCTTGACAACAGTGAATTTGAAGAAAGAAACCATCGAGCATATTCCTGCCTAGTACATAATTCTCCAGGCTAAATATGTGATTCTAGAAAAACATATCAAAATTGTAGCTCCTATGATACATAGCCAGGACACAAGATTAAAAGCATTCAATAAATGTTGACATATGGTTTAGATTGTACAAACTAAAGATAACTTAACAATAATGTCCTAAATTCAAATAATCTTTTTCAGTACCTTGTAGCCTGAGTTGGAAAGAAAGAGACATGAAAAATAAAAGACGTGACCTGCAACTAGGATTTATGTATGTTGTGGTTTCCAGAATATCCATAATAGGGTGTTGTATTCATTTGGACATTTGTTTTGGCTCCTGTAGAATCTTTGTTTTGGCTTTCAACAGTCCTCACAAACTAAATTCCAACTTAGCAATACCAGCAGGATGATTTGGCCATTCAATTAATTTACATCAACAACCAAACACGTCAGTTTTAGTGGCAGTTGTATCATCATCAAATGCTACTTCTGTGAGGTCTGATCTTGTATCATCATCAAACCCTTGGACGATTGATTTCTGAAGCTATGATTTAACAGATTTCTTCCATTTTTAAGAGGCCTTCCAATTACTTCTTCCTAAAGATCTGTAGAATAAAATGGATCACGATGATTATTTTTTCTTCTTATAGAGAATGCTCCATCCATCACAGCAGTGAAACGATTAAATATTTAGGAAATCTAGCCTTCTCTAGGCAATGCTTGAAAATCATCTTTCATAAGACACTTAAGAGGATGAAAAAAATTGCACATGTACAAGTGGATAATAGTTGAAAGTCTCATACACTCTTATGCTACACACAATGTACCCAGCAGCAAAAGGAATATCAAAGTTTTTGCAGACCTATATAAAACCTAGTGATAGAGGGCCATGTTCTCAAATACTACATCTGATACCATTGCATCAATCTGGACAAGCGAGTTACACTAAAAAGGACTCTCAAAGGAACTTTAAAGAGATGCTAAAGATGGCATATTGTAAAAACAAAATAACCTGCAGTTATCTTTTTAAATTGTGATGAATTTACATATGTGATAATATATTTTCTTTATATAAGCACAGAAAAATAGAATTGAAACCTCAGGATGATTTATTTCCACGATTTAGCAGATTTCTTTCATTTCTAACACGCTATGGATCATGATGATTATTTTTCCGTTTCTATACAATGCTCTAGCCCACATGGTATTGCAAGGCTTATTCTTAAATATTTAGGAAATGTGGCTTCCTGTAGGCAATGCTTGAAAAGAATTTTTCACAAGACCCTTAGCAACGGTAAAAAAATGGGCACATGTACAAGTGCATAATAGTTGAAAGTCTCGTACACTTATGCTATATGCAATGTACCCAGCAGCAAAAGGAATATGAAAGTTTTTGCAGACCTGTATAAAGCTTAGTCATAGAGGCCTATTTCTCAAATGAGACATCTGGTAGCATTGTACCACTTTGGATAACTGACTTATAAAAAGGGGGTTCCAAGGAGATCTAAAGAGAGGCTAAAGGTAGCATAATTGAAAAACAAAATAGCCTTAGATCATAAGGAATTTGCATATGTGATAAGATATCCTCTTTATATAAGCACAGAGTTACATTTGAGCCCTGAGCTTTGCGAGCTCAAAATCAAAAGCATAAATTAAATATTTGGACTATTTATTTCTGAAGCTACGATTATGAGATTTCCTCCATTTCTTATAGGATTTCCAATTAATATTGTTCCATCCTAAAGATCTAGAGAATAAAATGGATTGTGATGATTAATTTTGCCTCTTCTAGACAATGCTTCATCCAACACAGTATTGCAAGGCTAAAATATTTAAGAAATGTGTCCTCCTTTAGGAAATACTTGAAAACATCTTTCATAAGACACTTGGCAACAGTTAGAAAATAGGCCACTCTTGATGCTACACATCTAGCCTGCTAGTTTGAAGTTTGAATAGTAACACAGTGGAAGGGTATTTACAATGCCCATCCTAACACAGTGGCTAGGCATGACTTCATTCACACATTCACTATTCTTCTTTTCCACACATTCACTATTCTTCTTCTTTTTCACACAGTCACACACTATGATGATGATGGAAAATGGAATTTAATTAAGAGCACTAAGCCCTCTTTATCCCCAAATGTTGGTGGTGTTTTTTGTTGAAGTCATTTGTCATTTCCATAGTAAAAATGTACCCTTCACTTATTATCTACTATATCTCATTGCTACTCAATAGAACACAACTTAACTAGGTAGCTTAAACACAATATTTCATCCTTTTTATGACTAAATCACACAACCCATATAACTGGGCCGCCTTTCTCATACACAATAGTCAAATACTCTATGAGATTCTTCTCGACTTCACATGAAACAACACACTGCATAACACAACAAAGGCTATGACCTACTCAAACTTCATCAATGAATTCAAATACAAACCAATATGTGCCACTCAACTTGGTCATAAGGAGTTTTAGAAATAATAAGATGGATATCCTCTAGTCAACTACACTTTCTCACAACCAATAGGCTCTACAACCATCTCACTCCCTACATGCATTACTCCCTACTGGTGCACTAATGATTTTCATAAGAAGGAAAACGAAGGTGCACTATAAGAAGGAAAATGAATGTAACAGGATTTCCTTCGCCTTAAAACCACTTAGATACTTCTACTAACAATACCCAACGTTACTCCCTACTGGTGCACTAATTACATCATTCAGACGTTGAACTTGAGCTTCCATGTTGCTGATAGCTTGAGGCAGTGAAATGACCATTGCCACCTCTTGAAAAGCTTTGTTTAAATTATTGTTCAAAACATTGGCTAGGCTTCACCTGAATTAGAAAGCCAAGTGACTTCCAACCAAATAGTCAAAGTACTACTGAATCAGGCATGGCAATATTAGGAGCCCTCATCCCACTACTAAATCACCAGAAAGATTAATGATTCCTCTTGCTCAAGTTTGGCTAAGGATTTGCATTGTCACTTGGAGTCTTGGAACTGAATGCATGCCCAAACTAACCAACTATGATTAATAACTAAATTGCTGGTTCTGGTTCATGTCTGAATGATGTTATACATGATATATACATGGAATGTGCTTGAGAACTAATGAACCCCAAAATAATAGTGAATACTTGACTGGAAAAGGTAGGAAAGGGTATAGAATGTTTGGGATCTATTTGGGGTGATTACAACAACACATAAACTACCATAGTTGCTTCCCTAACTACATCTGTTGTTACAGAATCAGCAAAGATACTTGAGATTGGAAATGGTGTCTTAATGTTACACTCCTTGGTTGGTGAGAGTGTAACATGAAGACACATGAAGTAACAGATATGTTCCCTGACTAAGGCTGTAAAACACTATGCATTTTGTGAATTAAGTAGAGAGAATTCGAAGATTTCAATGAATTTGCACTCTATTTTAATGTATGTAGGATTTATTTCAAGGCATAATAGCATAGACTGTGAAGATGAACATTAATTTATAGGCAAGCCTTGTATTTCCTTGAGCATGCATCCAGTAATTGAAGCAGTACAAGGCTCCAGATCAATTGCTGAAATTTAATTCAAAGGTATCACGTTCTTATTAAATCCATTTAATTTCTAAGTTTCTTAATTGATTTCTTTTTGAGGTAAATCATCCAAAAAAATACATAATATGTGCAAGTTTTCTTTACACCAAAAGCTTGAGCTTTTAGAAAATTGAATCCATTAAATTATATATATCACGATTTCCACCACACTGCCCTTCTTTAAAATTTTGAATTCCCATGCCTTTTTGGGTGATTAGCATGACCCAACCAAAGACCTTTGATTTATAGTTGATATTATTTGTTATTATGATCTTAGAGTTTTGTGAGTTGTTTACAAAGATTTATCCGACACCCATTGGACCAGGTAACACTAGTACATGTGATCAATTTTGCCACGGCAAAAACGTGGCAATATCCACGGATAAGCGTGGATATTGCCACGTCTAAGTGTTTTTTTCCCCGTGGAAACTTTTTCGTCGCAATAGCGATGACCCGTTAATTGTGTGGCAAGAGCGACGATGTTCTATTTTGCTGTGTGTATATTTCCATGGCTAGGCCGTCTCTATAGCGACAGGAATACGTCGCAATTGCGACAGCCCTTCCTAAAATGAAAAATACAAACCCAATACCTGCGACGGTCAGACGTCGCTATATCGACGGAAAGTCGTCGCTATATCAACGGAACTACGTCGCAAAGTTCCACGGAAATCCGTCGCTATATCGACGGAAAGACGTCGCAAAGTTCCACGGTAAGCCGTCGATATAGCGACACTCGCTGTAGTTTAAAAAAAAAAATATATATGGTCATCTGATTTAAAACCTAATTAGACCAGAAATGTTTCTGCATTTCAAAGGAATGAACACATGAGATTCTTATGACAAAACATGAATCATCTCTTTTATTATTTATCTACATTCAAACCTATCTGGGTATCAGAACTTAATACAGTCTGCTATCAATGGTTTTGTCGTTTCTTTAAATCAATCCATATATAATTGTGTACTGCGCATTTGGAAAGAGTATTATTTATCACTAATCTCCCTAATCTATAAATAATAAATATGCAAGGTAATGTTTAATCCTACTATTTCTGACCATCTTCAGTTTCCAGTTCTGTTGCTACACCTTATGCTGAGTTGTTTCCAATCCAGTTAGTTACTCCAGCATAAGCATAATGTACAACAAAAGTTTTAAAAGTGTGTATGCCAATCTAAAAAGTGCAGTTAAAGTGTGGAATTTCAAAATAATACAATACAGTGCAGATATGGTTTTGTGATATGTAGTTTGGGAAAAGGAAGGCCCGGGGTATCTCATCACTAAAAAATGTTCAAGCTGAAACCCTTAGTTATACTAAAATAGGATAAGGAGAAATACTACTAAATAGTATCACTAAAATTCTAGAACATTTGTAGGCCTCAGTGTTACAATTTTCGCACACTCATGGGACATTAAATTCCCGAGGGAATTACAAATACCATGTGTAACCTGAGATGACGTATGTGAGAGTGTCTGATGTATTATTTCTGCACCAGTACTAAATTAATATTTCATAGTCGTTGTTATCGTATGCTTCTCATGTATGTGTATGCACACTAAAAATTAACAAAAGCGTATATGATATGGTTCTAAAAGAACTATGTCCAACCTCTTCACCCTTGTCCTATTTCTAATTAACTAAACACTTTCTTTTCAAAATACAGTAATCATCCTGACACTACACTCTACATGGAAATGTGATCTTTATATCCAAAATAAGCTAAAGTAGTACATTTGCATGAAAACATGTATGAAGAGTTTTTTTCATTGCTTGGGACTTATAAAGGAAAGGGGATGCACTCTACCAAACTAAAGACAGATAATTTGATGGTTTAGAATAGAATTCCTATCGGAAGAATAACTGGCATCTATGCCTATGCTTCACAAATCTGCACTATCAAAAGCATAAATACCTGGACTGAAGTTGATTCCTCATCATGGATTACAAGTGCTAAAGGATCTGAAGCCCCAGTTGGAACTTCCAATGCCAAAAGAGAACCAGATTGAGTTGAATCAACTGGACCCGGAGGAGCTTCAATAGCAAGTGGACCAAGGAGATCGCCTAGGAGGTCAGGTGTTGGTGGTGCAGTTAGAGAATCCTGCCTTGAAATGACACCATTAGCTTGCCGGATTCCTGGCTCTACTGGAATAATTTCCTGTAGGATTCAAATAATGAGAACTCACAAGTATAAGTTAGTGATAGTTCCATTATAAATCCCCAAAATGGTTACTGCTTGGCTGTCAAGGTGTGACTTATCATTCAACGAATAAATTAATGCTAATGTCAAATTTCTTACCATATTATGAGAAGCTAAAGGCATCTTTATCTTTCCAGTAGGTAGAGATCCATTAGCAAGTCGCTGATCTGAAACAACCAGTGCATTTGACATTTGCTGCTGCAATCGTAATTTCATCGCACTGAGAGAAATCACTTACCACTGCAACTAATGACAACAATGATCTTGCATGTCGAAGAAGGATGAAGCTCTTTTATTGATCACTATAGAGACTGTATATGGAACCCAAACTTGTCCATCATAGAAACAACAAGAGTGAAATAGGTTTGAAATGTTTTCCACACCCTATTTGGCATATAGTGAACAACACTCAAATCAATAGAATTGAGATAGAGCTCTCCAATCGCTAAAAGGTATTAAAATAATGACAAAAATTGGACTGTGTCCACACACAGTCATAGACAACTCTTGTCAAACACTTCAATGCAACTTGATATTAAGCTTCTACAGGCATGAAATCACCACCATACAACCCGCGAAACTATTTCATAATATTATAAGTTAATATACAGCATTAAAATGTCATTTAGCAGTAGAAAAATCACATGAACAGCAGGTTGAAATAAAATTGCAGACACATGAAATTTTTGTCAAATGACCCATTCAAGAATATTTTTCATTAGTAAGCAGTAGAACTCAGAAATGTATAGCAGCAGTCAAGTACAGCAATAAATCACAGTACATGACAGATTTTTCTTGAAATCTGGGCCAAGATTTCACCTCAAAAACAGTGTTGTAACTTTGGAAACTGTGTCTCTCAGGGTTCCAAAAACTGTCCAAAACAACAAAAAACAGCTACAACACTTTTCCTTGGAAATCATGCTTAGCCTCAACACAATGGCCCTCTTCAAGTCTGTTCACAGGCTGCAAATGGCACGAACACGCTCACTGAGAAACATTGCTTGGTCAACTGGCACAACACCCAGAACAAATCTTTCAAACCCAAGATGGTAGTCCTAGGCATACCTAAGCCTTAAAAATGCAACCTGCGCCATTATATCAACATTCCTCAGCGTTATTTAGTGAAACCTAGGCATGAATGAGAAGTTCTGCAATAAAATTGTCTTTAAATACTCAACGACGGTAGCCTCTGTGAGATAAACAATGGAGTAGCAGTTTGCATCAAAACAACAGTATAATGAATCTAAAATAATCAATAAACATCAAGTTTGTTTAACCTTGGTTTGCACACTTATTATCCATAAAACAACCTTCAAAGGGGCATTTTGAGGCATATTTTCACACAACGGCCCTAAAATCTGCAAAGGCTACGCTGGTTTTATTGTTGAGAAAGTGAAAGCTACATATTCAGGGTGCTTAAATATCCAAGAAGTTTGTGCAAGTCTTCCATAGTAGCACAAAAGTATATGGAAGAACAAAAACATAAACTTGCAGCACAAAAGGATTCAAACCCTAACCATAGCAGCACAAAAGTATATGGAAGAACAAAAACATAAACTTGCAGCACAAAAGGATTCAAACCCTAACCATAGCAGCACAAAAGTATATGGAAGAACAAAAACAAAAACTTGCTTTTGACCACAAGGTGTGATCTTTAGCTTCAATAGCATGTACTTATTCTAAACAAAGTCCCACTCCCACCCTGGCTAACTAGTTTGAGTTGGAGACATTTCTGGAGTGCTTCCTGAAGTTTTTCTTAGAGGTCAGCTTCAAAAGCAGCAAGCCATCTCAAAAGTTCCTGATGGAAGTGAGAGAATTATAGCTGGAAATTTAAGAATGAGCAGTGAATATTTTGTTGGAAGTGAAGCCATTTTGGATCCTCCATAATTCAGAAAATTTATGTTACTCTTGTCAGTACTGAGAATGTTCTATCAGACAATTACAGCTTTTTTAATTAGGAATGGCGGCAGTAAATTCTGGTGCTTTCCATGGTGGCATTGTGTGAAAGGCAATCCATTAGTTGAGAAGGAAGCTTAACTTTTAACAGCCACCAATAGGAAAAAAAACTTATAAGAAGAGAGGTAAGTGCATATATCTCTATTGCTTACTTTAGGCAATAATCAACATCCATGACAATTCAATACGGGCATTACTACTCATAAGTTGTGTAAGATAGTTTATGAAGAAAATGATTCCAAAATAAATACATGGGATAAATAAATTGCAAGGATAAGATGCATCTCCTTTAACTCTTGGGGTTACACTAATATACATTTAAATCACTTGTTTCCAACACAAACATAAGCTGTAGCCCCTTGTAATTGCCAAAATGCTAATACAAGGCAAAAGTTATCTAACTTCAGAGACTAAGCTATCATAATACTAACATTAACATGATATGTCCATTATCACCAGCATAGTATAGTCCCCCAACTAAAAAAGAAAAATAACATGAAAAGAGTCATAACACCAACAAAAATACCAGCGTCACAGGAGTCAGGACACAAGATTTAGCATGGTAAACCCTAGAACAGGGAGATAAAAGTTAAAACCACTCTGAAACAAATCCTTGTCATAGCACAATCCAATACATAACCAGAGCGTGTCCATCCAGTACAACTCACTCAGATGGACACTTCAGTCTAACCCGATAACAGGTCTGAGGTTGTACATATAAACCCTTCTGAAGATCAACCTTCTTCAGCTCTACCTTATGTCCTTAAATACTACTAAAAAATAATTCAAAGCCCTAGCTCTTAGACTGTTAGAGGACTGCTATTTGTTTCTTTATCGTCTGCTCCAGCTGAGCATCATCCGGAAACAAAGAAACAACATCTTCAGCAGGAAGTAAATCACCTTGTGCATGACCCCCTGTCATAACAAGCTGCTGAACAGTATTTTTTTGACTAGCTCTTTGCAAAATTTTCTCTTCGACAGTATCCTTACTAATAACATAAGTACATCCAAAATTATTGAAGCCGTAATAAGATCATGAACTTTAAAACCCTAACCACAGTTCTAAGCTTCCATTATATAACAAGCAGCCTTCCATAAAGTTCAACATCAGACTTATGCCAGATTACTGGAGACACACCTTGATGTTTGTATAGATTGTCAAATTACTAATGATGGCAGTGAGATAGCTCAGTTCTAGGGTTGGATGGCTGATGAGTCCAAATGCCCCTTGGCTTACATGTGGAGATTTTAATATGATCGACTTACAACTATTGGAGATTTTAATATGATCGACTTACAACTAGTAGCTCCTTTACCCATGTGATTCTCAATAAGGAACTCTATATTAAGAAAGGATTTTTATGCAGTTAATCAATTTTAAGCACATAAATTTATTGTTACTTTGAAGTTGGCACTTTCTTCTTCTACTAGAGCTTCTATACGAAGACAATGGTATGCATGTATGCAATTCAATCCATCATTTAAATTTTCTAAACTAGTCAGACCCAAGACAAGAAATCTTAGAGCTCTATTGATTATTATAAACCTAATCTTCTTTTCTGAAAAATGTTCTGCATTTCAATGGCTGTGGTTACTTCTTTCTGGTGCATGCCTGATTAATATGGT
>LPNX010538653.1:0-34966 GCA_001517045.1 Pseudotsuga menziesii
CCTGCACTTGCAAATATTCAAGTATAACAATAAAGATGCAAACATAGGGTAACTTGAAATTCCACCTATTGTCACCTCAGTGGAAACTGCTCTCACGTTAGGTCATCTCTCTTATGGAACAAGGGAGATTCCTTGATTAGATTATTAAGTATGTCCTCAAAACCTTAAAATAATATCAGACTTATAAGTACAAGGTTTTATGATATGCAATAGATCTATGGTGGTGAATTCAAGTAGATTAGTGCCTTATTCTTGGGCTTATAGAGTCAAAACGCTTCAATATCTTGTTGATCATAGAACATATCAACCATCAAACATGCTATGAACAACACTGTTCTTAGTTATAAGTCTAGAGAGACAGCTAAAATAGTGGAAAATGTGAATATAATTCAAACCTCAACAGGTAACCACAAATGCAAACATATTTTTTTCTTAACAAAAAAACCCTTACACTCACTAAAATATTATGATCCATGATAAACACCTACATGAGACCATAAATATATCCGTAATCATATAGTTCCAAAACTTACATGGGGAAAAGCGAAAAACAACCCTAATAACCCAAGACAGACTAAAGGTTGATAATGTGGAACTGTCAAGTCTACCCATGGAGAAGGATTTATGAATTAAAGCTGATAGTGGATTTTTTACATGCAACGGGCTAGATAAGTAAGAAAGGATCCAAAGAAGCTACTTATCACAAGCATAAGGGAAGAGAGTAGTGAAGTATAACATTATTTCAGCCAGTAGTTAGTGTTATCATAAAGATAACAGAATTTACAATCTCCAAATTCCATGAGTTGTCATCATCCACTCATGACCTCACAGAAAATAGGGAAACACAGCTCGCCCTCACGACTCAAGACATACCTAAGTTACCAAGATACATATACAGGTACAAATTCATCAGATTTTTCAAAACCCAGGATCTATATCACAGAAATAGATAACTCCATTCCACTGCATAGTAGATATCTGATAAAAAATGAGAAAAAGCATGATAGCACATCTTAAGGCTGTCACAAAACTCATGGCCTCAAAATATAGTATGGCATAACTCCTTAAACAAAATCCAATGAGAATCTCTTTCAAGAAACTCATAGCATGTTCTTATAACCTCTGCATACCTCAGGACATATATCATCTGAATCTAAGAAAAAACTACAAAACAAAATTACCATATGTGCTCATTCAAAATAGATTTCATTGTGTCTATCTTCTACGCAACTGGGATAATAACCAAAATTATGCCTACTTCATCGAAGAAAAGTGCATAGTTCGTTTCACTAATTTGACAAGAGTGTGGAGTAGCTGCTTTACCTGACCACAACATATCAAAGGATAAAATTGAATTCACAAAGGCCTCTACAAATTACTAAAAGAAACTAGATTCTAGAATGGAAAAAAATTATAATGAAGGTTATAACTCTGACCTCAAAATTGAGAGGAACCATCATTGGATTAAAGCTGCAACATTAGGCTTTAGACTAGTCGCTATATTCTCAAATATTCGTGCTAGTTGCACTTCATCAAGACTATGTTGAAAAGAGCCATTACCAAGTCTTGCCATTTTCTCCAAAATAGCAACTGTAGGATCCGTTCCAAACATGATTGTATGGAATATCATCCTTGTTTCTATTGTATTCATTCTATTCAAAAAATGAAGAGGATCGCCCCCATCACTCAAAAATATAACCATTGGCTTCTTGACCACATCAGGATGAATGGATCCCCGATAAATTATCTCTTTTGCTAGTTTCAGATCAGAAGAGAAATTTGTTCCACCTGCTGCAACATATTGAAGAATCCTGTCCACTATATATTCCTTCATCTCTTGCATTTCTAGAGAAAGTATTGTTGTATTTTCAAACATAACCACAGATAAAGAATCATCACTAGTAGTTCTACGTTGAGTAGTAATGAATCGAACAATAGCCTCATACACACAGCCTAGCCTACAGTTGTGTCAAGATATAAATTTGGCCATGGTTGGTTTGATATCAGGACTAGACATTGAACCAAACTTGTCATTAACAAAAACCACATGATGCAGTATGTTCTTGGAATAGTCACAGAAAAAAACATGACCATCTGCAGTTATGTGACTTGTAGAAGATGCCATTGAGGCAGTACTTTTCACTGGAACATGCCATAATTTCTTTGTGCAGTAAGACCTTGACAAACTAACACCAAATTAATTATGCTATTGTGACCTGCAAAGATGATTACACAGAGAAAACTCCTTCTGATCTTCTTCATTATAGGCATCTTGAAACCGCATTTGCTTCCAGTAAGTCTCATGGGTAAGCTCATCTTTAGGAATATACTCATTGGAGCTATATTTTCTTGTCTCATGCTGAGAGCCATCATAGATATGACTTGTGCAATTATTATTAATAGGACAATAAATCAAATGAATGTGTCCCCGACCTTGTTCTTTACAATGCATGTTACACATCTCTGCCACACCAAATTCCCCCAAAATATATTTCCTACCCTGGATATCAAATTCTTCCTGATCTGATGCAAAATTGGCAGTCCTCATGTTCCCATGAACCGTATTATGGGAACTAGAATGATTTATGGGTCGTTTCTTTAGAGAAGGAAGAATTTGATATATGTGGATCTCCAGCCTATGCTTGGATAAACCCAGGAAAACAATATTATGTGCTAAGTTTAGTATTTTTTTAGGAACTATAGGTTTTATCCAATTATGGAGTGCATTGTCCAAACTTGGACGGCTTCAACAATCACTAGTAAGATTTTTTTTGTTGCTTCCAAATTGAAGAAGAGCCTACTCATTTGATAGCACAAGGAGTTTCTTTTGTAATAGGCAAGATCCATATTAATTTGTAATATGAAAATTCCTTACCTTTTGTTTCGTATTGTCACCTTCACTTGTGCACCTCAATATAATCTCTTCTTCAAAGAAAACCAGGTTAGTCAACTTCCCAAATTTTACAATGATAAACCCTGATTCCATCCCAGCAGCTGGATGAAATTTAACCTCTGCACCAGCAAAAAGTAGTTTAGTGCAAAAATAATAAGCAACAACATGGAAAATTATTGGAGCAGTTATCGACCACACACCACATATGGGTTGTTATCCAAAATTCACTATTATAACCAGTAAATATTTATTAATTCATAGTAAATCAATAAACTTACCAGGAATTTTGTAAGCAAAGAAGGTGATGTTGACGCGAGAGCTGCAGAATTCGTGGCCCACCTCTTCAAGAGCCTCCAAGTTCTCTCTAATGTTGTTTTATTCATGATAGCTATGGCAATTAAATAGCAAAGTTTTAAACTCTCAAAAGTGGTGAATATCCAAACCAATCTCTTCAAGGGGTATTACCAGTATCCATATCCATAACCCACCAAACCCTCCTATGTTTGGCACCAACGAACAAGCTATTTAGCGGGAACTAGCAAGTTGAGCAGTGAATGTTAACCAGTGAATGCTTCTGTCGAACGTGGGTTCTTAAATGAAGGAATTATGCTTTTTACTCTTTCTATTTTGAGCGCCCGTGCAATGAAATACTAAAAGTTAAGTAGTTCATGGAGCTAGTCTCTCAAGGTTAGTTAATAATATGTGTCTATTCCTTTTTAGCAGTTAGTAGGAATGAATCATATCCATGCGGGCTCTAAATCTATCTCAACCATGCTTGAAACTCAGTTGGGATTTTTCAGCCGTCCCCATTGAGGAGTGCCACACCACATACCAGTCATGGTCTGAATAACAAAGGAAGGACGTCCTGGGTAAGCTATTTTAAAAGCCAAATAATAGTATAGATATTGCCCCCTACCGTACCAAGGAATTCCCTACTTGGATCCAGGACACATTTTTTATGTTCGCCCTCATTCTAGGGAGAGAAGATGATGTTTCTATGGATGGTGCCATGCTGGCCCTCATTGATTGGTATCATCGGGGCCCTACCCACACTCTCTGGTATGTTGAACTAATTGGCGGATGATGGCAGATAATGGTTCAGGAAAATAGGCCATTGGCCATGAATACCGAGGTGGGTGGAGATGGCCGATGCCCTAGATGTGGGTGGAGAGCTATTTGGTACACTAGTTGGCTAGAGCTACAAATGCAAATAGATATTTTTATTTCTTTATATATATATATTATTTTTTATTTTATTATATAAATTATATATTTTTTGTTTTATTTTTATTATTTTATTATACAAACTACGTTAATTGGCTATATATTATATTTTTTTAATAATTATCATATAGGTTGTTTAGTTTTATAAATGGAGTAGTTTACGAAGTTGATAATTTGGCCTGAAATCCGGTCGTCGTTGTCACCTCTCGTCCAAATCATCGACTCCAATCGGTACCAAAATTCAATCAAAACTCTTTGGGATGACGATCGACGAGAGTCACAGATGAGGGCCCCACATCCCCTCGAGAACTAGCCATTCGAATGCGCCTCCTGCACGTAGACTTACCAAATGCATCTAATGGATGGCTAAAAAAACACGTCAACGTCGGATCTATGGGCTGAAGGTATCGTTCGACCCGTGCTCTACAATGACATCTGCAACAAGTAAACCTTCTTACAAAGTTTAATCACTTCTTCTAATATTTGCTTCAGTTTTCCTTTGGAGCATGTGAGGAATGTCTATGTGCAAAAACCAATGACCTTTGCAAATAGTGGCATTGCAGGAGGGTGCTCATGTTTTTCCTAGGCTAAAAGATAAAAATGCATATGTTTATGAGAGCATAGGCTGGAGATGGTGGTAATTATGAATGTAAAGTATAAGCAATAACTATTGTAGCATTGAAAGCTGTAAAATGCCATAACAACTGGTCATTGATTGGAGTGATGAACATGATCGGAGCAGCAAGAGCCATACCTTTGAAGCACTCTGACTGGTCACTGCGAGATCTTGAACTAGCCTATCATCTGCAAAAATAGGGTATCGAGTGCAAAAATAGGAGAGCAGGGGTCAAATGATACCTTTAGCCCACATATCCAAAGTTGACGTGTTTTTTTGGCCATGCATTGGATGCATTTGGTAATTCTACGTGGAGGAGGCGCATTCGAATGACCAGTTCTTGAGGGGATGTAGGGATATGATGCTTCTAGCTAGGTATCGATATAGTACTAGTTCTAGTGACTAATTCGTAATTGGTGTAGAAACCTAATATTCCTTTGGAACGCGCTTAACTGGGTTTTCTAATTCAATGGTGCAGTAGGGATAAAGATGGTCAAGAGAAAATTCATGCAAATGCTTTGTTGGATCTCTGAATATCGAGGTGCATGACACCAATTTTACTAATAGAAGGTAGACAATTTACAAAAATTACACTTCATTATCAAATATGCAAATTTTCATGACACAATTAAAAATGACTAACATAAATGAATAATTTATATTCTTCTAGCTAGTCATTTTTTATGTTGTGACTACATTAGTCATTTATGTTAGTCATTTTTAACTTTGTCACTTATTATCTAGTCATATTTGTTAACTAGTGACTAAATTAGTCGTTAATTTTAGTCCTTTATAGTTGGGTCAATCAAAATTGTTCATATTTAGTATTAAATCACTTGAAAAACCTGTGGTGACTAGAATTTTTAGTCACCTAGTAGCTAGTTCCTCATTTTCTACTAGTTGACACTTTCCAAATCGTTGTTGAAAACTCTTCTCTTTCACTCCAACTCTCAAACTCTCCAAATGGGAAAGTAAAAATAGTAAGAGATTTTACTATTCCTCTCTATTTATAACAATTTTGGATGTTTTTACTATTTTATTATAATTTAATTATGTTTTAAATCCAAAATTATTTCATAAAATTGGGGTTTTACTATTGGTTTTATATAGTTTTGATAAAGTTGGTTTTTTAATGTATTTTTGAGCTTTCAGGTCAAAATTTGGTTCATGGCTATGAAATAAGCTCTTTTAGTCTTTTTCAAGCTTAGAGTAAAGATGAAAAAGTACCGAGCATTTTTGTACACTTTTCACATGCTCATTAAATCTCCCATAAAAGAGTGTCAAGTTTACGTTTTCACTTTTTCAGACTTCTTAAAAGTGGATTATGAAAAAAGAAACCTGCAATGGAGTTATATTTAATCTCTTTTAAGTCTCCCTAAAAACAAAAAATATTTCGAAGCGAATTTTTTACATTCACGCTTGTAAAAGTATTAGAACAGTCGACGAGTCGGTAGTAGTTTATCACTTTTTCAGACCGATTAGGCCTATTTTACAAAAAAGGAACCCTCTTGGAGTCTCCTTATGTATTTATTCAGACTCTCTAAACATTAATGATCCTCAGTTCTCTTTCATCGGACTCATAAAATCAAACAATGGAAGACCCTATCTGGGAATGAACCCCTCCTTTCTCATATTTCTAAAATATGTGAGAATGGAATTATCACTTGATGAGATACAACAACTGTTTGTTACCATCTTTGGACTCTTAAAAACGAAAAGAGGCACTCATTTTTTGAGATGGGGAAATTAAAGGAAAGGTGAATGTTTTTCATTTATATTTATGGCAGTCTCTAACCCACCTTTGAACATGGCATCTATCTGCATTTGCATATCTGAACAGTTGGGTATTCAGCTTGTCTCTGAGTCAATCCACTTTCATGAGTCACCTGAATCCTTTGAGTCAATTCAAAGAATGCTCTGTCATATTCCTTGCATTACCCCTGGTTCTAGTCTCGTCAAGTCAATGCTTCCAAGTCACTTATCGTGCCGCAAATTGTTCAAAGGATATCTCTTCCAGAAAATAACTCATCGGTAACTTTATCTATCCATAAAGTCAGTTGTTTCTGAGTCAGTTTCATCACTTCAAATCAATTTATGTTCCTTGTTTTGTGTGACTGATGGGGGAATCATCATGGCCCTCCTATAATGTGTCTATTCATGTCGACTTTAGCTCACTATCCAGGAATTAGACTTAGAAACCTAGTAAAGTAGCTTGAAGCCTGCATGCCTCAATGGAAGGTTTCCTTGCTTCCGACAGTAGGTTTTCATCAATGACCTTGATGAAAAGATTTGGGGTAGATCCTCCAAATCGAAAAAATCCTTAGTTTTCGCAGAGCTTATTGCTGAATTTCCAGTTGAAGAAGATGTAGCAATTGAAGAAGACTCATTCCCAGATGAGCACATTTTCTTGATTTCCACCTCTGACCCTTGGTATGGAGATATACTTTTCTCCAGACTCTGAAGTGTCCTACAACCTTTTTGCAGGAAGAACGACACAAATTATGCTTACATGTAGAAAACTACCTCATCATGGGGGATGTTTTATACCGTAGAGGGGTAGACTCTATTTTGCGTTAGTGCCTCACCCACCAAGAGGCTGAGATTGTCCTAAATGATGCAAATAGCGGAGCATGTGGGGATCATTTATATGGGTTAGCAACGACCCAAAATATTTTACATGCCAGTTATTTATGGCCCAGGATCTTTAAATATTGTGTAGAAGTCGTGAAGATTGTTGGTTAATGCACAAGAAGGCTAATCAAATTTCCTCTCGCATGGGAATTGTCCTCTACCATTCGGGGATGGAACAACAGCGTGGAGGAGGATCCAACTGGAAGGCCAGTGACGAGGGAGTGGAGAGCACGGGCGGCTTATACCCTCAACATGCAAGGGATTCGATGCAAACCTATGGTTCCCCACATTATGACTCTCTTCCCTAGTTTTAGGAAGTTGTCTCTGTTATACTTCTATTTTTGTTGGCATGGTAATTTGTCAATATCAATAGTGAGGGATGGGGATAATGGTAGTATTTCTACTAGTTGTGTTCTTAATGTTGGGATTGATCTCTGTATATATGGGGCTCTCCTTCTTTTGGGGAAAGAATATTTTTTGGGAGAGAAGACTCTAAAGTTGTTTCAAGTTGGGGTTTGTCTCTGATATGATGTGGCCTATGTTCTGGAAGTTTTTGTAATCTCTAATTTTGCGGTAATACAATCATCTTTTATTTAAAAAACAAAAAAAAAAACTTAAAAAAAAAATGTAAATACCAGTTTCAAACTGCCCAAACAAACAAACCCATAATACTTTAAAAGAAAAAACAATTGCTTTAAAAAATGAAAAAAAAGAATATAAGAATACCATTCTCAAACAGTTACAAACCCATAACACTCAAATACAATTGCCAAAAAGAATATATAGATTGCTCAAACTGAAGTGTTTTAGATACTCTCTGAATACCCTATAGCATTGAAAAAGAATATCCACATCCTTCAAACTGTAGTATTTTAGATACTCTACAAATACGTAGAGCCAGCCTTACGTTAGGTTATTTTTCTCCATGCAATTGATATCTTAATATCTTGTTGATACCTATGCATCATATTTGAATATCTTGCTCATCCATAAACACGAACCACGATTTCATTATGAGGTGAGGGAAAAGGATGATTATTGAAATCAAGCAATGATAATCACAATCGAAATTTTTTGAAAAATGTTTTATAATAAATAAATATATAAAAGTAATGGATAACTAATAGATTCTCAAACAAATCCATACAACTAAATAATACCCAGATCTTTAAAATTGTTGGGATCCAAATACCATTCTCAAACAAACCCATACTACCAAGTAAAAACAATGACATTGAAACTTATCAGGTAATAAACTTCAAAATAAAATGCTGCTTGCCCCAGAGCAACTAAAGTGACACTATGGAAACGTGATCAAGAAATAAGCTTCAAATAAATTGCTGAAATGTTGTTTACGCCGTAGCCTTCCTTCCGTTTGGTATTTTTCTTCACGCAATATATCTTAAGATGTTAATATCTTTCTGGTTCCTTTCTATGCAATCCTGTGTAATCAAATTTTCAATGATTTTTTAACCACTTCTCCATCTATCTTTTTAAATTTTCTAAATCGAGATTTTCCTCCTCCAAACTACTTATCAACTTTATGATATACTCATTTGTCATATTCCACGTTTTCTCCACATCTAAGTTTTCCATGTTACGACTGCTCCATCAGAGGTAGATAATCTAGATCTAACACTACTTGTAGATAATCTAGATCTAACACTAGTTGTTTTTCAGAACACTCTATCCATATTCAGGGGAGAAATTGCACATGGTAAGAAAACATTCTAGCGGATGAGTATAAATCAGCGTAGATCCATCTAAAAGCGGATCTATCAAGCACATCTATCAAGCACCCAGAGGAATCAAATCTCTCAAGATGCAAATCCTTTTTTAGAGTGGGAATGTTGATAAAATGTGTAATTCAATGTTTATGGTTTTAGTTTAAATAATTTATGTTGTTTTATATATATGCAATTCTAAATAATTTAAAATTAATTTAAGGAGACATATTATTTTTAATAATATTTTATTATTTTTTATAAAGGATACCTTTCAACTCTAGGATGAGGACTGAAGGAGTTACACATCTCTTCCCTAGTGGGTTGTAGAATGCACATATTCAGTGCAATAAGTGTTGGTGAAGTAGATCCTAGTTTTATGGAAGAGAAAAAATAAGAATGGTGGGTAAGCTTCCAAGAATGAATGAAGGAATGAAGAAATTAAGAAATAAATGAGGGGGAGAAGGTTATTTTTTTTATATAGTTTCTTTTGGGTGATTTTTTTTTTTAGGATTTATTACCTATATTGGGTTTTTTTTCTAGGAGATTTTTTTTTTTTGGTGGATAATTAATTTGTTTATTATTATTATTTTGTTAGATAGTTACAACATTTCCTCCATATTGGGTTGTAGAGTCAGAGAGAGGCCAATAAAGAGAGTATATTGGTACAAATATGAAATAACAAGAGTGAAAGTTAAGCATATGGGTACAAATATTAAATAAGGAGAGTGAGAGTTAAGCATATTGGTAAAAATATTAGCGGGAATTGGAAATTAATAAACCAATAACTTAGTATAAATTAATAATTGCATAGTAAATAAAAAATAAGACATATAACTTAGGTATATGAAAAGGGGGTTAAAAGATGAAGAAACCAATAAATTAAGTCAATAAAGATAAGAAAATGTATAAAAGCTAAACAATATCATGGAAGACCTTAATAATTCAAAACTTAGCTCATTTAATAATTCAAACCCATTTTCCATTATTAATTCCAATCTTAATCACACTAGTAATTTTCATTATTAATTTGGACCCTAACTCCCCTATGTCCATTCATACCTTGAACCCCATTTCCTTTAATACTTCAAATCGTATTTGCAACATGCACCCCAATTAATTCCATTATTGACTAAAAGCCTAATTTCCCCTTTCGTTTGTCAAACCCCCTCCTTTATCACAGATTCTTTGGATTTTGTTCATAAAATTCAAAATATTCACCTTGAGAATGGAGACCTAATGATTAGTTTTGATGTTGTTTATCTTTTCACCAAAATACATGTACCCCAAGCCATGGACCTTCTTTCCAATTTTTTTTAGCATGAGACCCTTAATCTTATTTGAATCAACCTTACGTCTATTTTCTTTTACTTTAGAGGCATGTTCTATGAACAAACTGAAGGCACAACTATCAGATCTTGTTTATCTCATGTTATGGCCAACATCTTCATGAAAAATTTTGAAGTTAGTGAAGCCATAAAATGACACGGTTGAGCCTTGGTCCACCCTATCATGGTCTTAACAAACTCAATCATTTTTTTTTATCTTGTAGGTATTCTTGTGTGGGTTGTTTTCCATTTCTGAAATAGGTGAGCCACTCAAAAGTTATAGTCGAAAAAAATCATGTATGTTTAATACAAACATGAAATGAGTGAAACTAAAAATGAATTAAAAATATAAAACAATAACATATTTATTCAAAAAATATATAGCTATAATCTTCGCACAAATCTTGACAAGTGTGTGTAGTTTCATCAATAGTGCACAAGGGGAGAATATGCAAAACAAAGGGTGAAAAAAATGAAGTTACTGAATTGGGTGTCTTTTTTTAAAACTCAGTCCAAGCCTTCAGGTTTGGGAATCCAAACCTAGCACCAAAACTACAAGGGCACCAAGCAATATTGAATTTAAGGGCACATACATGTACTAGCATGTATGCAAACTAGCATGCACATGGACTAGCACACACATGTACTAGCGCATATGCATAGTAGCATGTACATTCTATTTTACACCCTCTCTTTTATTTCTCTTCTTCTCTATAACCTCCCCCTCTCCTATAACCCCACCCCCTATCTCTTCCTCTCCACCCAATCCCTCCTCCCTCCCTCACCCCATCTCTACTTAAGTATAAGGGTTAGGAATTTTATGCATCCATTTCCATGAATAACATGTAAATCCATGGCATCGGATATCTAAATGCTAGACTTGATTCCAAGTATGAAAATGGGTGCGGTCATTCTAAGGTCTTGAATTCTAGGTATGAGTGTTTGGGCCTTATATATGGTTGTAGGATGAAAGCTAGTTTTTATTCCATAAAGTAAGAATGTAACCATCCAAGTTCAAAAACAACACCTTAGTCCACTACACACAACCTCTCAAGGATATGCTTGGCTATGAGTAGCGAAACTTTATATTTGGAATGTATGCCTAAAAAAAACAAATGACCTCCTAAGTGGATATGGGAACCATAGTATGAGTTTTAGAGCATAAGGTATGAATCAATGGGCACTCAATAATGTCATGGGAGGAAACCTAGGAGTTAGTCCCTAAAGGATAATTTTCCGCATCCAAATCCAAAAACAATGTCGTGAACCAACAAACATGACCTCCCATTTCAATACGTCACCATTGAGTTAGCATATTAGCACCATTTGTATTTTGGTGAACTAGGTAATGGTACAAGGTTCGGATCAAGATTAAGCAATGAAACTAAAGAATTAGGCCCAAAAAGTAGCTCCTAGGGCTCAAAATCCTCAAGAAGGACTCAAAACCACCACACATGACTTATTTATGGAATCTTTGTCTTTTAGTGGAAATATGAGCACCATTAGAAGGTTTTTAGGTGGTTTTTACAACCAAGGATGGGTTGTGGCACCATGGTCATTGTTATGGGAGATAACCCAATCCTTGTGAATTATAATAAGCTCCAAGGAATTCAACTTGAAGAATAATTCCTTATACCACCACCAATGGTTTTGTGAGAGAATTATCTACCTCTAACTTGAGATATGGGCACCATAGGAAGGTTTTGAGCACTTTGTATAGTTCAAGTGCCTTGACCATGGCTAGTGGATGAAACTTGTGCCTTATGCACTAAATGCAGTTTCTAGGGCTCAAGGGGCATATAAAATGCCTTAACGCATGAAACAATATATTTTTATGGGATATATGGCCTCTTAGAGGGGATATGGGCTCCACTAGAAGGATTTTAGCACTATGATTGGGTCATGGACAGATTGACATGAAAGCAGGTGGACACATACGATATAGGCCATAAAAGAAGATTCTAAGATTATAGGTCTAATAATTCCACCTCGAACCACCACACATCATATCTTGAGTGTATCCTTGACCTTTGAGGGTGGATATCAACACCATTATCAGTTTTTGAGAACTAGGTATGAGTGTGAAGGAATTAACCAAACAAGGTTGCAAAGGTCTAAATTTTGATAAAAAAAAATGTTTATAATACACATTGGTATGTTTTAAGGCTCAACATACCATTTCCTTTCAAATTTGAGACCATTTGGTGAAAGTTCGAACCCTCTAGAGTCATGACTAGTTAAGTTCAAATTTTGCGTGATTTGTAATTTTCTCCAAAATCCAAAGTAGGGACATTACAAATTGCTTGTATATTTTTCATAGGTTGGAGATTGTGAGGAATAATTCATTTTTTTTATTGAAGAGTCTAAGGACTATTTAATGGCATTGGTAACCAAATTGGTGATCTTCGTAAGTGGGAAAAAAAATTCTATACAATGCATCGAGAAGGTTTGATACCATGCCTCATCACCATTGTGAAAACATCCACACTAAAATTGTTTTGAGTTGTTTGAGAATTTTTCATAGAGGAAAGAAAAACACAATAATTATAATTTGATTTTGAAGTGACTTCCATTCAAAGAGGATAATAAGAAATTAATAAATGATGAAATTTCTGTTGCTAAATTTGTGTGGTGGTTAGTTATTGATGTTGCTGTCGGAGAAACCACAGTATCGAAATGATCGTGTTGACGTTTCAGATCCATATCAGGATCCATCTTTAGAACAAAGTCGAAAGTGAAGAGAGTGAGAGTTATTGATAAATACTGGAGCCGGGTAGAAAATGTCTAAGGTCGGCTGCGGAGGCTAGGGTTTGCTAGGTTAAAAAAAATTATTTTAAAATCAAGAAAGTGCAGAAAAACTATTCTTCAACCCTATTTTTCGGATAAATTAAGACCATATTAAAAGTTTTATTAAAACTCAAGGGAAAAACTAAATTCAAAATGTAACAATTATTTATTATTATTAATAAATTTTTATTATTAACACATTTTTAGGATTAATAATGTGCTTAACCTTAGGGAAATTTTAATTTTCTTCTATTTTATTTTAATTTTAATTATAATTCCTAATTTTATTGAAATGTGAATTTTAATTTTACTCTAAAATTCTTAAAATTTTTAAATGAATTTTAAAAATTAGAATGTTGGTTATCATTTATTTTAAAAACCTAAAGTTTCACAAAAGATGGTCAATTTTAATTATTATTACAAGTTTAATATAAAGAATAGTGAGTCCAAATGTCAAAAAGTATTTGTTATTATTAATAAATCTTTATTATTAACAATTTTTATATTAAATGCTTATTGATGTGCCTAAACCTAGGTAAAAATTTTAAACTTTTTCTATTTTATTTTAATGTTAATTATAATTTTTCATTTTTATTTCAATTTTAACTTGAAATAAAATTTTACTGAAAAGTGAAAGCAATCTTTTAGGATAAATTTAGGAACCCTAAGGGTCTAAAAAGTCACAAAGTTGATTTTAATTATATTTTAAAATTCCTAAAGTTTTTTTAAAAAATATTTAAAAGTTAAGAGGTTGATTTTCATTTGTCTTAAGCCTCTTAAAGTTTTAAATTGATTTCTAATTGATCTTTCAATTTCAATTAAAAAAAATTTGGGGTATTTTTAAATTAAGGTTTTAATAAAAATATTTGTTATTATTAAAAAAAACTTTATTATTAACAAATTTTATACTAAGTGATTATTGATGTGCTTAAGTCTAGGTAAAATTTTAATTTTGTTCTATTTTATTTTAATTTTAATTATAATTTTTCATTTTTTAATTCAATTTTAACTTGTAATAATTTTTTTTGAAATGTGAAAGCCAACTTTTAGGTTAATTTTAGGTACCTTAAGGGTCTAAAAGGTCAAAAAGTTGATTTTAAATATACTTTAAAAATCCTAAAGTTTTAAAAAGAATCTTCAAAAAGTTAAGATGTTGATTTTCAATTGTTTTAAGCCTCCTAAAGTTTTAAACATTAAGGTTTTAATTAAGGACACAGAAGGAGGACAAAGGAATAAAGGGAGAGGCTTGAAAGAGAAAAAGGGAAGAAAGAAAAAGGTTAAGGGCTAGAGTGGCCTTAAGATGGATCTTGATATGGATTCAAAATGTCGACACGATCATTTCGATACTGTGGTTTCTCCGACAGCAACATCAAAATGATGAAATTGTTAAAATCTAGCAATGATAATTACAATCCAAAAATTTTGAAGGTGTTTTACAATAAATAAATATACAAAACTTAAGGGATAACTAATAGAATATAAAATCGTCTAAAACCATGCTCGAAAGGATCCAAATACCATTACAAGACTATTAAAACAAGCAATCCCATAATACAAAGTAAAAACAATGGCTAAAAACAATATGAAAATCTTATGTAAAAGGAAATCAAGGAAATAACCTTATTTGAAGTTATATCATGTTTATAATATGAAAATCTTATGTAAAAGGAAATCAAGCAAATAACCTTATTTGAAGTTATATCATGTTTATAACTTGTTGCTAGGAAAGTCTTATTAGAATAATGGTATGTCTTCTTAGACTATAAATCCAATAAAGACTCATCTTATATGTCTGTACATTGGTTGATTACTTGGATTATTTGTATTTCCAAATTTTCAATTTGTTTTCTCTATATTAGTTAATTATTACATAATTTAATGAGGATTTTCAGACTTTAACTTAGGGTCATTTAAGATGACTTGTTGTAATTCTTATTCAATTTTTTGTTCACTATTTGTCTTTTTGAGACCATGAAAATTTGTCGAAAACATTTATTTTATTTATTTATTTCTTGTAAAACACATTAAAGTGGTTGTAATGATTTGAAGTTTTAAGAATAAACACATCAAACTCATTGTAATAATTTGAAGTTTTAACATTTTTAATTTCTAAGTTATACTTTATTAATAAAATTTTATAAACGTATTTATTAATATTATGTTAATTTTAAGATAGTAATGGAGCAAAAGAAAGAAGAAGAAAAAATTAACAAATAACTAATTATAATTTTGTTTTTAAGTGCCTATCCAATATCTTTAAAATTTTCAAGTGCGCTTCTTTGATGGATGGAGCAGCATTCAAGTGTGCTTGTGGAGCTCATATTGTTATTATGATTGACTTATTATGATTAACAAAGACAAAAGTATTAAAGGATGGTTAAAAGCAGGAATGGGCACAAATACTAGTGTGGAAGTATTTGGTATGTGGAGTCTTCTTTTTTGTGTCAATTATGGGGATAAAGCATTTACAAGTTTTAGGAAAGTCCCAAGTCATCATTAATTGGGATTAATTGGGATATGGGAAAGACTCATTGAAATCTTTCAAAATCCTCATGAATGAGTACACTTGGTCATCCTTTAACCATGTTTAGGGACAACTAAACAAGAAAACATATGCTCTTTCAAAACTTGCCCTTCGTGCTATGGTGCTACGGATGAAAAAGTCCAGTTTTCCTTTTATAGACATAATATATGTTGATGTTGTTTGTATGTAAATTAGCCACAACTTTATGTAATATAAAAAAAAAAAAACTGTAAAATTTAATAATGATAATCGCATTCTAAAAAAGTAAAAAATGTTTTACAATAAATAAATATATAAAAACAAATAAATAAAAAATAAAATAATAATAAATCATCTCAAAAAATCAAACTAGTGAGACAAACAAAAGTATAATACACCCATAATAATAAAAGTACCTAAAAGTGAAACTGAAGTGCAATATATTTGAATATCTAGCTAGTCTTTTATGAAAGAAAAAACATAATAAGCAAAAGAATCATGATTTTATTGTGAGATAAAATAATAAGAAACTATAAAATATGAAAATGATAAACATAATTCAAATTTTTATTTTGAAAATGTTTGTAACAAAACCAATTGATAACGAATTTAATAAAAAAATCTCTTAAATGTTTAATAAAATAAAAAATAAAACTATTCTAAAACAAACCCCTTTTACTCAACAAAAACCATATCAAAGATGTATAAAAATAAAAGAGATCCAAATAAACTTCAAAATAAACCCATACTACTAAATAAAAACAATAATAAATATCCATATCTCTTAAACTGAAGAGATAATAATGAAAGGTTCTGAAGAGATACACTGTTGTTGTTTGCGCGAGAGCAACTGTTAAATTCAAAATAAAATGCTGAAATACTGTTTGCGGCAGAGCACCTAAGAGACAACATGGAAACGTGATCAAGAAATAAGCTTCAAAATAAATTGCTGAAATGTTGTGGGTATTTTTCTTTAGGCAATATATCTTAATATGTTAATATCTTGCTGGTCCCTTTCTATGAAATCCTGTGTAATCAAATTTTCAATGATCTTTTTAAATACTTCTCCATCTATCTTGAACATCTCTCCATGTTGCTCAATGCATTCAGTTATTAGTTGTTGATAATGCAAATATTTTTTGCTCTTCATGATGCGGACTATTAAGGCACTAATTTTGTGATTTCTGCTCATATCAACGTTCTTAATGGCCTTTTTCTTCTCATCATGGGATGGAAGTAGAATCTTAATCTTCCTTCTTCCGTTTGTAAAACTGTAATTGACCTCAAAGGCATCGCTTGTGGAGATTTGTTTTGTATCCGGTTCCTTGAGCAAAATCCTATACTTTCCAAATACAATGGAATGCAGCAGTCTGATGAGATCTTCATCTCCCAAATTCAATTGAGATTTGATATCTAAATAACTCACCTTTTGAGATTTGTTAAACAATAACAATAAAATTGCATAGTATGGTGTTACAAGCATTTCTGTTGGCCCAGCATCAAAGTTACACATGACATTACAGGTACCCATGGAATATAACCATGTAAGTTTTCGTTGTTTAGTACTTGCAGAATAAAACTCGTTGAATGCGTCCACACTTTTAATCATTTCACATGGTAAATTAGGTTCAGAGGATTTGATTGTTGGCCAAAATGCAAAATTCAGTACCGTAACTTCCAAATTTATTCCAGGGTGAATATTTGGATTGTTAGTCAGGTATGACTCAAAACTAACTTGGTTCACCTCTGCTTGTAACATCTCTCTAAACGTACGCTCTATCTTTGGTGCCAATTGATCACCAAATTGCTGCTTCAGCTTTGACAACATGCTCAGCTCATGAATATCATGTGTACTTTTATCATGCACCAGTCTACTAGCTAGTTTTATCCTATAAAACTCCCCAAATAGATCTCTATCACTCACATATTGAGTAAACTTGGTCATGTTTACAAGGATACTCTCTGTTATAGTGGATTTCACCACACTCGGTGAATCACACATTGTATGGCCTTCCTCTATCCCGCTGCAGACTCATTAGCCTCTATGGACCACTTTTTGTCTTTTGATGTGTCCTTGATCTTCCCTAAAAACATAAGAAAAGTGATATAAGCGGCTTTTACCCCGATAACCGCATACATACGCAGATTTGACCCCTATAGTCGCGTACATGGGGATGTGTGCATAATCCAAATCCTTTTGGAGTTTTCCTTGACTTGGATCTGACTCATATGACTCCTGACCTTCCATATGCCTTGAGATCGCACATATTCGACCTTTCAGTATCCCTTTGAAAATCTATATAAGGAACCCGTTGGTACATTGAAAGCATAAGAGAGAATTTAGAGTAACAAAACTATAGTCCATTGTTGCCAAAACTTATGCTTGAGTCTGCATTCCTTTGTCCCTTGGAGCACTATTGTGTTCTTCCCAAGCTTTCCTTTTGCTAGTGAGCTTGCTATCTAAGTGATGGAGGATTGAGGTGGTGGAGGCCCAAGTAGGGGATTCAGTTTCTCCAGTTCGCAGATGTGCCGTCAGAGGTTGTCACTTGTAATCTCTGATTTATATTAATAGAAATATCTTTTCCTATCCAGTAATGTGTATTTGAATGAATATTGTATCCATTGGAATATGTCAAATGCTTTTACATTATTGATTATATATGCTAGAATAAATCTAACACCATGATATATAGTATGCTTGTATTGCTTACTTGTTGTTGAGGAAGTATTATATCAATTCAAGCTGAAGATTGGAAAGCTCAGCGGGGATCTACTTCAACTGTCCGGAATAAGGTACGAGGTTCTATCCTTTAGTGTTAGATTTTTTTATTTCTATTACATATTGGGAAAGATTGATTTCTGGAGTCTCGCTGTCTGTTGTGGTACCCCAAGCCATAGGAATTTCTATCCGTAACAGAATTGGCGACTCTGCTGGGGATGTTCCTTGTTTTTCGTTGGGGTTGCGGGCACAATGGGCTTGATATTATTGACTTGCTCTTTGTCTCTCCTTATTTCTGGGTTGCATTTTATATTATGTTTTTCCATTGACACTCCCCTTTATTGGTTTGGCCTTGGCCTTCTTTTTACCACTGCCTTCTTTTTCGGGTTTTCGGCCAAAAGTCACGTATATACGTGGATTTTTGGCCAAAAGTCGCGTACATACGCAATTGTTCTTTATACAGTCATGTACATCCTTCATTTTGGTGATTTTGATGTTGTGGGAAGTTGCTGGGTGGGTTGTGAGTGTGGTTAGGTCTTCCTTGGGTCTGATGTTGTCTGTTGGATGCTTCTTTTGTGACCAGAGACCGCTCTTTCATTGATGTTTCTTTGAAAGTAGTTTTAGTCATTTATCCTTTTTGTTTTTCCATTAGTGCATAACTCTTTTTTGTCTCGGTGTCTTGCTGAGCTTGCCTTTTATACTTGCTGCAGAGACTGGGAGTTTTATATGACTTTTATTGCATTTTTCATTCATTTATATTGAAAAATACAAACTAGTTGCACTCTTAGTTGCATCTTAGATATGGATTTGAGGAGGTACTTGCATTGGATTTCTTGGATGAGATTTGTGTTTAGGCTTTCATATAGGAAGGATTGCATTGGAATTCAGAAAAGAATATATATTTATGCATCTCATGTAGTGGCATACCCTATTTTTCATTTGACAAAGATTGCACTTAGCATTGTTTGTTATGGTGTGCATATTTATTTCACTGCTGAGTCATAATGTCATTAGTTCCATGGCCATTTCCATTTGAGTAATTACAGCTAATTAAAATCAACGCATAATAAAATGAATAACACTCTTTTATTTTCTAGGGTGCACCAACAAGCTTAGGTTTTAGGATCTTGGAATAGTTCATTGTAAGTCAATTCTCCAAGATCAATAAACAACAACATCTAGATGTCTATCCAAGGAGTGTGTGAAATCCTTGGTATAACCATCCTTCTCAGGATCCTCCTCTCAAACAGGAGTTAAGCACGAGGCAGTGTGAGCGGTTATTGATTGAGATGACCCCTAGTCGATAACTGAGTAGCACCGGCGATATTGCAAGGATTGTATTCGTATCTGGGGGCTCTTTCGAGAGTGTTGGGATTTGCTACCATGCCCATACGGTCAATCCCACCTGCGACTGTCTGCCTGAGCTTTGATTATATTGAGGTGACCTTAGTGACCTTACCTAGTATATCGAGGGGGTACTTGTAGAGGTTATTCTGCAGGTGTCCCGGCCAGGTAGAGGTCGAAAAGCACAGTCGCTTTTTGCGTCGAAGCTGAGGGCCACTATAATTGGTTACATTCCTCCGCTTGTAGTGTATGGGAGTTTCGGGCCTCTCCTAGGCGAGACATACCTACTACATTCGGGAGCTCACATATCCTCCCCTTGGTTTGCTTCTATTTTGGCTGTATATTTTCTTAGGCATGTGCTCTTTGTGTGCTAGTTGGCCTTTGGGATCATGGTTACTTGAGTATATTTATGCTCTCTTGAGTTCGGGTCCTTTTTATTTTCGGCATGCCTGATATCCTATCACCCGTCCTTGGTCCTAGTCCGGACCCTGGTGTCATACTTGGGGGCATCACAGCCCCTTACTGTGCTCATAGATTTGGGAACGGTCATATTCCATCCTCTACTCCATTTGTGGAGGATTTTTGTTCCCTTCACTTGGTCTTTACACTGGTGGTCAACCTCATGGGGGTGGTAGTGGATGCATGAACGTTGGGTCTACACCTTACTTCCATTTTTATGTCTCATCGTTCATCGCATTGTTTCCTTTGGGTGCTGTTGTCATGATCATTCCTCCCTATATCCTATAGTTTGGATTATTTATTGACTATTTTGTCTTGTTTTGGATTAATATGGTTGTCATGTAGGGTCCAGTTCTTATACACATTCTCCGTCATTTTGACCCGTTCATGCTGCTCATAGGTATTATGTCTGAACTGGCATATAGGTTAGGATGTCACATCCGCTTGCACTTATGCATTGCCTTATGAACATTCCATCTTAACCTTAGGTACGAACCCATTCCATGGTATCACGGAACCTTCATGCTGCTATAGAAGTGGTACTATGTGAATGGTAGAGCTTTCCTATACATGGGTGTCCTAGTTATCTCCCTTTTTCATTTGATACCGATGCTGTGAGTCCTCTCTTAGGTCTGGGAGTTCGTTGTATAGTACTGCCATAACATTTCCCAAGAGCCTCATACTCCTCTTGATCTTATGCTGGCCATGTTCCCTCCGAACTCCCTTGTATCAAGTTGTGGATGCATTATCATGAGCTTTGCCTTTCTTATTGAGTGTTATGTCAGATCCCCTAACATTGCGTTTTAGCCATATATCCCGAGCTTGTCTCATGTCTAGCCATGCAGAGCCATTTTTAATATCCTTCGCAGCTTGACATACTGCTATAGAAGTGGTACTATGTGAATGGTAGAGCTTTCCTATACATGGGTGTCCTAGTTAGCTCCCTTTTGCATTTGATACCCATGCTGTGAGTCATCTCTTAGGTCCGGGAGTCCATTGTATAGTACTGCCATAACATTTCACAAGAGCCTCATACTCCTCTCGATCTTATGTTGGCCATGTTCCCTCTGGACTCCCTTGTATCAAGTTGTGGATGCATTAGCATGAGATTTTCCTGTCTTATTGAGCTTTATGCTAGATCCCATGACATTACGTTTCAGCCATATAGCCCGATCTTGTCTCATGTCTAGCCATGTAGAGCCATTTTTTATATCCTTCGCAGCTTGATTTCCCTTTTTACCAGGAGGGGATTTTCCCCCAAGTGTCTATATCCTACAAATGTATCATTGCATTGAGCATAGGTATGTTCCACTGCTTGGAACTAGTTTGTTTTCCCTTATGGCACTCGTCTCCTCCTATTTTGAAGCTATAAAGCTAGTTTATTCTTTTTTCAATCTTTTCAAATAACTGAAAAAGTCCAAAAAAAAATTAAAAAAAAACAAAAAGCCGGACAAGAAAAGATATTATCTTTGGCAGCTGTCGAGTCATGTCGCCTTCGAACAGAGCACTGTATATCACATCCGTGGGTTGGGTTATAGTTTGATTTTAGGAGCTGTACTCGTTTATCTGAGTTTATCTCCACCAACTGGTTATGCTTCCAGTCCCTATGGAGCCTTTGTTGATGCCTCCTGCGTCACAGAGATTTCTCAGTTTGTATATTGAGTCTATGTTACCTTCATTCAGTCACCATACGTCGTTATGCTCTTGTTCGAAGGAAGTTGAAACCTGAGTCGGCCATTCCTCAGTTATCTTGACTTTGCATTTCGGCCATTCTCAGTAAAGTTACTGGTTCGTGCACCTTATGATCGAGTCCTTCCACATTATACAGCTTTGCTGAGTACCTCATGTTGGATAATGGGGGATGCCCTAATGCCCTCCTTCCAGTGGATTTCATCCCATCGACTTCAGATCATTTATTCTCTGATTGGAGTCTAGAGTCATTTTGAGTGCCTTGAGACTTGCAGTCATCAGTGGAAGGTTCTCTTGCCATCAACAGTTTTGGGAATACATCAATGTCCCATGATCAATGGATTCTCTCAAGTGTTCGACCTCAACACATTTATTCAAACTTGCTAGTTTGCACTCTAGTACCTTGATTCCCATTTTCATTATCTTAGAGTGATCTCGCGTCTGTTAACAGTATACATCAATGACCAGTAATCAGACGATGGACTACTATGTTCGACCTTGACACCTCTATTCGCATAGTAGGACATGTACTCATAGCGGTTTGTGTAGAAGACCTTCCAGATTGGTGGCATCTCTTATATGCTACCTCCTTGATCATGCCAGTATTCATGAGATTTCAGCTCTCATGACTTGTTCCAGTATATGTCAGACATTTTCAGCCACTATGGAGATCTTGATCTATTGTATATCTCCAGCCTTTGTGGAGATCATGGTCCTTTGTATATCTTCATCATGGAGACTCTGATCTATGTATATTGTACGTGGCGATGACCGCATATGTGCTATCATGTTTCATGCCTATTCATGGCCATTGTACTCTTATGTATCCAGGACTACTATATGTATTTGCAGTTATATGCAAAGTTGTATTATTGTACTATGTTGATTGGGTGGTTCGTCTTCCATTTGGGTACCTTCATCACTCCACTTCTGGGATGGACTTATAATGTATTTCAGCCATCGTATAACCCCTCTGATCTAATACATTAGGGGGCATCTGTTATAGCGGATTTCACCACACTAGGTGAATCACACATTGTATGGCCTTCCCCTGTCGTGCTGCAAACTTATTAGCCCCTATGGACCACTTTTTGCCTTTTCATGTGTCCTTGATCATCCCTAAAAACATAAGAAAAGTGATATACGGGGCTTTTACCCCGATAACCACGTACATACACAGATCTGACCCCTATAGTTGTGTACATCGGGATGTGTGCATAATCCAAATCCTTTTGGAGTTTCCTTGACTTGGATCCGACTCATATGACTCCTGGCCTTCCATATGCCTTGAGATCGCACGGATTCGACCTTTCAGTATCCCTTTGAAAAGCTATATAAGGAACCCGTTGGTACATTGAAAGCATAAGAGAGAATTGAGAGTAACAAAACTATAGTCCATTGTTGCCAGAACTTATGCTTGAGTCTGCATCCCTTTGTCCCTTGGAGCACTGTTGTGTTCTTCCCAAGCTTGCCTTTTGCTAGTGAGCTTGCTATATAAGTGATGGAGGATTAAGGTGGTGGAGGCCCAAGTGGGGGATTCAGTTTCTCCGGTTCGTAGACATGCCGTCAGAGGTTGTCACTGGTAATCTTTGATTTATATTAATAGAAATATCTTTTCCTATCCAGTAATGTGTATTTGAATGAATATTGTATCCATTGGAATATGTCAAATGATTTTACATTATTGATTATATATGCTAGAATAGATATAACACTATGATATATAGTATGCTTATATTGCTTACTTGTTGTTGAGGAAGTATTATATCAATTTAAGCTGAAGATTGGAAAGCTCAACGGGGATCTACTTCAACCGTCCAGAATAAGTTATGAGGTTCGATCCTTTAGTGTTAGATGTTTTTATTTCTATTGCATATTGGGAAAGATTGATTTCTGGAGTCTAGCTGTCTGTTGTGGTACCCCAAGCCATAGGAATTTCTCTCCGTAACACTCTCAATCTCATCATCTGTTAATTTTTCATGAGTGCCGCCGCCCTTTTTAAGTACATTATCACAAAGGGTGCCAAGGAATTCTTCGCTTGTGCTTCCTGCAACTCTTTTATTACAGAATCCCTCCAATGCTTGATTTAAAGCCCTATGAAATAAAACATTGTCATGAAAGGCATCGATGACGTATACCATACACTTTTCATGCAATTCCAGAACTGTATATACAAATGCAGCTTCTTCTTCTATGCCGCCTATGTCCCTTCTCCTTGCCATATCAGTTATAGCATTTAGATCCCTCATAACTGGTGCAATTCCTTCTCTAACTACATGCTCTCTAAAACTATTTACAAGTGTTTCCATACCTTTAGGTACTCTGTAAAACAGACTGTAAAGCTTTGAAATATCAAGTTTGTTTTCATCCCTGAGAAGGGAACTACAACATCGAGGCATATTTTAAAGGAGCTGTGTCTTGTAACGTGAAAGGAGTTGATTTGGAACTATCTCTAGTAGATTCTCCCCGCTGTGGTGCAAATAATGGGAAATGATCTCCTCCTCACATTCCATACACTCTCTAGCCTTCAACAGATAATCCATACAGAAATGCCCCTCTAAACTCCATGAAGCATCTCTTTGAGCATAGTAATGTACAGTATCTTCCAACATGGGCATTTCAATTTCATTCGTATATACCTCCATGTCATTTTCCTTTCCAATTTCCGAACAAATACCCAAAACGTCTTTCAATAAAGTGCAATCGATTTGCTTTCCCTGGCGGTCCTCACGAATAAGACTAATCACTGCATCCCTTACACTACTCCATATTTCATTGAAGACATACTTACAAAAATACTTGTCTATGGTTTGGAACATTGAGTGCTTCACTGCCTTTCTTATCAGAAGTGGATTTTGAAAACAAAGGAACATGTTTGATATGCGTTGGTGCAACCTCTTGTGAATTTTCCAATGTCTAACAAATTCTCTCACCATGGCCTCACCTCTCTTTTCCCTTAAAGCTGGAAAAACCTTTGAACTGATGTACATTTTAAGTGTTTGCTTGAATCTTTTGTAGATTTGCATCAACTATTTGGCTTGTGTCAGACGAGAAGCAAAAGAAAACAGAATGTCATAAATTTCCATGGCCTCGGCGGACGAGTTGAAAAATTCGAGATTTCCCTCCTCCAGACTGTTTATTAACTTTATGATATACTCATTTGTCATATTCCATGTTTTCTCCACATCTGAGTTTTCCATGTTGCGACTGCTCCTAATTTTCGGCGAAGGTAGAGATGGATCACTAGTTGTGTTTTCGTCCGCTAAACAAAATAGTAGAAGCTATATAGAACAGAATTGAAAAGCTATACCCAAGATATTTCAACCAACCTGTAGATTGCTTCTGGAATTTTACTCTGGTGATGTTTCAGAAACTTATATTTCAGGTGGATACTCCGGCGCCGAATACTCCATTCATTTTCTGTGAATAAAAAGGCAAATTGCAGTTGCAGTTGGTATGAAAATATTTTAGCCGAGTATATATAACTATTCGTGAAGTAAGCCCGAAGGGTTAGCTCAATTGGTAAGACATGCGCACACTCTCTCGGTTCGGGGGGAGGTCACGGGTTCGAGCCTTAAGTCCTCTAAGGTTAGGCCTTCTTCTAGGATGGCTGATGGTTTACCACCTCTACCATCCACGAATGTGGGGAAGTATTGCTGGGTTTCCCGTGGATCTTTCCATCTGAAAAAACTGTTGGTGAAATAGACCATAGACTTATGAAAGAGAAATAATGAGAACAATTGTGGGTCAAGTTCCAAGTATGAAGGAAGAAATGATAACATGGATAATTAAGAATTCAGCAAACAAAATTTTAATTTTAAAAAGAGGGGAACCTTGGTTTGGGGTTAGCTAAAATAACAAGGAGAGCGAGAGTTAAGCATCTTGATATGAACACTATGGGGAATTTAAAATTAATAAACAAACTTTGGATAAAAATTAATAATTATTTAGTAAATAAAAATAAGGGTGTAACTTAGGTATAGAAAAACTGGAATTAGAAAATTAAAAAAATTAAAAATTGAGTCAATAAAGTTAAGAAAAATAAGGAGAAAGGGGTATTATTATAATATGTGGGAAAATAGGGTGAGGAAAAAAAATAAAGGTGTAAAAGCTAAACAATTTCATGGAAGACCTTAATAATTCAAATAGTAACTCTAATCTTAATCACACTATTAATTAGAACTCTAACTCGTCCCATTTCCTTTCATAATTTGAACTCTATTGGCACCATGAACCCCAATTAGTTCCATTATTGAATTGAACCTTAATTTCCTTTTTAGCTTGAACCATAATTCCATTAAAAACATCCCCAATGCCAACTTTTCGCCCACTTTACCTTTGTCACCCCTTTATGTATCTTTTCCAATGTCTCTTTCTTCTAAGGTGGTTAATATTTCCTAAATTTTGAGCTCTCCTCTCCCAATTTTAATCTCCTTTAAAAAGTATATAATGTTGTCATTGTTCCTAATTGTATTCACTTGAAGAGATTCTTTGTTCTATTGAATCCATTTAATCCAGATGGGTATAGGTGGCCATCCACCTATTCCACTGGCTCAAAACAGTTTCTCATGTTGACAATTTTTGGTAATTTTCTACGGTTTTTCGGGTCCCAAACTTCTGGGGTCATTTTGAGGCACTAGACAACGTTTTCTGGCAATTCGGGGAGGAACGTTGGGTGGGGGGGGCGAAGGAAAATGATTTCTTTAGGAACACATTTCCTAATGGGGTATAGAGCACCCTAAACGAAGATCATATGCCAAAGTTATGACCCTGGGAATTTAACTGTTCAACTAACCACCTTGGGGCTGAAAAATTCATGACGATTCATCTCCTAGGGTTAGGTTTAGGGTTTTCTGCCACTCCAAGGATTTATGATAAAAGGCCCTTCGACCTCCTTTTGTATTCAACTTGTCATGAGCGAGCGTAGCTGCCACATCTCTTCTGAGAGATACAACTACCACCATTCTAGTTTTTTTTGTTTTACAGTTGGTTATGTTTCATTCATTTAATAGAATCTGAGTTTACTCTATCACTGTGTCTATCACCATATATATCTGTGCATTTCAATAAATATATGCTCTTTCATTTCTTTCTCACATAAATCTTGATCAGTGGTATCAGAGCTTTCCGATGTTGTGGTTTCTCAGTGCATGTCCCCGACGAGATCTAAATATCGAGAGTTGGGTCTCAAACTAGTTGAGCTCAGGGAAAATACTTCTTGTCCTCCCAAGCAGCCTCACATGGAGGGAGAATAAAAGAGATATGATAGAGCATGAGACCCTATTAAAATGTAGCTCGAGGAATCCCTCATGTGACAAATGAGCAAGATGATGGATAACTTCACCCAGATCCTTCTAAGAATACTGACAACGATGAATTCACCTTCAATGAGAAGTCGTTTCGGGGGTGCAACTCCCTTCGAGGTACAAGTTAACTTTGACATCCCTCTATATGAAGGAAATATAGATGCAAATGCTTTGGAAAAATGGTTAAGTATGTTAGAATGTTACTTCTTTGTTCAAAAAAATTTTCGACAGCGAAAAGATCACGTTCGCGCTGCTTAAATCCCTCCCCCGTGTCAAAGATTGGTGGGATGGGTACTGCGAAAGGCATGCAAAGGATGAATCTGAGATATTAAAAATAGAACCCACTTGGGAATATTTTTTTGATGCCATCAAAAAGGAATTCTAATTTGTTGGAAACTATGATGACCAATACACCCGGTGGACGACATTTCGCCAGGAAAGAGACCAAACAGTGCTAGAGTATACTAATATATTCCATACCCTGTGCTCAAAGCTGGGTATTAGAGACTGCGAATGAAACTTGGTTTTGAAATAACACAGTGGTATGCACAGGTACATTCATTCAGAGATGGATTTCCTAGACATATCCTCCCTAGGAGTAGCTTACCGATACGCCGTCAAAATCGACCAAAATTTTAAGAAAAAGAATAAGCAAGATTTTAGATCTGCAAAACAACAGAAGAAGCCAAGAAAAATTGGCCCCAACTCACAACCCAAAGGATAGAGTAAGGATGGACAAAGTCCCGATAACCATTCCAATCCAAATATGAAAAAGGGTAACGAGAATCGAAGAAGGACACTGGAAAGTGGTACAAATTCCATAAAATCCCCTGGAACAACACTGATGAATGTCGCTCAAAGTAGTCATTGTTGGCTGAGACAAAATCCTCGAATCCAAAATCTAACTCAGACACTAATGCAGAGAGAGAAAGGGGTAAGCATATCATTGATGCAGAACCTAGTTCCACCATAGAAACCACAAAGAAGTAATCACAAGAGTTAGAGGACCTAGAGGAAGTGGAGCGCCTCTTCTATTCACAACTATGGGTGCAGGGGACTCCGCTACATTTCATTGTTGATAATGGTAGTCAAGAGAACCTCATCTCAGTCAAGGTCATCAAAATATTGAAGCTTTTGACGGTTCCACATCCCCAACCCTACAACATTGGTTAGATGAGCCATGGATGAGACATCCGCGTTAGTCAATAGTGCTGCTTCTCCAACGACAGCAATCCCTTCAAAGATGCGGTAATGTGTGATGTTGCCCCACTTGAATTTTGTGATGTTCTTTTAGCACAACCATATATGTGAAAATGCCATGTTGTGTATGAGTCTAGACCTCTAGTTCCATTATTACTTTGGGAAATAATCTCTACAAGATACTAGAGACACTTCATACTACTATAGTATCTCTCATCACAACAAAGTAGTGCAGGAAGGTAATCTCCTAGACAAGGAAATTCATACTCTTCTTCGTCCATTCTGAGGGGGAACGAAAGATCACAACAACATCCATCACCTCTACATAGAATCATGGAGAAAAAAGAAATCAAACACCATATTCAAGAATTAATCCAAAGGGTCACATTCAACCCAGCTCCTTACCTAGTGGGAGCCCAATCGTGTTGGTACAGAAGTGTCGAGGCCTGGAAATTCGCAGGAGACAACAGCAAGGGATTCTACCCAGTCAACGTTCCCAACTAGCACGTAACTATTTGGTGTAGGGAGTTCGTCCAGTTTGCAGTCCGGCTACCGTAGCTCAAGTAAAAAAAACAAAGGTTTTACCGGTTGCGGTCCGGTCCACCATATGTATTTTTGTATTTTTGACTTAAGATATGATATGCACGTGCCTAATTAACAATGCAGGATGATAGAGGATGCAAGGAGTATTCACAAAGTGATGCACAGGTTCTTACCTCTTGTCTTAGAACTCACAAGCATCTAAATCACATATGCAATAATAAAGTAAATACTAACTAGGCTACCTCTAGAGAGCTGGATATTGGTTCATGAGTAATGCACTACTGTCCATGTATTATGGAAAATCATAGATAGTTGTTCTTATAACCAAACATATAAAAATGAATGAAAGTATACATGATAAGATAGCTCATCACCAGTTAAGAATCCCATTACTCACAGTGGAAAACATCACAGAATATACTAGAGAACATTCAGACAAGAACATATGTTCAGAAAGTTAGAATGCTCTCACAGTCCATGAAACACAGTCGAAAATGAAATGGTTCCCATTCAACATCGTTCCTTAAATCACATTGAGGCATTCCACATAGCACTTTCTCCAACAGGCAAATTTTGCAATTTCTGGTTGTAAAATGAAATAGTTCCTGTTACAAACAATAGTTTACAAGTTTTCCTGGGAAAAATCCCCTGTAAGTTCTAAATTTCCCATATATAAACTAAAACAGTTGACCGCTTGAGCTGCCCCCCCAACGTGTGACCTTTCGGCTCCTCAAACGTTTCATATCCCTCTTTTTTATCTTTTCTGCGTGCACTCATGATCTGCTGAGTAACTGAAAGACCTTTCAGGTTTGCACCTTTGTTGCTATTGATTTTTCCTTCTGCTTCACTTGTCGTGCTTGCGATCCTGTCGGTTTCGGTTCTACCTTTGCCAAAACTGCCTAGCTCCCTTCACGCCGCGGTAATCTGACCATTCTCTTGAGTCCACCTGCAATTAAACGACGTGCATCATTCATTGGGACTGCATTCTAAATAATGTCAAATTATATCAACTAAATGGCTAAGCATCAAGAGAGGCCATGTACTTCATTACTTCTATGAGGACCTTAGCAAGTGCCAGCACCACTATCTCGTCCATCCACGGGTTCAAGAATTGACTAACGATGGAAAAATAAAAATCATCGACGACTTAATGCACTAACATTGACTGGGTATTTTCATTTACAGCTGCATAAGCGGGTCTTGAAAAGCGATGGGTACTATGAAACCATTTAAGCCTATCAGATTCGGAAGATTTATGACCTAAATTGTGGGCGGGAAAGCTTCCAGTTGAAAATAGGAAAGACATCGACCTCAGAAGACAAGTGATTGTCACAGCCGCAATGGCGGAAGAGAAAAGGACCCAGACACGCATCGGTGGGTGGGGCACTTACATTTCAGGTGCTTGGCTGCTTTGGGAGCCGCAACGGAGAAAGACAAATAGACAACAGCCTCTGATCCATAAAAATGCTAAGTGTTAGAAAAACTTTAAAATTTAGCCACAGTCGAAACTGTTTCACCTCCAAAACAATGGTTTTACGAAGGACAATTGGTCCGAATCATCTTTGACTAGCAAAATAAAACAGACTTCAAAAATCCATGACCAACAGTCATTACAAACATAAGCAACTTCTGAAAACAGGACGAGAGTTAATCTTCAAAATAATTTGACATTAAAGCATGACCAAATTTTCACCGATCCAAACGATTCAAAGCAGCATTAAAATCATGAGGGCGTCCAAAATTTGAAAAATTTGGGGAAAACAATTGCAGCTGCAACAATTGACGATTACCTGGTGAACCTAGATCTTTGGGAAATTATTCCTTGAGTGACAGACAGTTTAACAACACACGAAATTATTGAATTCTTCCAGCTATCTGGATTTCTCAAATGGAAAATGTATGTACTTTTAATCATTGATGATAGTCCAATTTGGGTGAGTGGAAACCAGGATTTTTCAAGTCAAGATAACTCTTTTGTGCCTAAAGATGAGTTTCATTGTTACCTCTGTCTTCAGGTAGTTGTCGGCTTGGACACCATAGGATTGTAGGATATAGTAAACAGAAATCTTCATTTGTTCCTCATTTGCTTGCCATTCTAGCACTTTCGTGCTTTTGGACTTTTGTCCCTTTCATATGAGTCCTCTTGCATGCCTTTCTTTCTTAATTTTAATTCAGGCTCCTCTATCTTAACTGTCCTTTTGTGTGAGAGGTGTATTCACATTTTAGCTCAGACGAAGAGGAAATTTTGGCGATTTAGTACTTATATGGTTCCGCATTTGTTTTGATATATAATGCTTTCATTGGAGTTTTTGACTCTTATCTGCCTTTTGGCATTCATTTTTTGGCATGGGATCATTTGTATCTAATATATTGTTTACCTTGCTACTTTCCATGGGCCCTTGGCTGTCACCCCTAGGACATTTTAAATGTGACATGGATGGAGCCTCAAAATAGTATTCCAGACCCTTTGATTTTGGTTTATTTCACAGGGGTTAAGTGGGACTTCAATGCGTACATAGCTATTTGAGAAAACTATTAAACGGGAAGAAGTTCTTTTAGACAAACAACAATACACAGTATTATACCCAAGAACTTTAATCATTCCAAAATTCTAATGTTCTCCATGCAACTGCAGGTTTTCCTCCTTTATTGAAATCGGTAGAAATTTAAACTAAAACAAAACTAAACTTCATGACTCAAAAAGACAACCAAGCCAGATTATTTATATACAAGATAGAAGAACACAAACAAAGCTCAGGAAAAATAAGGCTTGAGAACTAAGCCATTTACTGGTAAGTTCTCTTCCCACCCTTGTAAATCTTGCAACTTATAAGTGGAAGGGCCAAGCTTTGCCGCAATCTAGAAAGGACCTACCCACAACTGCTGGAATTTCATGTGTTTTTCTTTCTCATCATGGGGGTGGTCCCACTTGAGAACCAAATCTCCCACTTCAAATTCTTTTGTTCCTGCCTTGTGTTTGTCGAACCATCTCTTTATTACCTCTTGTTGTTTCTTAAAGTGCTCTCTGGCCTTAGATAGAGCCTCCTCTGCTTTCGGGAGATTATATATCCTCATTTGCAAGACTTCATTATCTGACCCTCTAGACTCTTGAGCTATTATGGAAGAGGGCGGCATGATATTGGGGGGAAGAATGGCTTCTTTAACATACACAAGGGTATACGGCGACACTCCTATTGAAGACTTGGGGGTGACTCTATCAGCCAAAAGAGCGTTTGGTAGCGCTGAGTGCCAACTCCTCTGGTTTTCTATCACAGTCTTCTTTAAAGTCCTAATCAGATTCTTGTTAGTGGATTCAGCCAAGCCATTTCCTTGTGGATAGTAATTAGTAGAGTATGCAATTTTATTCCTTTCTCATGAGAAATGTAGTTAGTTTAATCGATGAAAAGTAAGTAGCATTATCAAAGACTAAAGAAACTGGAACTCCAAACCTGGTCATAATATGGTCTTGCAGGAAGTTGATGACTGCGTCCTCATTTATTTTGCGCAGCGGGATGGCTTCGACCCAGCAAGTGAAATAATCGGTTGGGGTCAGAATATACTTGTGTTGCAGGGAAGAGTTCAGCTTTATCTCCCCAATAATATCCAACCCCCATTGCTCGAATGGCTCTGTGATTATCATAGGCTTCAGTGGTCCAGCCGCTTTAGATTGTCTTCTACTACACCTTTGACAAATGTCACACTTCCTGACATGAGTGTGTGCATATTTGAAAAGCGTGGGCCAATAGTAACCAGCTCTGAGAATTTTGTGAGTTGTAGTATCTCCTAAAAAGTGTCCCCTAGCAGGCCGGTCATGCAAATCGGTCATTACCTTTTTTGCATCTTCTTTCTCTAAGCATCTAAGAAGAACTCCATCGTAGTTTTTTCTGAATAATATTCCTTCAATAATTTTATAAGAGGCTGATTTAAGATGCAATGCTCTTCTTTGCTTAGAATTCCAATGTTCTGGCAACAATCCTGTCTGAAGGTAATGTACGAGGTCTCTATACCAAGATTCAGGGGCTGTGAACAGAGGACATACATCCATCAGATGTAATTTATCCTCGTCTTCCCAGGCGTGTTTGTCATTATTTCTGTTTTCAGTCATTAGTTTGCACAACCCTTACCCTTTAACTATAGAAGCTGGCTTGAATTTGAGGTCATACTCTTGAAGTGTTGTTACCCAATTACCCCTTCTTTCTCCTAACTTCTTCTGTACAAAAAGGGACCTCACAGCTGGGTACGAGATGATTACCTTGGTTCGATTCTTTAATATGTAGGGCTTGAATTACTTCACTGCTTTGAATACTGCATAAGCTTGCTTATCAATAGCTAGGTAATTTAATTTGGTCCCTTGTAGACAAATGCTCATGAAATATATTGGGAATTCATCCCCCTCGTCTTCCTTCTAAGTAAGCACGGCTACTAGCGAATCATTAGAGGCAAAATTATACAGAATAAAATCTTTATCAAAATTCGGGCTTTTTAGAGAGGGTGTGTGTGCAACAATAGTTTTAATCTTGTTGAATGCATTCTTCTCAATCTCAATCCACTTGAATTGTACACTTTGCTTCACCATTTGCTGCAACCGTTTGACAATCTGAGCGAAATCTGGCACAAATCTTCATACGAAATTTATGGTTCCCATAAATGATTGCATCCCCTTTTTATTATGGGGCAAGGGGATCTATTCAATGGCCTTGATCCTTTATGGATCTATATAGATTCCCTTCTTTGAAACTACGTGACCCTACAACTTACCCTTCGTAACAACGAACACACACTTCTTGGGATTGAGTGAGATGCCATATTTTCGATAGCGTTCAAAAATATGCCTTAAGTGAAACGCGTGCTCTTCTCTCCTCTTTGAGAATATCGTAATATCATCGAGGTATATTACAACACTACAACCAATCAAACCTAAGAAATCTATGTCCATATCCCTCTGGAACGTAGCTTTAGCGTTTATAAGCCCAAAGGGCATTCTTCGATAGGAAAACGTTCCCCACCTGGTCCTGAATGTTGTCTTTAATCTGTCTTCTTCAGCTACTAATACTTGATTGTAGGCCAAGAATCCGTCCAATAAAGAAAATAGTTAAGAACCTGAGACCATTTTTAGTAGTTGCTCCATGGGTGGAATAGGATAATTATCTTTATCTGAAGCACGGTTTAAATTCGTGAAATCCACACATAGCCTGATTTCTCCATATTTTTTCCTCATTGGTACCAGATTTGAGACCCATTTAGAGTGTTTGACCTTAAAAATGATTCTAGCATCCAATAATTTCTTAACTTCACTCTGGATCAGAGGTTCCAATTTTGGGTGCATTTTCCTTAAAGGTTGCTGATAAGGTTTGACGCCAGATTTGATAGGGATAACAGGCTGAATGATGCTAGTGTCATATGTCTTCAAATCTTTGTATGTCCAGGTGAAAACATCTTTATACTTATTAAAAAGACTGATGAACTTATCTCTTTCCGCTGGTGAATAGAATTTGCCAAGATTCACATATTTAGGATTTGTCTCAGTCCCTAAATTTATCAATTCGAATTGTAGAGATGACCTCTGAGTCTTCACGTTTCCTGGTCTTCTAAAATTTTCATTTAAATCAAACATTCTTTCTAAGGTTCTGACTCTTTTAGGGATGAAATTATCATACTTCAGCTCGGCCTGATGTTCTTCATCATCTATAATCGCCCCTTTAAATACCTAGTCATTTTTCAAGCATTCTATAATATGCTGATCATCGTCGAACGCTCGTAGGTTAGTAATCATATCAAGGACGAAGGGCCTAAAAAGCAATTCAACGGAGCATCGATTATTAGTAGGCACAAGCCTAGCAGATGATGTGTCCAACAAGTCAGTTGCTGCATTTTTAAGTCTTGGAATTGATATAGTATTAATGTAGAAATTCAGGCCTGCAGTATATTAATTTCACTCACAACAATTAACAATTGATCATGCAAATTATCAACAATGGAGACTGAATATGGAGCTGTAAC
>LPNX010538655.1:7105-26591 GCA_001517045.1 Pseudotsuga menziesii
GTGCAGACTTGTATTATTGTACTATACTGATTGGGTGGCTGGTCTTCCATTTGGGATCCTTCATCACTCCACTTTTGGGATGGACTTATAATGTATTTCGGCCATCGTATGACCCCTCTGATCTCACACATTAGGGGGCATCTGTTATAGCTGATTTCACCACTCTAGGTGAATCACACTTTGTATGGCCTTCCCCTGTCTTGCTGCAGACTCCTTAGACCCCATGGACCATTTTTTGTCCTTTGATGTTTCCTTGGTCATCCCTAAAAACATGTGAAAAATGATACAGGCGACTTTTAAACCTATAAGCGTGTATATACACGGGTTTGACCACTAAAACCGTGTACTTTGGGATGTGTGCATAATCCAAATCCTTTTGGAGTTTTCCTTGACATGGATCCGACTCATTTGACTCCTGGCCTTCCCTATGCCTTGAGATTGCTCGGATTCGACCTTTCATTACCCCTTTGAAAGCTATATAAGGAACCCCTATGGTACATTGAAGGCATATGAGAGAATTGAGAGCAAAGAAACTATAGTCCATTGTTGCCGGAACTTATGCTTGAGTCTGCATCCCTTTGTCCCTTGGAGCACTAGTGTGTTCTTCCCAAGCTTGCTTTTTGCTTGTGAGCTTGCTAACGAGAGATGGAGGATTGAGGTGGTGGAGGCCCAAGTGGGGGATTCAGTTTCTCTGGTTCGCAGACGTGCCGTCAGAGGTTGTATCTTGTAATCTCTGATTTATATTAATAGAAATATCTTTTCCTGTCCAATAATGTGTGTTTGAATGAATATTTTATCCATGGGATTATGTCAAATGCTTGTGCATTATTGATTATATATGCTAGAATAGATCTAACATCGTGATATATAGAATGCTTGTATTTTTTACTTGTTGTTGAGGAAATAATCTATCAATTCAAGCTGAAGATTGGAAAGCTCAACGGGGATCTACTTCAACCGTCTAGAATAAGGTACGAGGTCTGATTCTTTAGTGTTAGACATGTAATTTCTATTGCATATTGGAGAGGATTGATTTCTGGAGTCAAGCTGTCTGTTGTGGTACCCCAAGCCATAGGAATTTCTCTCCGTAACAATCAGGTGTTGGGATTTTCCGTGGAGTAGCCCTCTAACAAATGATGAACCACATTTTAGAAAAAAATACTCAAAAACAACAAAATCTAAAACACAAGTTCAAGGTATTAATTAATAATGAGTGTGGGCCCCCATAACCTTAGTAGACTTGACCATTTGAGGCAATATATTGATGCAAACAAAATAGTTTACAAAAGAATCTCTCACAACTCATTATCAATATATTACTCTCCATGTTCTTTAAATAAATTTCATGGACTAATGTTAATCCATGGATTAAGTGTTATTAACTTTGAGGAGAAGTTGAACCTTGAGATCACTTCATGTCTAGAACATAATCATGGCCACTTGATTAGTTCGTTAGAGAAATAGACTAAAGAAACACACTTTACCTAAAGACACAGTAAACCAAGTTGAACTTAACTAACTCCTAAATAACTAAAATACCCTAACATGTTTTTCTCTTGCAACAAATTTCTCCCAATCAATGATACTTAGTGCGTCCCCAACATCCATTTTTTGAACCATTACTATTGTCTCAACAAATTCCACCAATGGTTATTGGTTGTCCATCTCCTCATTTTTATTTAATTTTACTACAACTGCTCCTATGTTGCACTCATCTTCATCTTGTTGTTGTAATTTTGTTGTTGATTTACTCTTGCATTAACTCTTTATGTTGCAATTGATTCATATTTTCTCTCTTCTCCACTTTATTTTCCTTCATAGGACATTTTACGTCACTTGCAATACTAGCACCACATAAAACATTATGGGTATCAAGGATTATAATATACATATATATTAACAACATCTCCTTGCAACACCACTATTGAAATACCACGTTCTTCTATAACACCATCATATAGTACAACATCATTCATTGTTGCAATAATATTTTTGGTGTACACATACACTATCTCAGGAAAATTACTACTCTATGTTGTTTCTTGAGTTTGTGCACTTCACTCTTTTTGTTGTAGTCTTCTACTACATTTCTTTGTAGTCTTCGACTACAAATCCCTCTCTACTCTATTTGAAATGGCACCATGCATTTCATTCAACCTTACTCATTAGTTTCCCCAACAACATGCACCCCACTGGTTCACTCAAGATTCTCCACAACCACAATCAAAATAAATCTTTTCGATTTCTCCTCTCATTGATTACTCTCTTACTTTTGCTTAGTCGACACTTGTTTTATTCTTAAGGCCAAATATAATCCTTTTCTAATTACCACATCTTCTCCATAGTTATCTTCCTTTTAATGGACAACCTCAATCCATCCACAAACTACATGGTGTTTCTCTCATTGTATCCTATAAGACCATCTCTCATGGTCACGATACAAAAGTATTCAAAATGTTCTTCTTGAATTTATCATTTTTCTTGAAGTTCTCTACTCTTCTCTTCATTTTCAAAGTATAATAAAATTTTACAAACTTACCTCTCAATTTTTTTACCTCATTCTCCCAATTTTGGTTCTTACCATTGTCTCTCTATTTTTAGTCCGTTTTTAGTTGCTACCACCAATCATATGCATGTATCCTCAACATTCCACATGCAATTTTCACTCTTTGGAAGTCTTTACCCTCATTGCATTCAAAATATTAGTGCAATTATTATTAAACCACTTCATCAATTTTTCTAGATCTAAACTTCCATAAAATCAGGCATCTCCATCTTCATTTGATGTTCCTGACACACTAATGCACATCCTCCTCTTCATATTCATCACTATTTAAGATCAATTTGGTTAGACCCTTCTTATTTTCTAGGCCATTTGGAGGAATCCATCCTTCTCATTCTTTTTGTTGTTGCAATTTCTTTTCTTCCAACCACGTTATTTTCTTCAAAACCGCATTCTCCACGACCTCTACCAAATTCTCTTTTTTATTAGAGTTGTTTCTCCTCCTACAAGTCATATCCAATCCTACTAGTAGAGACATGCTTCACTCACTCATTCAAATAACTCTATCTAGCATCACACCCTTGTTGGAATCATTTAAACTTATCTTTCACTACAATGGTTGTCTCATAGAACTTCCCCTCTTCTCATGACAAAATTCTATCGAACTCCCCTCTTTTACTTGAATTGTCCCAACCTCAATATTCAACTTGGTTTGATACTACTTGATGCAAAAAGGTCATGGCCTCCTGCAGTATCGTACACACACAATGAAATTTCTCCACAATTACTGTAAACAAATTCAACTCTAGTAATAAATAAACAATGACCACAAGTTGTAATTCAATTGAAAACATAAGAAACACACTACAGAAATAAAGCGTTTAGAAAAAGTACCACAACAAAAAATATGCACTATTTACTATACATATTGGCCAAGATCTCAGGCCTCTAGTATATTCACAGAGCCTATGCATAGGTCTCTAAAATCCACATCCTTCAACACTACATAACCCAAAAAAGCGAGATCCAAAGGTCCTTTGCTCATTCACAAACTTCATATTTATGCTTGTGCTCATTAGTTTTTTTCCTTACAACTACCCCAATGATTCAAATTCCAAATATAATGCTTCAGATTCCAAATGTCGATAAAAATTCATAAGGACAATATATATTTCACTACATTACAATTCTTTTGTTCGATTTGTAATCACAAAATAGAACCAAAACTAATAAAATGCAAGATAATGTACATTATAGCTACAATGCCATGGATGTTCTTGCATTAGCTCCTCACCCTAGGGGATTCCAATGAGGTACTTGTCAATACAAAACAAGCCAAATGCCTAATGATATTGGGAACAATTTGTTGAGCCAACCCCTTGTTTTTTTTTCCTCTTGGTGTTCTATCCATTGTCTTAAGTGTTTTGTGCCAATATTCAATGTGCCATTCCATGTGCATTCCATGTTGGAGGATAACTTCCTTGGTTGTTTCATTTGTGAAGTCTAATAAAGATATTCCCAAATATGAAAGGATTCCACTTCTTTAGGTCTTTCTTAGGTAGATTGAGCTTTTGTTGTAAACCACACATTCTTGAGCTTCCCAATGGTATGAGTTCCACTAGGTTGTAATGTTTGTTTTGATATCTAAGAGAGTAAACTACGCCATTTCAAGCCTAAAGGGCATATATGAGGATGATAGTTCTTGTAAATTAGTAGTAAGGTGGGCCAATGCTGAGATCACACTCCTATCAAAGAGAAAGATTCAAAATGACATTATGATATAAAATGAATCATGTTTCAACTAGAAAAAATCTAATATTTTTGCAATTAGATGATTGTCATGACCCATTTGATCATCCCAAGAAAATAATTTGGGGAACAACGCCATTTAAAAAGACATGAGATATCAAACCTTCAAGTCAATTCCATGTTACATCAGTTCTCTACATGTTCTCCACAAGCCTCTTTTCTCCTCATTAGAATGAATAGTGGTATCAAAAGTCACCAACAAGAAGTCAAGGTTTAGATATGCATTGTTGAAAGTATCTCACCAATAATGCAAACAATTCAACTTACGTTTGGGATGGTAGTGGTGGTGGTAGGACCATGCATATCTATTAGGGGACACTTGATTCCACATTAATTATATTGATGTATTGTTGTTGGAAGCCAATGCTCACTACTATGGTTTGATTTGATAATCTTATGACTCCAAAAGATTACAACCTTGCTTTAATATCTAAAGGAACTAATAGCTATACAACCATAACTTGACAACATTAATAAGGTGAAAACTAACATCTTATCTAAGTTGCATTTTAATAGCTTTCTTTCACTTGAGACATTTAATCCTTCAGGTTTGAAAACAATCATCATTAGTAAGAATTATGTTTTTGCATTAAAAGTTTTCATCTCCTTGTCACTATAGGAACCACCAAATTTCAAGCTAGAGGGGAGTGATTTTTGGTGATGAGAAAAAAAAGAGGAATCACCTCTTTCTTGGAGATTGCGTTTTTTTTTTATGTTAGCTTCCATTTAATTTGGAGACAAAATATACGATCATGTATACATTTTTCCCAATATGTTGGATATACTTTGAAGACATAAACTTCCAATTTAGTTAATTTTCCGTTAGAAAATATTAAACATTTATTTTAAAAATTCCAAATATTATTTTGGGTGACATTAAGATTCCCTTTGGCTAAGAGAATGTACTTTTTGGGTTAGTTTTTTATCCCTTTCAAAAGAAACCAACTATCCTTGAGATAAGAAACTTTAAAGATTGGATTAGCCAACGTTCTCTACATAATGCTCTAACAGAAATTGCTTATTAATTTAACAAAAAAACTATAAAAACAAACTTATTAATTTAGTTGACAGTTTTGTGTTATAGATTTTTTTTTTATTCCATTTTTTTTTATTTCAACTCATATATATATATATATATAAAACCTTTACCCATGACTCAGACTCAATGCTAAATAAAATGCTTATGTTTAATTTATTATTTTAATTATCTATAATTATTTATATTTATTATATTAAAATATTTTTAAATATTATAAAACACACATATTTGATTTTCTCAAATTTTACACCTCGCTGCTTTCAATGGAATTAAAAACACATTTTATACAAAGTGTAAACCTCAATTCTCTATGAAAGACATATTTGACTTTCTCAAATTTTACACCTCGCTGCTTTCAATGGAATTAAAAACACATTTTATACAAAGTGTAAGCCTCAATTCTCTATGAAAAACATCACTGTTCCATATATATATATAACATTAAAAGTTTGGTTTGAATAAATAACTAATTTCATACTGAAACTGCAAAATTAGAGAGCCTCGAGAATCGTAAAAGGGAGGGCCTCTTAGCATTTCAGAACTTCTTTTAAAAGTGATAAATGAATGGAGAAGTATGAGAAGATAATAAAATCTGCTCAAATGATGAGCATTTCACTATAATATATTTTATCCTCTCGGTTAAAACAATGGTCTTGGCCATCCGAGATATAAAATTGCTCTCTCTGGCATACATAAAGCGAACATATTATGACAGAAGTCGTGACAGCTTTGGTTAGAGCTCCCATCCTACTTAGCCAATCACCTGATGCTCTGCATGTCACGCCAGAATGATTAAAATTGCATGACAATATGAAACACCATCAAAAAAAATTCTGACCCACTGAACGAGGAATCAACTAAATATAAAACCCATATGAGCTATGGAGGTGAATCAGTTGCCCTTGAATTTCATTGGATCCAATACTGTTCTCAAAAACCAGAAGTTCTGCTCTTGAAGGCATGGCAGGGAGTTATTGTTATAAAAATGAATGTGACCAGGCTGTACTAAACTAAAACTGCTAAGCCTGCAATTAGAAGTAGCATATGCGTACAGAACTGAATAGAAATTAGCTGTAATAAATGGCAGGGGTCTTCTCTTTTTTAATCTTTACAGAGATCATATTGTTATATATTCATATCTACTGCTTCAGCTTTCCTCATTTTGTTGTCTGTTTGAATGGAGGATCTTAAGCTGATGGATTACCTCCTTGCTGTGGTATAGCTGGCTGAACTGTATACTGTTGGACTTTATGACTTGGAAATACAGAAACTGTCATTGCTGTTGAATTGCCAAATATATAGTCACACACTTTAGTTCAGTAATAATTTAATTAGTACTGGAATTTCAATTCTTTTAAAGTATGTTGAGTGAAGTTTGATCAGGAGAGGTCAGGTCACCTGTGGTTGCAGGAACTGCAGTAGGGGTGGATATGATTCCCCCATAAGTCTGCTGTGGCAAGCTTGAAATTACATTGACAGGTGCTGGAGTTGGGAATTGTAATATATGTGCAGGCACACTTAATGTCTGAGCTTGAGGATATGTTCCACCGTTAGCAGCTTGCAGAGGTTGATTGAATGTGTAGCATGGATAAAGTGCAGGATTTGAGACCATTTCCTGGGCAGTATAGATCTGGGGAAACTGAGTTCCTCCATATGGATTGTAATAGTTCTGCACATATAAGAAGACATAAATATAAGTTTGACTTTGTTAAATATGTTCTTCGAAAACAAACCATCTGGAAGAAAAATGTTTCAAATGTTTCAAATGGAATCAGGATTGAGTGCAGCAGTACTAACCGGAGGATAAGTGTAATCAGTGGAGTATGGAGAAATCCTGAAACATTGCAACAACATATCGATGATGTTGGAGCATTAGTGCGGTGAAAAAGTATACAAACATAGATCCATCTAAAAGGGATCTACTAAGTACGGAGAGGGATCAAATGTTTCAAGGTGCAAACTTTTTTTTAGAGTAGAAATGCAATTCTAAATAATTGAAATTTAATTTAAGTTGACAAGTTATTTTTAATAATATTTTTATAGGGTGAACTCTAGAGTGAGCATAGAAAGAGTACAGAAGGAGTTAGAGATCTTTCCCCTACTGGAATGTAGAATGCACCTCTTCCTTACAATAATATATATATTATAGATTTAGCTCCATTGATAAAAATTACAATGATTGTATTTCAAGAACGCTTGGATTCACTTGAGATACTGTTAATTTATCTTTTAACTATAATCAGCGTTGAAGACTTTGCCAAAATAAGAAGGAAACTTGAAGGAGGAAAACTCACCCATATACATGATAGGGATAACCCTCCTGGAATGAGTACTGGCTAAGATGTTGCGGAAATGCTGGCCTGCCAGGGTATCCAGGTCCTCCTGTCTGAAGAGGAAAGGGAGTCATCACTGGGATCTGATTTCCTGATTAGGATCACAATTAAAGCGCATTTCTTCAATATCAGAGATACCTTGTTTATTATAAAACAAAAAAGGTATTTGCAATTGCCTTCAGAGAAAGGAGTTGCTCTACATGTTATTCCTTGGTGGTCATGAATCGTCACAATTTTACACTAATGATATCTTTGAAAAATGTCTAAACTTAATCTATATCTGAATGTCCTACATGGAAAATAGTATGGAGAGGAGTTCAGATTGTAATTCTTTTGGTCCCTTACAATTTTACATACAGTTTCGCAGATTGAATTTTTACCAATAATATCTGTACTTGAAAAATGCCTAAACTTAACTTAACCTATATGTATCCGAAAGTCAGAAATGGAAATGAGTATGAAAAAAAAGTTACTCAGCAAGAGCAGCCTAATCATTCATTCATGATTTTATTCATCCAAGATGAACCTCTATGCTGTAAATGGACAATGGACAACCAAGATGAACCTATATGCTGTAAAAGGACAATGGACAACCAGTGCAATCCAAGTTAACACTGGAAATACAAGGCACCCATCATTTTCCCGTAAGTGCCATAAATAATGGATACACACAGATCAGAATGGCCACGCCAGTCCATTCGTTCTTCCTAAAATGAGCCACATCCAGGTTGGATCTGCCGGCCAACCGGCGAGGCAACGTTATTCGTCATCTTTGTAGTACTACAGTACATGAGTACGTCACCGTTTTGTTCCTATTCGGTCTTGTCTTTATTGTGACTGACAAGATTATTACTGTTCCGGAATCATAGAAAGCCACCATTCGATGATGATCATGGCTGACACAAACAGAACTTGGCTCGTGATAACATGATGCAATTCATTATCAACTTGATAAATTCATTCAATGTGATGTTCAAATTGCAAATCGAAATCCATTTTCCCAATTCAACGATCTAAAATCCAGATAGAAAGCAATTCATTCATTCATTCCGGGCACATTAACTGAATTGCAAATCGAAATCCATTTTACCAATTCAACGATCTTAAATCCAGATGGATTAAAGCAATTCATTCATTTCTAACATGTGGGGCGCACATTAACTACCTATGAAATTAAAACCAATCTGTTTCTGATACACTGGCTGCATGGTCTCTGTAGGTCTCAGAAATCCTAAAATAGAAATCTCATAACTGACCAACCAACCTGGCTGTGGTGTAGATTGTCGGTTTAAACGCCGAGACCCAAGAGATGCGATGTTGCAATTAGCGCGTCTGCCATCGATGACCGGGGCGGGATCTGCACAAGCTCTCCTCGCAGATTCAGGGTCCCGAAACGTTACCTGGTCCATTAATTCAACCATAATGCTGATCAGTCCTTTGCATTTCTAATAAAGAAACCTTACAGAACGATGGGTACTGCATTACAATGATTGAAAAACAGAAAAACAGAATCCATGAAGAAATTCATGAGAAAAGAAAAGAAGATTACAAATCCATAGCCCCTGGAGCGTCCAGTGCTCTTATCAGTGATAATCACGGCCTCGAGAATTTCCCCAAACTGTTCAAAGTAGAGACGCATAGCTTCACGTTTTGTCTCCCAGGCCAGACCTCCCACAAAAACCTTGGTGCTCGTCGTATCTCCCAATACTCTTCCATCGCTCGATCCGCTTCCTGCCATGTCTTCGACCTGCTAATGCAGCCACCAAGATCTCTCGCTACCGGCTATTCTTTTTTACCTGATAATCCTATCGACACAGATTCAGCCCATGGCATATTCCAAGTACAGTAAGGCTTCCTCCTGCTATCAAGAACACACAGGCAAGTGGTGGTCGTAATGAAAGCTTCAGACCGTGGAATGACAATGAGAAGGAATAGGAATCAGTATGGGCCTGACGAAATGAATGTGAAAAGATAATTAGCATGGGAGGAACTAGTGGGGAGCAAATGCAGCAATGAAGAAATAATATTGCCTATTGTTATAGCCATAGGTATGGCTAGTTGGTGTCTGACCATGCCTGACTTACCTGGCCTTGCCTGGATCACCTCGACATCTGCCTCTGCTTCGACTGATGAAGCCACCTGCTTGGCAGCTGCCAAATTTCGTACACCGTCAGATTTCTTCCATTCCAGTTGGCCGGATAGTAGATTCGCCATCGAATCCCCTTCCCTTCCCACAAACGGAAGTCATGAGCGGACCAAGGGTCGTTAGAATAGTGTAACAAATATTTTGTTTTGTTGTTGGAAATTGGCGATGTTAAAAATGTGAGTTTTGTTTGACTTGGAATTTGGATGGATTTTTTTTTTTTAAGAACTATGGTTACCTTATAGTGGGATAAGACAATGTTGGATTATAATAAAAAAAAGTTTAGAATAAGTTATTTGTTACTTAAGGTGAAAGTTCTTTATGCTTACTTATAATTATTAGTTATTTAAATGCATTAGTTATTAGTGTTTTTATAGGGATAGGTGTCTTTTTTTAGAAAAGAAAAATATTTGTTTTTTGATATTTAATAGTGAATCAAAGGTAACTCTTACATAACTATGCTATCAAGATATTATTTTAGATACAAGATCCAAAAAATACAGAGTAGGTGTTAAAAGTAATTAGTTATAACAAATCACTAGAAATATTACCAACTTTTCACCAAGAAGACCCTTCAATCATGTCCAAAGAGATAACAGAAAGAGCCCAACAAGTTTATCCAAGGAGGGGTTCTGAAGAGAACTAAAAGACTTTCCATCTCAAAGGAGCTCAGAGTGTCGTCCTCTATCATCCATGATGATCAACCAAAGGCTCAGGAAGCCCATACTCAAAAGAAACATAACCATCAAAAGCTTTATGAGTATGCAACACAATCAGCACAGTTCTAAAAGAGCTGTAGCTTACTTCTCGCAATAACAACTTCTTCATAATATTCTATGAACAAGGGGATAGGTGTTTATATCTTGGAATTTGCTATGGACTAGTATCTGTGTTTTTCCTAGATTGCACTCAGATAAGACAAGTGTACTCTCCAAATTGTTTTTATGGCAGTGGTTCCAAATTTGAAATAAACAATTATAAAAGAAAAAATAAAATAAAATGTAACTCATATAATGATCTTGGTGACATACAACTCATTTAACTAGAAAAATGAGAGTGATAACATGTCGTTGAAGCATAGACAAGTTAAGTGGCTTTCCTAATTTATATATAGTTTTTTCTAATTGGTATTTAGAATTTGAAATTAAACCATAAAATCAATCCAGACTATACACTTGTTTCATCCTCTACTTGATAATCCACCCTAAATTCTAAAATATAAACTCCTATTAATATAATTATACAAAACTAGTTATGATTTCAACCATTCTAGTTAAATATATAAAAAAAAAATTGCTCATGTCTGACTTAATATTTTAATAAAAAAAAGTTAATTTTTATGAGAAAAATGATATTATGTTAATAATTTTAACTAAATAACTTTATATTATATTTTAATATTATGAAAAAAAATGATGTCATGTCATTAATTTTAACAAATAATCAATCAATTATCTAAATTACAATTTTAATCATTTAAAATTTTGATAGTGGGTCATATTTATGGTTGAAAAGTTACTATGCAGAGCCGTGAGAAAGATCAGGTGTAACTGTTCATTTAATTCTTTATTTTCCAACTTTTGTTACAGTCTCACAAATAAAAAATAAATTTAATTTAATTAATCTTTTATCCCAATTGCAATTCTGACATTTCTACTTTGATATCTGAATTTTTTTTGCTAATCTATGATTTAAATGAATTACTTTTCTACATTGCTAACTTAATATATTGTCTAATACAAACAAAGTATTGTGTAATAACTATTTTTATCTTCATTGCTATTCTTAAGAAGAAAAGTCAATTATTGATTTTGTTTTTGGTTCTTTGCATAGAAAAAATCAACAATCAAGATAAACATTTCACAGCTGGTAAGGTGGAGACAGAAAAACATTTCATTTTAGAGTGTGAAGCCCTTTAACAATTGTGAGGACTATTGCCCCAACTTACAATGAAGGGTTAACCTCAATAACTTTACATGACTTGTTTACTTATTGAATCTCTAGATGGAAACATCGGAGCATGACATGACTCAATTACATTATAGATACAATACATAAGATATATAAGTGAATACATTCTAAAGTTACAAATACATCAACACTCCCTCTCTCGACACAATTTAGCAACACAAGTATTCTTCTCTGTATCATCTGGATCATCATCAAGTCATCTTCATCTATAGGGACAGGGACTCAAATGTCTCGACCGATAAATCTTGAGATGATTTGGAGGCGCTCATCATCAAGTTGAATAGACAAATGATTTATTTAAAAAATTGGAGGGGCTCATTATCAAGTTGAATAGACAAATGATTTATTTAACGAAAGGGGACTGTGGAAAAATTGGAGGCACTGATCATCAAGTTGAAAAGACAAAGGATTGAATTGCAAAAAACAGGGTGCCACTTGGTCTGTCCCATAGGCTATTTTTAGCCTAGCAGACATTAAAATATTTCCTTCCTTCCTAAACTCACAGTTATCAAACTCAGTTATCAAACTTCCAAGTTCCAACTAATCACCAACAGCTCCTGGCCCTTTGGATGAAAGAAATCAACAATCAAGGTAAGCTCACAGCTATGGAACTTCCAACTAATCACCCAGTATTTTTTAACTCTTATTAGAACCTTGCAAACCAAAACTCCGGAATTAGTTGTCCATGTTACAATTCTAATTCTGACAATCAGAATGACTGAAACACCGTGAAAAATATTGGGAAATCCAGTTTTTAAATTGACAAAAATAACAATTATGAAGATTCCAACTACTGACTTTAAAACAAAATGATACCAAAAACTCTGAAAACGAAACGTCGAACAGTAAATGTTTAATCCACGACGCAGCGAAATTAGCAGACTGACGTTGAACGGCAGACTTCAAAACCCGGGTAAGCATGCAGTAACCCTAATAATCCCATCATCAGGGCGGCCATGTGCAAACCCTAAAAAACCATAAAGAGGAAGAAAACCTAATCTTAATTATTAGATAAACCTGGAAAAGGCTGCTGCTGCTTTAACTTGGCTTGGGAAATGGAAAATGGATTGGCTCACCCACCCTTCCCTTCATTCCATGAAAGGTTTTACGATTCCTCTCCCGTCTTCTTCGTCTGACCAGAAAGATTAAATCTGCTGACACCTGATTAGATTAATGAAGATGAAATGCTCAGGCGTGCGAGACCATGTTCTCCATGTGAGCGCTGGTGAAACCTCTTCACACCCAACGGTGGCCAACTTGTCTGAATCCTTTTATATATACTTATCACTCTCTTACAGACTTACAGTATTTTGACCAGTGCTGTAATGTCAGTATACCATTGGAAGGTTGTAAAATACTTCAATATGGGAGACTAGGTCTTATAAAAATATAATTATACATAACTGTCTGGTTGTTTATAATGGGTAGATTTGCCTCTTAAGTCGTTCTTATACAATACCATTGGAAGGCTGTAAAATCCTTCAATATGGGAGTAGGTTTTATAAAATATAATTATATATAACTGATTGGTTGTTCATAAAGAGGTAGATTTGTGTTTTAAGTTGTTTTTGGATAGTAGTTAATAAAAAATAGTTTTAAATTTACTAGCACAGCCACTTAATTTGTGATTGGTGAATGCAGATAAGCTATCAGTCATTTTTTGAAGCCACCTTGACTTTATAAGTAAATTTAAAAATTCTTTAAGAATTAAAAAGAAATTGTGATCGGTGAATGGAGATAGGCTATCAGTCATTTTTGAAGCCACCTTGACTTTATAAGTAAATTTAAAAGTTCTTTAAGCATAAAAAAAATTGAAAAATATTATAATTAAATGGTTCTAGTTAACCATTTAACTAAGCTTTAAATGAGCTTAGTTAAATGGTTCTAGTTAACCATTTAAATTAGCGTAGTTAAATGGTAAATTATTTAATCATTTAACTAAGGTCATTTAAATCTTAATCAAGATGCATTTAAGCATAACAATATAATAATAATAATAATAATCTATTTTTAAGGTCACAGCAAGACCCCAAATTGGTGTACATACACTACCCCTCTGGATTTGAACCTATGACCTCTTAAGAGGAAACATATGCTCTTTATAACCATTAACCTACTCATGTTGTACCATATAGACAACTATGACCAAAATGAAAGATATAATTCATAGTTTATAAGAATTAAACTTTGATTCTTTTATTTCTTTGTGTTTCAAAAATACTAAATTTTAATCTATCAAAAAGAGTTTGAAGTTTTAACCAAAGACTTGATTAAGTGAACTTTTATATATATATATGAATAATTTATACTAATTTTATTATTAAAATAATTTTTTGGTTGGAAAGCAATACGATGACAACACCATGACCATATACAATTTATTGAAATTAATATTGATTTATCAAAAAAAAATTAATTATTTTGTTTTATTGACTTTTTATGAGATACATTAACTTATTTTTTAAGTTAAAATAAGATTAGATCTTAGCTAATTAAAAATAATTTAAAGTATTATTCAAAAGTCAAATGCTTTATATATATAATTTACTTTATTATTTTATAATAGTTTTAAAATTGAAATTTTCCATCTAGAATAACTCACCACTAAGATGGTGGGGAAGGGAGACATCAACCACATGTTGTAAAATCCTTCAATATGGGAGAGTAGGTTTTATAAAATATAATTATATATAACTGGTTGGTTGTTTATAAGGAGGTAGATTTGCCTTTTAAGTTGTTATTGGATAGTAGTTAATCAAAAATAGTTTTAAGTTTACTAGCACATCCACTTAACTTGTGATCCGTGAATGGGCATAGGCTACTAGTCATTTTTGAAGCCACCTTAACTTATAAGTAAATTTAAAAGTTCTTTAAGCATAAAACAATTGAAAAATATTATAATTAAATGGTTTTAGTTAACCATTTAACTAAGCTTTAAATGAGTTTAGTTAAATGATTCTAGCTATCCATTTACATGAGCTTAGTTAATGGCTTTAGTTAATCATTTAACTAAGCTCATTTAAATATATATTTTTTTAACAAGAACGGTTATGTTATATTAAAACTCAGCAAAGAGACCGCTGAAATGAAAACTCATAACAACAAGCATCCCAATCACTACTTCTTTCAATCGATGACCTACATAAGAGCTAAGGAGGGATGTCAATGCTTACAACCGAATTGACAATAAGTTCATTGAGATCAACAACTATGGATTTATTGGCTGCAATATCTGCCAAGACATTAAGTCCCCTAAGAATATGAAAAAAATAAACCTTCCTGAACATTTTAGCCTTGGATCTAATTCTACTAATCAGCCTTGTTGTCCTATCATTCTTGCTCCTTCTTCCCCCATTCAACGCCAGAATAATAACCTTAGAATCTCCGAAAACCATGACCTCATCCACTCCTCTCTTCAGCAGCTGCTTGAGGCCTTGCCAGAGCCCGTAAGCCTCAGCCATATTATTAGTATCATAACCAATGTTCCAGTAGTATTCAATCTCGATGTTCCCATATGGATCAATAATGACTCCACCTTCCCCGGATTCCCTTTGGAAGCCTCGTCAAAAAAAAGTTTAAAAAGCTTCCTTTCTTTTAGCCAATTTTCAAATTGAGAGCTATCCATCCTGATATCCCATTCTTCCAAGTTATTTGCATTTTCTTTATTTACAGCCTTGATATTGATACTTTGCATCCACTTTTTTTCATTGTCCGTCAGGTTTCCTTTATTATTGGGGATCTTAGAGGTACTGACAACCTCCCCAAACAAACCTGCAATTTTAATAGCTGTCTTCCACGCAGGCCGAGTCTTTTCCTGAAAAATCCTATGGTTTCTTTCGTTCCAAATACACCAGCAAATTAACTTGGGGAGTTTCAACCAGCAGGCTCTAACTCCACTTTTCTGGTTCAGCTCACCTTGATATAGGCTTTCCCATTTAAGAAAACAGGCTTGAATATTATCCAGCAAATGCACTCCGTCTCCCCATCACTTCAACACATCATTCCAAACTGAAATGGCATAAGGGCATTTTAAGAATAAATGACTGATAGTTTCGAAGGCCATAGCACATAAGGGACAACGAAATGGGCCAACGAGCCCTCTTTTTTCCAAATTCTCGCCAGTGAGTATTATTTCATGCATAAGAGACCAAGTGAACATATCGATCTTCGGCAGCATTCTGCAGTTCCAAAGGTAATTCCAGATTTGAGGATTGACAGGGACATTATAATTTGCAACATAACGTTGGTAACCTTCTGTCGTTGAGTATCTACCAGACTGCCCTCCCCAGCCACGGCGATCCTTCTTGTTTTTGCCAATCGGTGCTATCCCAGCCAAGTGGATGAATAGCAGAGATTTCTCAGCTTCTAAGTCATTAGGGAATTCTAGCAAAACCCAACCAGCCCAACGATATGGTTCTTCAGTCTCCCATTTGGATATATCCCATATCGTGTTCATCCCCAGCGCGATCATCCAATGCTGCATGCGAGGAGTTTGTGGAGGTGTATTTCCTAAAATTCTGTCATGCCACAAATTGATCAATTTCCCATTGCCTGGGACCCAATACAAATCATGTTTAAACTGTGGAAGCGCCTTTACACAAATATTAAAGATTGAGGAGCCATTCTGAATCGCGTGGCCTCCATCAAGGCATCTGAGCCTCGGGCCTCTGAAGTATTTGGATTTCAGCACACGAGTGGACCAGGAGGGCTTGGGGGTGAGCAAGTTCCAGAGCAGCTTGGCTCCCATAGCTAAGTTTTGATTTTTGAGATCTCTAATGTGAAGACCACCCTCTGACCGCGGCAATTTTATTGTTTTCCAACTCACCAATGCAAACTTTTTGCCTCTTCCAACACTGCCACACTGCCAGAGAAAGGATCTAACCAGTCCTTCGATCTGATTTATAGTTTTGGCCCGAGCTAGGAGAAGAAAGCTCTGATCGAGAAGATAGCTATTTAGGACAACTTTGATTAAGACTACCTTCTCAGCCAAATTTAACCAAGTTGATCCCCATCCATTGATTTTATTTTTGATTTTCTCCACAATTGGGTTCCAGGCCAAGCTCTTGGGCTTGGTTTTGAAAATGGGTATCCCTACATAATTGAAGGAATCCCAGGCAACAACCCCATCCATGTTGAGACCTCGAGAGATATCCGACATTTCCCTAGGATTGATATTCCATCCATAAATCTGACTTTTCCTTAGATTGATTTTGCTTCCAGATGCTTGACAATAACGGTTCAGTTCAGTCTTGAATCGACGGGCAATAATTTGACTGGCTCCTCCAAGAAAGATAGTATCATTCGCGAATTGTGCATGATTAATATCTTTGATGCCCCTAGCCATCCTAATGCTTGGAAGGTCCTGTTCATGCCTAGCAAATTCTTGTTGAAAGCTTAGTACTGAAGCCTAGATGGAAAAAATTAAGGGGGAGAGCAGGAAGCCTTGCATCAGACCTCTCAAAGCTTGGAAGAAGGGAGCAGCTCTTCCGTTGACAAGCGGGGCTATCCATGGCTTGCTGATATAGGCCTTGACCCAAGAGATAAAATCTGAAGCGAAACCAAATTTCTGCATTACCTGAAAGAGAAAGGGATGGATGACTCTGTCGAAGGCATTGGCGAGATCAATTTTTACCACCATTCCTTTGTCGCCATTCTTCAGACTAGAGTGTATAGCCTCTTGGACTAAGATAATATTTTCCCAGATCTTCCTGCCTTTGTCAAATCCGCCTTGGTTCTCGGGGATTAGTCTAGGTAGGATATGTTTTAGTCTACTAGCCATTATCTTGGTTATGATTTTATAACCTATATTGCACAAGGATATAGGTCAGAACTTGTCAAAATATTTAGCCTCCTTCTCTTTGGGGATTAGAGCCAGGAAGGCAGAGTTCGTGCTGCCTCCAAATTTACTGCACCTCTGAGATTTTCTAACCATTTTGATTAAGTCATTTTTAATAATGTCCCAGCAGAGCTTAATGAAGTTGGCATTATACCCATCGGGCCCCAGAGCTCTGTCATCCTCCATGCCATCAACGGCCATCTTGATTTCATCCATCGTGATGCTCTGTGTTAGAGCCTCATAGTCACTATTTTTTATTGCATTGGGGATCAGGCTCATGAGCTCGGCATATTCCACGATAGGCTGGGCATTGAAGAGATTGCTGAAATGCCTCGATGCTTCCATCTTTATGTATTCGAAGTTGCTGATAAGTCTGTCCTGAGACTGAATTTCAAGCACACAGTTGAATTTTTTTCTTGCTTCAACCTGCTTGTGGAAAAAACTCGTGCTCCTATCACCATCGTTCAGCCATTTACATCTAGATTTTAATCTCCACCATTCGGATTCAATTTTGCAGGCAATGTGGAGATTCGAAACACGAGTAGTTGTTCATAGTCAAGCTTCTGGAAGTGGGACCAATTCCCCACGATTAACTTTATAGCTTCTGGCAGGCCAGCTTCAAGATCGACCTCAACGCATATATAGGCACAAGCATATTGGTCCTTTGGACTAGCCATGTCTATGTAGTTCCCTAGTACAGTCCCTATAGCTTGGAGAGATTTAAGGATCCAATAGTGCATGGGGAGGTTAGGTAGCCTGACCCAGACAGACACTGCTTTAGGGGTATCGGCCTCGGGATCGAAGTCCGGATTCCACCCGTTAAGATAAAGACCCTGTGGCCCCATGAAGTAGGGCCCATTCCTGAAAATTAAATCTTTGTCTTCTTTGGATTCGAAGTCGAACATAAAATAACCTCTTCCGACGGAGTATGATGCAACATTATTGGTGATTAGGGGTCTCCAGTTTCTTTGGACCCAGCTGTCCAGTTTTTGGTGAGGGCCAGAGCCCTGTGAATTGCCCGATCATAGCTCGGTCTGCCATGAAGAGATTAACTCGGATAGTTTCTTTCAATGGAAGGGAAACTTCCGGCACGTCTTCATTTCTTTTGACAAACTTCGGAGGATTTCCTTTGTCGGATCTCCTATTGTAATTAACCAGTCGAAGGCATCCAGGCATAGATCCGAGGACAGATCATTGTCCACACCAGTCACCATTGGACTGCCCCACTAGAGAAGCCTCTCAGCACATGGGCCAGCGCAAGGACAGTCTCAGAATCGTCAAACCAATGAGAGCAACCCAACTAGGGCCTGGCAAGGAGCCCAGGGCCAGACGCTAAACATTGGCAGCAAGGAAGCCAAGGAGCACGTCCAACCTGCAAAAATCCTTCAGACGCTGGCGTAAGCACTGCGTGAGCCTGCCTCCCATGAAAAATAATTTTTTAATACCGAGAGGTATCCCCAAGCTCATTTAACTCTTAATTAAGATGCATTTAAGCATAACAATATAGACGACCATGACCAAAATGAAATATATAAGGACCTATCGATTTAATAATTGTTCGTAGTTTATAAAGAATAAACTTAAATTATTTTATTTCTTTCTGTTTCAAAAATAGTTTGAAGTATTAACCCAAAACTTGATTAAGTGAACTTTTATAATATATATATATATTCTCTTTAAATAATTTATGGGTGATTCCATGAAGATGGGTAACACTTTTTGGCCAAATTTGGCGATGAAAACCTGATTTTTTTACTCATGTGCTAAATAGAAGCCCTCAAAACGCATATATGCCATGTGAATTTTGACTTGCAGTAAAAAAACAAATTGTAGAATATTATGTTGGCTTCAT
>LPNX010538657.1:7495-40417 GCA_001517045.1 Pseudotsuga menziesii
CCTAAGTTCCAGCCCGCTGCTACCTGTGGAGTGCTGGATAGCTATTGCTTATCTTCTTCTAGCAATTGCGAACTGCATATATACATGGCGTTACAGGTAAGACATCGACTTTCACTCATTCTGTAGCGTCTTGACCACTTTGGAGGTTATTCTACTCCTTTAACCATTTTTTTTGCAAATGCGAACAATTGTCCCTTATATATAGCATGAACTTACTTGCTCTTTACCTGCATGTGTAAACGATGGGTTCCTTTTTGCTCTGTCATGTTTTAAACAGTTCACGCAGTGCAATTTTTCATGTTTTATACAATTTACCCACTGCAATTCGAATCGGGACATATTTTAATGCCTTGCCAATTCAATGACAATGCCAATTCTAGGGATGAATTCTCAATGAAGCCTAATGGTAATCTTTATGATCCAGAGCTTCTTTCTTCCACATTGAAGAGCCTCTCTGAGGATGATTGGAATCCTGTTAGAAACAAGGATTCTGATGAAGAGAATCCTGGACATTGTGGGGTTAGTCCAATGACAGAAAATGCAAAAGATAAGGGGTCCTCATATGGAGCTCTTCAAGGCAAGAAAAATCCTCTTGACAGCTTTGAGGAAAAATTCCCACCTGGAGGTGAGAAGGCAGTGGTGCTCTACACTACAACACTGCGAGGAATCAGAAAGACCCACGAGGATTGCAACAATGTGAGATCTGTGCTTGAGAGCTTTGGCGTCAGCATTGATGAGAGGGATGTTTCTATGCATCTAGATTTCAGGAATGAGCTGAAGGAGTTGATGGGAAAGCCTGTTCCGGTACCGAGATTGTTCATTAGGGGCAGGTATATTGGTGGTGCAGACGAAGTCTTGCAGCTTCATGAAGATGGTAAGTTGGATGGGCTTCTTGCAAGACTTTCAACAAATGGGGCAGGCAAGGTTTGTGATGGGTGCGGCAGAATGAGGTTTGTGCCTTGTTTAGAGTGCAGTGGAAGCTGTAGGCTTGTCAATGATCAAAATGTTGTTGTGAGGTGCCCCCATTGCAATGAGAATGGATTGATACAATACCCCATATACTCTGCTGATGCAACATATTGATAATCTTTAAAATACCAGACTGGAAAATTCATTGACTGATTGGGTTCAGATCATATGGGATGCTGACAGTCTTTGAGTGGGTTGAACCTCTGCACAGCAGGCCTAATTAAGTCGCACATCATAGTTCTGCTCTAAATTTCTTTTAGTGGCTTGATACTTTCCTTTTATTTTTCTATTCTATTTATCATTGGAGTTCTGCAATTCGACAACAATTTCTATATGGAGAAATTCCGAAGCCTGGATCTCAGGTTAGCTGCAACAGCAGTTGCTTATCAATTCCTTTTCAGAGTCCGATGCATATTTCAAAATTACGTTGAGCCCCCGGAGACAATAAGGTGGGTAGGTGAAAAGTTACATATGATGTCATTGTTAACAGGTGTCGACCCAAATCCAGATAGCAAACTTCGAGGATGACATCATCCCTGCTTAACCAATAGCAACACAAATAAATACGATTTTAATAAATTTAAAAATTGCTATTTTTCATGTTACAAAGTTAAACTTTAGAATAGAGATTTTAATCCTTTAAATATGCACCGAAATGCACCAGCTAATACCCAAAGTCAACGAGGTTTGAAATCGAACGATTACAATATACCAGCTGGAGGCAGGTATAATAAATAAATAAAGTTCATTTTAACATTCATCACATATAAATAAGTCTTTATTTTTAGTATAGTTTTAAATGAAATTTTAATAAATTATTTAGTTAAGGGTTTTTAATTTCTACTCATACTTTTTATCTTTTCAAAAATTTCAATTCTATTTAAAAACATAAATTTTCAAATTTTTAAATGGAAGAATTTATCAAAACTTATAATTTATAATAAAAATGTTAAATTATTCTATATAATTTATAATAAAAGTGTTAAATTATTCCTTTCATGTTAATAACATATTAACATGTAAAAATGCAACAAATTATTTATATAAGTTGGGACTTCAATTCATATTATATTTTTAAAATTTTCAATTCTATTCATCAACATAATTTTTTAACATTTCAAATTAAAAGATTGATCAAAACTTATAGTTTATAATACAAATATTAGATTATATCTTCCATCTTGATAAAATATTAACATGTCTTTTTATTTTTATCAAAAACTTATTGCTTATAATAAAAATATTAAATTATTCCTTAAAACATTATATTAAAACAATTTAAAACAAAAACAAATTATAATTAAAAAAAATATTATATTAAAACAATTAAAAAAAACCAAATAACTATATATATATTTAAATTAACTTATGGTGCACTCCATCCCTCCACCTCAGCCTCCCTTCCTTCCCCCACCTCCACATCTCGCCACCTCCATCTGTTTGTCCTTTCTCCCCCCTCCCACCCAGCGTGAGCCTCCCTGCGTCGCCCTCCTCCATCTTTGCCTCCCTTTCCTTCCAAAATCCTCCCCAGCACCTCCTCCCCCTTGTAATTAAGGGGAGCACCACTCCCTTGGGTGCCAAAAGGCCGCCCTTCATTGGTGGCCTTTCGGCACACAAGGGAACGACGCTCCCCAGAGGAGGTGGAAGAAGGAGGCGGTGGGGGAGGAGTTTGAAGGGGAAGGGAAGCAGATATGAAGGAGGGCCACATGGGTCAATTTGAATCCAAATAGATGCCGAAAAATTGCATCTATATTACCTGTGCCAAGGTATATTTCCAGTATTTAATCTGGTTATTCTCCAAGTGAGGTTGGATTCAATCGTCGCGATAATTCATTTCAGTTTACAAGCATAGAAGAAGCAGTTACACCTGCAATCAGTTCATGTTACGAACCTAGTGAGGCCTTTGTATATTAGGGAGTCACCGCAAGGGATACACTAGACAAAACCAGTTTGGGAAATTTTCGATCACACCTTGAAGACTTGAAGAAGATGAACAAACATTCTATATCAGGGAACTTCAAAGAAAATACTTACAAGGAAGGCAATTCCAATTCCAAGAGAATTTCTTGCATGTTTGGATGTGGATGTAAAATGGGTGTAAATGTAGAAGAAACTAATCCATATCCAATCATCCATAACCAGCAACGAAGGGCAGCTTGCTAGATAAGTCATAGTATGCCTATTTAAAGGGTAACAATTTAGGGCAAGAGCAGGGTGGCAGATCTAAATGCTTATGCATCTTTCAAAGAACAGATGCACAACATTTGATTATTGAAGGGAGAATATCCATTTCTCAGACATTTTTTGGCCATCATTAAATCATATGATACCCAGTAATTCTGATTTCATATCCTTGAAAACATCCATGGTCAAATTTAAGTTGTGTGCTTTTCCAATTTATTGCTTTAGCAGTAGTAATAGTAGATAATTGTGAACAACTTGATTTCTATAGGTAGTACATCTAAATCTATTGGAACTAATATCATGGACTACTATTATAAACACATTTCTATGCGAGTGATCAATATTATGGTGAACACTCTGTAATCTAAACTTCTTTTTTCTCCCCCGCGGATATTCAGAAAGTAATAATTGGATATATTAGTCGATGTATATTATTAGATCCCCTCACAATTAGGGTTGTGCTTCTCTAAAAACTATGGATACATTTCATGATGTCAAATAATATCATGGTAAAAAATTTTGACGTGAAAAATGTTTTATGAAATCAAGAAAACCAATATTGTTTTTTCATTTTAATCACTTTTACTATTTTTAAATTTAATGATTTAACAGTTTATATATAGGTTTTAACTTATATATATATAAACTTGATGACAATGGTTAACATCCTCTCAGACCAAACTTTGTTCTATCGGACCTAAACAAATGAATTATTTAGTTTGTTTTAAAATTGTATTTATATGCTCAAAGAGCTTCGATAGAAGCGCCCCAAGATCACTATAATTTTGACAAGTTAATAGGCTAGGAAGGTCAGCATTGCAACAAATATTATAAAACTGAGATCTAATGTGGGTGTACGTAGGGCACTCTAAGAGGAAGTGATTTTCATCCTCAATGTTCATATTATCATAGAGATGGCAGATCCTTTCCACCCATGGTGTTTTAGGAACTTCCAAACGAGTTGTTTCACTATGGAGCTCATGAGATTTCGTTCTTATCTTAGCTATATTAATTTTTTTCTTTGAAGTAGTTAAAACAGAGAGATACTTTTGATCTTCTAGAGTTGGGTTGATGACCTCTTTATAATATTTTAATTTTCATTTAGCCTCTAAATATTTATTAGACCACATTTTCTCTTTAAACTTAGAAGTAACAATATTTTTGATGTTATTAATATTTTGCAATGCAACACTTTCGCCGATCTCCCAATGGTTTAACGAGGCCCTGTTATCTTTATACCAACCTCGCTTGAGCTTTAGGTGATTTTGGATGGAATTTAAAGCTAGCTTAGGAAGTCTATGGTCTCCCATGTTATTGATTTTGTGCTTGTATAATAGGATCCTAGTCATAGCGATGCTTTCGACAGGGGAAAGACCCACTTCTATAAGGAGAATAGGGTAGGGTGTATTGCTTTTAATTTTGAGGTTATACATTATAAAACGCTTCTGGATTTGTTCAATCTTTCTCCAGGATTCTCTAGAGATGCTGCAACCCCAAACCTCACACCAATACAAGATATCAGGAGTGACTAAAGTTTCAAAGAGGAGCTTATTTTTATCCCACATCACAAGGTTTGTTGCTTTACAATTATTTTTGAGACCAAAATAAGCATTCCACCCTCCATTAAACCTTTTCTCAATTCTATAGTTCCAGTTGAGCTTGTGAAGAATATCAATTCGTAAGTATTTGTAATAATACACTTCCTCCAAGTTTCTATTGTCATACACAAAATTAGCGTAAGTGTCTTTTTTGGATTTGATAATCATAACTTTTGTTTTGTCATTATTAACAGGCATACCCATGGTAGAGAAAAAATCCTTAAGAAATATTAGCTTCTTATCAAGATCAGATGGAAACTTGGCCAAAAGAACAATATTGTCAGCATAGAGAAGAAGGATGATGATTATTCCAGCTAAGATCGTTCCAGCACAACCTGCTTCCTCCAAACAATCTTCTAGTTTATGGATGTAAATGCCAAGTAGGGTAGGGGAGAGGGGGAAACCTTGTTTAACTCTGATATTACACTTAATATCTTTCAACCACCCCTCATTGCTCTTAAACTTGGAAATGACATTCTTGTATAACCTTATTGCGGCATCTCTCAACTCGAAAGGAACCTTTAGCTCTTCTAATCTGTTCCGTAGGTTGTTTTTAGGTACCATATCGAAAGGCTTTCTAAAGTCCACAAAGCAACAAAAGAGATGAGTTTCCACTCCCATTTCTGTTAACATTTTAGGATTTTGAATTGACAAAGTAAATTTTTTTTTATACATGGAGATAGAGATTATGTAAATAACTAATGTTATCATAATAATCATAAATCATAAAAAAAATTATTATAATTTTTAATTACTTTTTTTCAAATAAGTTTTTAAAATCAATATGTAGTAATTTCGTTTTCTTTCTAATTTCTCATTTTTAATCAATTTTTTTCTAACTAAAATAACCACCTACCATTATTTTGAGATACAATCATTACTTACTCTATTTCTATTCATATGTTTTTTTTCATAATATATTTTAATGTAAGATACTCAAGTTTTGACAAAGCTTATAGAATATTAAAATATTTGTATTTTAATATTTCATTCTTAAATTTAAAAAAAAACGTCTTTTAACTTTCTTTAAGCTTATAGTGAAGTGAATTTAAAAATTATAGAAATGGAACTTAACAAATAAAAAAATAATTATTTATATTAATTTTTATTAAAAAGTATTGTACCTATTATTAAATTTTGGAGGCAAGGAGCTATTCGAGGAGAGGGTTGCACCTCAAGAGATTTTATCCCTTTCAGTGCTTAGATAGAGCCTCCATGATATGTTACTTATCAAATTATGTTATAGTTAATGTTTTATTCCTTTTAATATAACTTGTAGAATTTAAATTTTATATTTTTCTATAACCTAATCATTATATGTTAATTACTAAGTTTTAGTTAGGATGATTGATATGATTTTGATTGTATTTGTTTATTTAAGGGATGAAACCAATTACAAGTATTATTATTTTTACTAATTTTATGTTAAATTATTGTCTTTGTAATGTTAAAAAATGTTACAAGATGGGAGTTTGCTAAACCAAGCCGTAGATCCAAAGCTGAAATAATGGGCATAGATAGAGACTTAGATGGTGCACCAATTCATAATAGAGAAGAATATGGGTCATCTACATCTTCGTCTAGTCCTTCATCTGCAGAAAATGTAGATTCAGATGGGGTGTCGGAATCCATGGATGAATTTGAATAACTTCAAATGAAACATTTTAGATGTTTTTTATTAGTATGATGTTTGTAATTGAAACTCTGAAGGAGATTTTGAATATTTATATGAATCATTAGTTTGTGTGGTCTAATATATGATTTCATTATGAATCATATCATAATTTATTTGATTTTATATGGTTAGAGTGGTGAAATTATTTGTGAAATATTTTTGTTTGTTTAATATGCAAGTTTCAAAAAAGTTGCAATTTATCTTTTGGAGAAAAAAACCTTTTTACAATTTAGGGGTTGATTTTAAAGTTTTTGTAAACAACAGTATGGGATGTTTAATCCATGGCTTTATTTTAACCCTGAAAAAAAAAAAACATATATACTGGTATCACCACTTTTCTATTTGGGGGTGTTTTTGGTGTTTTTTTGCAAAAATCATCCTTTTTATGCCTAGAGTTCTCATTCTTAGTATAAATTTCCCATGTCATAACTAGTATATGTGGTTTAGTTCATATGACACTGGACCTCTCTTGGCCACTATCTCAAAGGGTCCACAAAATCTAGTTGCTAACTTACCACACCTTCCCAAGCTCAGCGAGCTTCGTTTTTCTTTTACTTTTAAGTAAACATGCTCGCCTATTTGATAATATTTATCTTTTATTTTCTTATCCACATATATTTTCTAGTGGTCTCGTGCTTCTTTAAGGTTTAGATGGACCTTGGTAACCAATTGTTCCAAGTCCTTTAGTAGGTCATGCCCTAACATGAGCTGATCCATCGGGCTATCCCAAGTAACCAATTTTCTACATTTCCATCCATAAAGTACCTCAAACAGAAGTATGGTATTCGTTGTTATATGAAATCCATGCAAGATGAACGTAATCTTCCCACCTGGTGGGAATGTTCATGACATACATCCTAAGCATGTCCTCTACAATCTGGTTTACCCATTCAGTCTCTCCATATATTTGTGGGTGGTAAGCAGTACTAAAGTTCAACTGCATCTCTAATATGGAGAATAAGGATCTCCAAAATTTCTTGGTAAACCTAGTATCTCAATCCGAGATGATTTCCTTGGTTATCCCATGCAATTTAAATATCTCCTTCAAGAAGATATCAACAATGTGTACTACCTTGTAGGTCGACTTCAGTGGAATGAAGTGTGCTGCTTTTGACAATTTGTCAACTACTATGAAGATAGAGTCATTTTTCTTCTTACTCTTAGGTAGACCCATGATAAAATCCATATTAATGACCTCCCACTTCCATTCTGGAATGGGTAATGGTTGCAGCAACCCCGAAGGATGTTGGTGCTCAGCTTTGACCAACTGAAATTATTGACATTTTACAATAAAAAACACTATGTCGGTCTTTAACTTAGGCTAGAAAAAGTGTTTCTTAACTATGGATATCATCTTTTGATATCCCGGATGCCCCAAGTAGGGTGTCCGATCAAATTTCATGAGGATGTTGGACCGAATGTCCCCTCCTTCTGGAACGTACAATCTCTCCTTAGACCATAGCAATCATGTTTCGTCTACCTTGTACTATTTTTGTTGTGGAAACAACCCGTCCTCTTGGACCTTCTTGAGGATTTCAACATAAAAATGGTCAATTATGTTGGTTGTTCTAATCATCTTGTGTAAATCCGAATCGGTTTGACTTAAATTCACCTCATATATCATATGTGTTCATCGTCTCAAAGCATCAACAATTTTGTTCTCTTTTACCTTTATATGTTTTAGCTCAAAATGGTACTCGCTAAGGAAAGCCAACCATTTGGATTTCCTGGAATTCATATCCATTTGCTCAAATAAATACTTCAGACTCATGTTGTTTGTTTTCAGAAGGAATTTATTTCCCATGAGGTAGTGCCTCCACATCTTCAAGGCGTGAATGATGGCCGCTAACTCAAGATCATGGGTGGGGTAGTTATGTTCGTGTTCTTTTAACTTCCATGATTCATAACAAATCATGTAATTTTTATGCAAGAGGACTCCTCCTAGCCCTTCCTTGCTTGCATCCATATAAACAACAAAATACCCATCGAGGTCCGCAATTTGTAGTATAGGTGAGGTTGTCAAAATCTATTTAATCTTTTGAAAACTTTCCTCGCACTTGGTCGTCCATAATAACTTGTTTTCTTTCTTTTGAAAAAAGGTCATGGGAGAATCTATCCTCAAGAAGTTCTCATTGAACCTCTCGTAATAAATGGTTAATCCCAAAAAGGATCTAATGTCGGTCACACTAGTAGGGGTAGGCGAATCCTCTATGGCTTCAATATTTTTCAGGTCAACAACTATCCCCTTCTCAGAGATGATGTGACCCAAGTACTGTATTTGTTGTTTGTAAAAACCATATTTACTAAACTTGGCATAGATCTTGTGTCCCGTAACACCTGTAGCACTATGCGAAGGTGTTCCTCATATTCTTCTTTACTCTTAGAGTAAACTAGGATGTCATCTATAAATACCAAAACAAATTTATCCAGGTATTTACTGAATATATTGTTCATCATACACATAAAGTTTGTGGGTGCATTGGTAAACTCGAATGACATCACTACAAACATGTAGTGGCCATACCTTGTACGAAAGGTGGTTTTGTGAATATACTCGTCGCGAATCCATATCTGATGGTACCCGGATTGTAGGTCGATCTTTGAAAATATCATGGGTCCTCCTACTTGATCGAACAAGTCATTGATCCTAAGCAGTGCGTATTAGTTCTTTATAGTCATTTTTATTAAGCTGACGGTAATTGATGCACATCCACATTGTACCATCCCTCTTCTTTATGAAAATTATCAGTGCTATCCTTTCTCAATCAACTCCTACAACTGCAGTTTGAGTTCCACCAATTTTGGTGCGCTCATGCGGTAAGGGGCTTTTGAAGCCGTAACTGATCCTGGTGTCAGTTCTATGGAAAAATCTAAGTCTCGTTTCAGTGGTAATATTGGGATTTCCTCAGAAAATATGTCCTTGAATTCTATGAGAACTGGAAGTTCCTCGATGTGTTGTTCTCTTTCATCTTCTATGTCTTGGATGTTCATTGCAAATAGTTTGCAGCCTTTCCTAATGCACTTCTTTGCGTAAAGAAGATATCTGCCTTACGAAAACTTTCTTAGGTATTCCTTGATTCTTTACTTGATTCCCTTGGCTGTCTGTACACAATATTGACCTGTGTAAGAAATCGAGCTTGACATGGTGTTGTTCCAACCCATCAGTCCTGATAAGTATATCATATGATCCTCAGGGTAGGATGTTCAGGTTTAATCTAGTAGGAAAACCGTTCAATTTTACCTCACAGTCTTTAACTATTTGAGAAACATTTTGTTTCGTACATGTGGCTAATTTCACTAGCCAAGGTTTACCGTGTTTAACTTTTTATGGTTTACATACATAAAAAAATTTAGGTGATACATAGCTCCGACAAGCACTGGGGTCAATCAATATTGAAATAGAAGTGTTTAAGATCTTACCTTCTATGTCAACCATGGTAGCCTTATGGTCTACCTGTCGACCATCCAAGGCTACATAAATCCATGGTGTTCCACCTATGTCCTCTACCATTGGTTGTTCTTGTAAGTTGTGCAAGACTCCATTGGTCTTGTTCTTACAGTCTTGGGAATAATGAGGCCCTTGGCATTTCCAGCATTTAATTTTCAGTGGGACAACATTGACTCCCCCATTTGCTGATGGCTTGTTAACATTTGGAGATGGTACATATGGCTTTGTACTTGTTTTGTTGAAGTTCTTGTTAGTTGGAAAACTGTTGTTCTATTTTCTGTAAGGTGGTGGGTTGAAACCTGGTTTGCGGTTGTCCCAGAAGGTCCTAGATCTGTCTCTTCTTCTGTTGATGTTCTCTTGCCTCAAATGTCCATGCTCATAGAAAAGGATAGATTTGTTTAAGGTGGTTTCAAATTTTTTAGGCATGTCAAATTCAATCCTTTCTCGAAATTTAGGAGGAAGACATCCTAAAAATTGTTGTATTTTTACCTTCTCATCCTTGATGTATGGCACATAATGTAATAGATCCAAAAATATGTCAATAAAAGCATCCATAGTCATGGAACCCATATGTAACTCGTGAAATTATTTAACCTTCCTATCGGAGAACCTTTTCGACATGTAATTCTCCTAAAAAATATTGTGGAAATTACTCCATCGTATTTCTCTTACCTTATCTTTCTTAGTATGCTTCAAGTCTCTTCACCATCTAGTTACTTTTCCATTTAAATTATAGATGGCTAGACGGTATTTCATTTTGGTAGAGTAGTTATGAAATCGGAAATATTTTCTCATACCTAGAAGCCATTCTTCAGCGTTCTCCCCTGTGTTCATCTCTCCTTCATAGGTTGGGGCTTTTATTTTTCTGAACTCCCCCTAGAGATTGTCATCATTTATATGTTTCTTTCTGCATGGAGAAAGAGAATCATCCCTAGAAGAACTATGATAATATCCTTCTAGAGGTTTAGGGGTATGTTCTTCTTTTCCTTCTTCTCTTGGGTTGCTGGCACGTTTATCATAAAATTATTTCTTGAACTTGTTTGTGGATTGAGTGGGTTTTCCCTATGGTCTTCCTCCCGTCATGTTCCACAGCAATGCTTCATTAATTGCTTGTTGTTCATTTCTTTCATTCGTATTATCATCTCTGAAACTCTGTAAGTCAGCTTGGAGACTTTGTATGGTTTTCAATATATCAAAATTTAGTTCCACCACCAATTCTACTTCCTAGGTGGGGGTATTCAAATTTCCTTGACAGTTGTTGTCTTCTTTAATGTTCATGTTCTGAGCTATTATTTTAAAATCCCATAATTACAAATGTTTAATAATAGTAAAAAATTTTGTTAGTTAACAAAATTTAAAAACATACTTTATTTTTTGCAACAAATGTCTAATATGCTCATTTGGTCTCTCAATGTTGAAACTGGGCTCTGATACCACTTGTAATGTTCCAAAATTTTGAATTTTTTTTATTAGGCTAGTTAATTACTACCTGAACTGGACATTATCTTAGCTTCTGTGGAATGTGTCAAACTTTGTTCACTGAACTGAATTGTTGTAAGCTGTTCTTAGCTTGTTCTAGATGTTTTCCTCGATGTGGTTATTAATGTAATTCTATGTTGTTGTTATGTTACTTAAATCTGAGTTAGATGGTACGCTTGTTCAATGATTACTTTTTATTATGTATCTGTGTGTATGTGTGTATAGTTTATTGGTTACTTACTAATTATAAGTTTTGATTACTGGTTTATGAAAAATCCTGACTTAACTTGTTGTTTCAAGGGGTGGAGTGGTAGTACTTGTATCCCTTATAGGATCACTTGGAAAGGTATCTGGTTTTACTTGACAGTACAAGGTTTAATTAGTTCATATTAAACTAATGCATCTCTTCTTTGTGCAGGTGCACTAGGTGACAGAAAAATAGTGCTAACAGTTTAAACAAAGACGTGCTACCTATGCTTAAATTCTTCTTTACCTTTGAAGACAAAAGGACCAAAGTCCTATCCTAGAATCACTTATTACAGTTGTTACAGTTATTGTTTATACAAGGACCAATCTCCTTCGTTTGGTGAGCTCTGTTTGACTCTCTGTTCTGTATCATGGCATGAGGTCTGGCTTGCATCTGCGTGTTGGAAGGTATTCCCTTCATTCTGATTTTGCAACACTATTTACTTGTTGTTTCAGTTCAGAGGTTTGGCATACTTCTCACATTTCATTTTCCTCTGTGTGCAAGTAGCAGGGCCTTCACTACGTGGGTCATGGGTCTTTCAGGTTGCCAACGCATTATCCTTCACGGGTAATCCCTGTACAAAGAAGCCTAAACTTGTTCCTCTGCATATGGGTGTTTTAACAGAGCTTTAAGCTGATCATTTGATGAATGAATACATGGTTTGGTTTAAGGGTTGCAACTAGGTATGGGTCTGTTTGTAAATAATGTAAAACATCCAGATATGCGTATATAGTTTGGGGTTTTTGTTGGATTTGGTGCCTTCGGGCCAAGACTGTTACGACTCAACTCTGTAAATGAATATTGGGTTGGTAGAGTTAACATTGTGACTATAGTGATTATTACAGACTCTATGTTTTGTTTATAATGTTAGGTTTTGCAAATGGTGACAGTACCATTGCTTGCAATGGTGCATTGGCTAGGAAATGCGACTGTGTAATTTTCATATATAATTTATAGTGGTTAATTGTATACATTCTTTGTTGTCTATAAATCATGAATACGATTCATGCTTGGAAAGGTTTGGACTCTGTGTAAATTTGATGTCTGTAATTAAATTCTTGTTTTGGCTAGTTAACAGAGTTAATTTGGCTTTTAGAGTCATGAGTTGTGGGTTATCCTTGTGATATGGATGTTATTTCTATTCTTGTGTAGACAGTGGGTTTATGGTTTATGTTCATGGATTATTGCTTTGTATCTCAACCACGAGCCACAGAGTGAATACAGCGTATAAATTGGGGTTTTTATTACCATTTGGAGAAATATTGAAATGATTTATAGCGTGTATATTTTTTTTGGCATTTATTATATGGAAACATTGAAAGAGAAACGATTTTGATATGTCGTTGACTTTTCTTGTATTAAAATGTTATAGCATAGACTGTGTGGAATAATTATAATTTACTAGAGCGTTGAAAATGTTGCTAGCGAATCCTACAGGATTCGATGCCTATCATGTTTTTAACGTATTCTGGGTTTTCAAGCCGTGAGCTTTTCATTTGATCTTGGGATACGTTGGTTGTAAATGGTGTGTGTGTGTGTGAGGTTTTGGTTTGGCATGAATGCCAACAGGATTTGATCATGTAAGCTCTTGAGATGCGATATATGCTAAGGTATTTTTCATTACGTTAGGGTTGATTTATTATGTTGAAATCTCTTGAGAGATATGATTTTGATAATGTATATTGTGTTAGTTTATAAATTATATAATTTCGTTATGGAATATGAGGCACTAGTGCCTATAGACCTTAGAGGTATTGATAGCTTAGATTGGCAAGGTTTGTTGTTTATAGAAATGGAAATGATTTTTTTATAGTTTTGTTTTATAATATCTCATTTAAAGTGCTTAGCCATTTATATTTATGTTATAATCTTCTACATAGAGATTAGGCTAGTACTATAGATAATAGTTTGGTTTATTTATATTTAATATAAGCCTGCTGGAAATATAAAATCTTTCAGCATAGATAAGATATAGGATCTGTTTTTAATTAGTTCTAGATTTTGGAAAGTGAATTTATAGAGAGGAAATGAATTGCAAAAATGAACTAGAAAACAAACCCTTAATTAATAGACAGGAATAAATTGCAGAGATGAACTAGAAAACAAAACCCTCATGTATATTGAACTAATGGTCCTTATCTCATCATGAATAAAATATATAGAATATCCTGGTAAAATGGACAAACAAATAACCTAACCTTTGATAAAATAAATATATTTGTTAATAAACAATGAGTTTGACGTGTAATTGAAGAAAGTAGAAACGGAGAAACAATAGCCTAGCTTATAGTAGACAGTTCCTAAATAATTTTTTAGAATTAAATCTAATCCAAATTGTAAAACTTGTGTAGTGACAAGGGAAAAATCAAGAACCTCATACCTGCAAGATGATGTTTTAATGGCTGAAAACCTACACACTCAAATACCTAACATTAACAAATTCATAGATAGATCTGACCTGTGTTTAGATAACTGAATAACCTGGGAAATACCAATTTCCACCCAACCATGACCCAGAACCATTCATGGTTTCAATCCAGATCCCCTTGAGTTGGTTCAACATGAAAGTAGCTTAGAGCTCCTAAGGTAAGGCTTCCATATCTAGGATATCAAGTTCTGAATCAATTCTCTTTTTTTTCCTCTTAGGAAAATGTTCTCCAAGAACTCTCTTGAGAATAATTAGGTAGAATTATGGAATAACAAAAAGACCCCCAAGCCTCTCTTGGGTTGGGTTTTTATAGGCAAACTTTTCAGTCAAAGGGGCAGCTAAATCAAGAATAATTTGATTTCTTGATTTAACCATTTTTATTTAATTTAGGTACTTTTAGAAATTTAACTTAGGAACTTTTGGCTAGTTCCTATTTGGACTCTTGTAGGTATTTTAATATTTAATTATCATTAGTAATAATAATAATAATATATGGAGCCTTTATTTATTTCTTATAACTATTAGTATTATTACTATGCTTACTCTTTATAGATATCATGTATACATATATATATATCATTTGTTAACATTTTGTCCTTAAGTATCATATAGCATGATCCCTAAACATATGACACTTTCTTTAATAAGGCCTTCACGTAGGCGTTAGGTCAACTTGGTTAGGCAACTCTAAACCTCGGTGCATGTTGGATTCCCTCGTATAACATGGTATTTCTTCAGTACTTGATGAGATGCAGAAATTCAAAATATCATTTAATCACTCAAAAATAAGTCAAATGAGATCAATTTTTTATTCGAGTCATTTTCACTCAACATATTAATTCTTTTCAGTAACTCCTAGCACTTATCCAGAACCCATACTCAACGCTAAAAATAGGGAGCTACAACTAGTGCAATTCAAGAGCTCCTCACTCAACACCAATGCTAGGATATACTTGTATGATACACCTAGGGATACAATGGCTAAGGATCATATGTTCCAAATATTAAGGTCAACATCAACTTGGAAGGCTCCAGGGCTTATGGCCAACACTTCCAATTTATATTTTCATGTGCTTCAGAGCTTCATGCTCAACACAAATGTCTCATAACTCATGTGTTCCATAGCTTCTCACTCAGCACAAAAAACATCAAATAGCCATGTGCTCTAGAGCTCCTCGCTCAACACAAAACATCTCATCAATTATGTGCTTCAGGGTCCACCCCCAACACATGAAATCATATATATATATATATATATATATATATATATATATATATATATAACACATGCAATTTTATTTTTCCCAATATATCAANGTATTAGACCCAATATACCAAATAAAACATCAAATTAACATCATAATCAATGGGGCTTATGCCCATAAGTGTTAGGTCAAAATTCAGGATATTACAGCAACACTACCATCAACAGACTTAGAGTTGTTCTTTATCATTTTATCAACATTATAACACACATTCACACACACACGCACATTCCTGGAGCTCATCAATCAGAGGGAATCATACAACATACATGTAACTTTGTACAGAGGAATAATACACTACTTGAGTTACCATTTTACCAGTGGAAAGGCACAATCATTCAAAACAGTGTATGAGTACACCATTTCATAAGCATCATTCCCACCAATAAAACTAAACCTGCTATTTAAAATTTCATTGATATTGAAAACACACATTTACTCATAAACATCCTACTCTGACTTCAATAGAATGACAGTTCAAACCCAGTAACGAAACATGTTTGTAAAGTGATCCACAATGAAGAGAGAACAACCATGTTCCACCCAACTATAGATTAGGAACATATATGCTTTGTTGTCAATCAACCCCAAGCTCAACTGTGTGTTCCAAGAGCAGAGACAGCTAACCTCGGTTTAATTTCCATGCATAAATCACTTTCCTAACACTTATCAGAGTGCTCACGCAGCAAGTATTTATGTCAACTCTTTCCTAACACTTCATAGAGTGCTCACACTACTAGAGTTCATCCCCCCTAGCATACTTAGTAGTTCCCTCTTTATAGCTTTGATTCTAGGTCTTTTGCAGCTACTATCCATTCCCCATTGAATCGCTATCAACCACTGTGTTTATCTTTTTCTAGGGCATACCCTACACAATCATGGTGTTTCGATGCCTGGTGTACTTTATGAGGTTAACCCTTCTATATTTCCCCCACTCTCACACACATAGTTTCTTCATTTAACATGGTTTTCCCCATCATTCATTGTTTCATTAAAGCAAATGTTTCAATTACATCTGTCCTTCAAGGACCTGTTGGAAATTTTGAAAACCAACCAATCTTAAAACAATAAAACAATAAATAAAAATTACATAAAAATGTTTATGTGTTGGGGGATATTATACTTGGACATGTAGTGTATCTACTTCTGTGTCTTGGGACACATCTCTTTATTTAATTCGAAATGGTTACCAAATGTGTACTAATTTGTTTTTCATCTTTCATTATAAATATTTATAACACCTTCGGGTGAGTAAATGAAGTTGGTGGATGCAACTAGATTTTTATAAAATGGATCATGTTTATGCCATAACTTTTTCTTTTCTCAACCATTTCATACAAAAAAATATGTCGCATTACAAGACACTGACCTCTACACAATATAAAATATCCAATGAACTATCATTACATTAAGAACTTGAAAAAAATCACTAACACTAGGCATACTAATTTTGAGGTCTGCTCAATTAGATAATTTTATAAAATATTAAAAAATATTAATTTTATTTTGGAAAAATAGTGTTGTACTATTATTATTTGTTATATACGTATTTTCCATATTTTGTATATTGATTCCATGATTTAGGGATTCAAATTCTACACTAGCATGGACATATACCTTGGCATTTGCTAAAAAATAAAATGTTAATGTTAGAAAAGATCAAAATTGAGTTGGTTGCGAACATTTTCAATAAATAAAACTATATATTTGGAAATGTGATTCAATTTCCTAGGTTTCATACTTTTTACTCAAAGCAATATTCATTGTGTAGGTGTGTCAAAATACTCATGTAAGATGAAGGATGTCTACTTTCAATTTTGTTGCATCTAACGTGAAAAAAGAGACCATCGTTAGCTTGCATTCACCCCTTCTCTATCTACTAAGTCTAAGAGAATATTAATTTGTAATTTTTCATGCCTCTCATTATCCTTATACCCAGGTTTTGTTTGCAAAACCCAAATCCTTCAACACAAATGAATTAGATAATTTTACTTTAAGCACATTTATATCTTGCATGTTAGAAAATGTAACAGGCATGTCATCTACATATAATTACAAAATAATATAATTACATATATTAAACCATTTTGGACCAAATTTTTACCCAATAGTACTATAAAATAGCAATTTTATCACTCTTTTGCAAGAAAAATCCATGATAACATCATTTATGTGCATAAGAGATGGTTTTTTACCAGCACATATGTTCTAGTGGATTTGATCTATGATGTGTAGGAATGTGTGGAGTTATTTCATCACCTTGTTTTTAAACCCATGATTAGTTTTTTTATCATTTTGCAAACAATGATAAGTTGTTGGCTTACATAATTGCACTCGCAACTAGAAATTTTTCCTAACCTCCAACTTCTCTCATCATTTTACATAATCATATGCATTTGTACTTGTTCAAGTGTGCATACTACATGTTTTATGTTTTCTCTTTGGCACTTAAAATTTTGATGTCACCATTTACAGTTGTTATTTGGCTGAAAAATAATTTTATATCTTTACTCATTTACTTGGGAGAGGACCAATTAATGAGTGTTTACAACTATACTTTTTTTTCATTTGTTTTGCATAGGAATTCCCCATGTGCTTGCAAGGTATCCACACTTCCTTACAAAAAATCATTCCCTCAACTTTACTATAACATACTTTTTCTTTTTTTCTCTCTAAGAAAAGCATGTAAAAGGAAAAAACATAAAAAGTTGAAAAGGATATGTAATATCTTGAATTTTGACCTAACACTTATGGGCATAAGCCCCATTGATTATGATGTTACTTTGATGTTTTATTTTGATATATTGGGTCTAAGACTCCATTGCATATGAACATGATGATTTGTTTGATATCGTGGGCGTAATCCAATTGCATATGTTTTATATATATGATTTCATGTGTTGGGCATGGACCCTGAAGCACATGATTGATGAGATATTTTGTGTTGAGTGAGGAGCTCTAGAGCACATGGGTAATTGATGTTTTGTGTTCAGCGAGAAGCTCTCAATCACATGGGTAATTGATTTTTTGTGTTGAGCGAGAATCTCTCGAGCACATGAGTATTTATATTTGTGTTGAGCGAGAACTGGGCTCTGGATAAGCGCTAGGAGTTACTGAAAATAGCTAATATGTCGATTGAAAATGACTCGAATAAAACATTGATCTCATCTGACTTATTTTTAAGTGATTAAATGAAATTTCAAATTTTTGTATCTATAGTAGCTATAAGAAACAAATAAACAAAGAAATGCCCCATATATTATTATTATTACTAATGATAATTAAATATTAAAATACCTACAAGAGTCCAAATGAGAACTAGTTAAAAGTTTCTAAGTTAAATATTGAAAGTGCCTAAATTAAATAAAAAGGGTTAAATCAAGAAATCAAATGATTCTTGATTTAACTGCCCCTTTGACTGAAAAGTCTGCGTATAAAAACCCAAGCCAAAGAGAGGCTTGGGGATCTTTTTGTTATTCCATAATTCTAAGTGATTATTCTCAAGAGAGTTCTTGGAGAACATTTTTCCTAAGAGGAAAAAGGAGAATTGTTCTAGAACCTGATATCCCAGCTAGGGAAGCCTTACCTTAGGATCTCTAAGATACTTGCATATTGGAATCATCTCGGGGGGGATTCAGATGAAACCAGGAACAGTTCTGGGTCATGGTTGGGTGGAATGTGGTAGTTCCCAATTGATTCGGTTACCTATACATAGGTCAAATCTGTCTGTGAATTTGTTAATGCTGGGTATTTGAGTGTGCATGATTCTAGCCATTGAAATAGCTTCATCTTGTAGGTATGAGGTTCTTTATTTTTCCCTTGTAAACTACACAAGTTTTACTATTCAAAATAGGTGGAATTCTGAATGATTATTTAGTAACTGTCTACTATAAGCTAGGTTATCTTTTCTGTAGTTGATTTTGTGTCTATTAATGTAAAGGTTTTGTTTTCTAGTTCATTTATGTAATTCATTTCTTGTCTAAATATTAAGGATTTTGTTTTCTAGTTTATTTTTGCAATTCATTTCGTGTCTAAATATTTAATAATTTTGTTTTCTAATTTATTTATGCAATTAATTTCTTGTTCAATAATTTAAGGATTTTGTTTTTCTAAATTCATTTTTGCAATTTATTTCCTGTCTTTTCATTGTTTTCCAAAACCTAGAACTAATTACAAACATATCCTATATATATTATCTCTGCTGGCATATTCCATATTGCGAGAAGGCTTAAATTAATTTAATATAAATTAACAAGTTATTATCTATAGTATTAATCTAATCTCTAAATAAAATATTCTAAAATAGAACTATAACCAAATATTTTCCATAATATAAACAATAGTATCAAATATCAAGCTAAGCTATCGAATACCTCTAAGTTCTGTGGGCACAAGTGCCTTATTCATCATAACCACACTATATACTTCATAACATAAACATAAAGCACAATTACCAAATGATATCTAATAAGAGAGATTTCCACAAAATAAATCAACCCTAAACTTAATCACAAAACTCATTAACATATATCGTATAAATCAAAAGGTCACAAGATCCAATCTTGATGGAATTCATTCCATAACAGCTTATGCACATACATATCATTTATAACCAGTGTAGCTGAGGATCGATTCCTACGAAGCTCATGACTTCAAAACCCAAAAATACATTTAAAAGTAACCAACATAAAATCCTGTAGGATTCGTTCACAGTGTTTTCAACACTGCAACAATTCATTATTATTTTACAGAGTCTACACTAAATTCCAAAAAACCATAGATCGAAACCGTTTCCGTGTCAACGTTTCCATACCCCAAGTACCCACAAAGTTTATATGTTGTACATCCTTTTAATATTTCTCTACATAGTAATAAAACCCCAAGTTAAATACGTTGTATCCATTTCATGGCTCACAGTCGTTATACAACACATTTTTTCCATTAATATAAACTATAAATCAATTAAATCCATGTCTATGCTAAGCAATAGCAATGACATTCATTTCATAGTGTAAGCCACATAGTCACGGCCATTTCCAAATAAATACACTGGTAAGGAAATAAACACTATGAATAACCATAATCAACACAGTCGGTACACTAAAGGGAAAGAATGTCATTGCCAGCAATGGCAAGGCTCTAAAGCCAAACATCGCTGCTAAAATATCCACATAAAGAACTTAAATTACAATTACAATTTTAAACAGAGACAAACATTGCCAAGCTAAGAAACATAACCATGTTTTATACACACAGTAGCGAATACTTTACAATTTAACCACTATACTTTCTATAAGAATTTACAAAGTCGCATTTCTAAGCCATTGCACCATTGCAAGCAATGGTGCTATCACCATTTATTAAAACCCAACATATTCACAAAATGAAGAGTCTGTATTATTCACCACATCCAACGCTATCAATCATTTATTCATTTACAGAGCTGAATCACAACAATCTCGACTCAAAGGTGCCAAACCCAACGATAAAACCCCAAACTATAAACACATCTCTAGATGCTTTACATCAATTACAAACATACCATATCTAGTCGCAACCCTTAAAACCCAAACCATGTATTCATCCAAACTACAAGCTTCACGCTTTGTCAAAACACCCACACATAGAGGAACAATTTTTTAACTTGTTAGTAACAAGGATTACTCGTGAAGGGTAATGCATTGGCCACCTGGAAGATCATGGCCCATGCAGTGAAGGCCCTTCAACCTGCAAAACCAAGAACGAAAGATGAGGAGTAGTATTCCAAACCTATAAACCAAAACAACAAATAAACAAGTGCTGAAAAACCACAATGAAGGACATACCTTCTAAGCATAGATGAACTCCAGACCTCACGCCATGATACTAACCAGAGAGCCGAAAAGAGCTCACACAACAAAAAAAGAAAATGACTCATACCTCCACGATAGTCCAAGATTAGGGCTTGAGACCCCCATTTCCCAAGGTGCATTAACTCCACCACCCTGTCCACCATTATGTGATTTCCAAACCCCAATACTATAGTTCATACAACTCCAAAACACATTGTGACAAATATTTACCATGCATTCCATAAACCCCAACAATGGTATCGTGAAATTAGGATAAAGCCATAATTCAAGGCATATGTAATATTCCATGAATGGCTTATAAATTACCTTAAAACATTGTATACAAGAACCTTAATCAACATAGGGCTAAGATTTAACATCATAAGTCTTATACCATACAAAATAATCCATATCAAAGTTAAGTACAGGTTTAACTAAATCAAGGTCTTAAGACCATAAGTAATAATGGTAACGAGTGTAAACATAGGTATATTTAAACCCACCCTTTCGAAAACAACAACCCTAACGGCCGTAATAAGAATCACTAAGCTAGGACTGTAGGTATGTTCCTCATCCAAGCTGTGAGGTAGTTGAGCATAGGTAGTATGTATTTGTTTTCCTATTATAATCAATTTTTTGGCACCAAGTGCACCTGCACAACACAAATAAAGAAATGCATTAGTTCAATAAGAAGTAAGTAAACCCTATAGCAACAAGTAAAACCAGTTACCTTTTGAGGTGTTTCTACAAGGGATACAAGTCTCACCACTCAACCCCTTGACAATACAAGTTAAGTCGGGATTATCCATAAAAAATTAATAAAACACTATAAACAATAAGTAAGAAAATGAATGTACATACATGCATGTAAATACATGATAAGAAGAAATCAATGGAAAGCATAACCATGTAGCTCAGATTCAAGTAACATAACAACAACATAGAATCGCATTAATAACTACATCGGAGAAAATGTCTAGGAGAAGGTAAGAACCCCTTACAAAAATTCAATTCAGTGAACAAAGTACGACATATGTCGCATAAGCTAAGATAATGTCCAATTCAAGTAGTAATTAACTAGCCTAATATTTTTTTGTTTTTTTCAAATTTTGGGGACATTACAAGTGGTATCAGAGCCTAGTTTCAACACTAAGAGACCAAATGGGCGTACCATAAATTCATTGCAAGAAAATAAAGTATGTTTTTAAATTTTGTTAACTAAAAAAAAAATTTCCTATTATTAAAAATTTGCAGTTGCAGGATTTTAAAAGAACACTTCGGAACATGAACACTGGAGAGGATAACAGTCGGCAAGAAAAGTTGAATTACCCCACCCAGGAAGTATAACTGGTGGTGGAACTAAATTATGATATATTTAAAACCATTCAAAGTCTCCAAGAATACTTACAAAGTTTTAGAGATGATAATATGAATGAAATAAAGTAACAACAAGTAATTAATCAAGGATTTCTACAAAATATGATGGGATGAGTCCCGAAGGGAAAACCCACTCATTCCATAAACAGGTTCAAGAAAGAATTTTATCATAAAGGGGATAGTATCCCAAGAGAAGAAGGAAAAGAAGAACATACCCCTGAACCTCCAAAAGGAGATTATCATAGTCCTTCTAGTGATGACTCACTTTCTCCATGCAGAAAGAAACAGAGAAATGATGACAATCTCCAGGGAGAGTTCAAAAAAATAAAAACGCCATCCTATAAAGGAGAGATGAACACAGGGGAGAAAGCTGAAGAATGGCTTCTAGGTATGAGAAAATACTTCTGAGTTCATAACTACTCTAGAGAAATGAAAGCTCATCTGGATATCTATAATTTAAATGGAAAAGCAGTTAGATGGTGGAGAGACTTGAAGCATACCAATAAATATGAGGTAAGAGAAATACAATGGCGTAATTTCCACAAGATTTTTTAGGAAAAATGCATGTCAAAAAGGTTCTTCGACAGAAAGGTGAAAGAGTTTGATGAGTTACGTATGGGTTCCATCACTATGGATGATTTTATTAACATATTTTTGGATCTGTTACATTATGTGCCATACATGAATGATGAGAAGGTAAAAATACAACAGTTTTTAGGATGTCTTCCTCCCAACTTTCGGGAACGTATTTTTTTTACATGCCTAAAACGTTGGACACCACCTTACACAAAGCTAGGATTTTCTATGAGCATGTGCAGCTGAGGACAGAGAAGATCAACAGAAACATAGATAGGTATAAACACTTCTCTGACAACCACAAACCGGGTTTCAACCTACCACCATACAGAAAACATAAGAATAGTTTTCCAGCTAACAAGAACTTCAACAAAATAGGTACAAAGCCATATGTACCAGCTCTGAATGCTAACAGGACAACAGTAAATGGGGGAGCCAATGTTTCCTTGCTGCAAATCAAATGCTAGAAATTCCAAGGGACTCATTATGCCTGAGACTATAAGAATAAGACCAATGGGATCTTGCACAAATTACAAGAAGAACCTATGATAAAGGACATAGCTAGAACACCATTGTTTATGCAACCTTATATGGTCGACAGGAAGACCATCAGGCTACCATGGTTGAGATAGAAGGTAAGATCTTAAACTCTTCTATTTCAATACTGATTGACCCTGGTGCTTTCCGGAGCTATGTATCACCTCAAAATTGTTGATGTATGTCAACTAGGCAAAGTTAAACATGATAAAACTTAGCTGGTGAAATTAGACATATGTACAAAATAGAAAGTTTTTGAAATAGTTAAATATTGTGAGGTAATATTGAATGGTTTTCCTACTAAAGTAAACCTAAACATCCTACCCTTAGGAACGTATGATATACTTATCACCATGGACTAGTTGGAACAACACCATGTGATGCTCAATTGCTTACACAAGTCAATATTGTGTATAGATAGAGAAATGAATCAAGTGAAGATTCAAGGCATACCTAAGAAGGTTTTCGTAAGGTAGATATCCGCTTTACAAGAAAAGAAGTGCATTAGGAAAAGATGCAAGCTATTTGCAGTGAACATCTAGGACATAGAAGCTGAAAGAGAACAACACATTGAGGACTTTCCAGTTATTTTATAATTCAAGGACGTATTTCCTGAGGAAATTCTAGGATTACCACCAAAACGAGACTTAGAATTTTCCATAAAACTGGCACCAGGATCAGTTTCAGCTGCAAAATCCCCTTACCGCATGAGTGCACCAAAGTGGGTGGAACTCAAACTGCAGTTGCAGGAGTTGATGGAGAAAGGATATATCCGACCAAGTGTGTCCCATTGGGGAGCACCAATACTTTTCGTAAAGAAGAAGGATGATACGATGCATATGTGCATCGATTACTATCATCTTAACAACATGACTATCAAGAATTGATACCCACTCCCTAGGATCCATGACTTGTTCCATCAAGTAGGAGGAGCCAATATCTTTTCAAAGATCGACCTACGATCCGGGTAGAATCAGGTACGGATTTGTGATGAGGATATTCACAAAAATTCCTTTTGTACAAGGTATGATGATTACGAGTTTGTAGTGATGTCATTCAGGTTGACTAATGCACCCACAAAATTTATGTGTATGATGAACAACATATTCAATAAATACCTGGATAAATTTGCTTTGGTCTTTATAGATGACATCCTAGTTTACTCTAAGAGTAAAGAGGAACACAAGGAACACCTCTGCATAGTGCTACAGGTGTTATGGGAACATCATATCTATGCCAAGTTTAGTAAATGTGATTTTTACAAACCACAGATGCACTACTTGGGTCACATAATCTCCGAGACAGGGATAGTTGTGGACGAGAAAAATATTAAAGCCATAGAAGATTGGACTACCCCTACTAGTGTCACCGGTATTAGATCCTTTTTGGGATTATATTGTTATTATCGGAAGTTCATTGAGAACTTCTTAAGGATAGCTTGTCACATGACCTCTTTGCAAAAGAAGGAAAATAAGTTCTTATGGAAAACCAAGTGCAAGGAAAGTTTTCAAAATCTTAAACAACTTTTGATGACATCATCGATACTATGAATTGCAGATCCCGGTGGGGATTTCATTGTTTGCACGGATGCAAGAAAGGAAGGGCTCAGAGGAGTCCTCTTGCAGAACAATTACGTGATTTTTATCAATTGCGGAAGTTAAAATAACACGAGAAAAACTACCCCGCCGATGATCTTAAGCTAGCGATCATCATCCGTGCCTCAAAGATGTGGAGGCACTACTTCATGGGAAGGAAATTACTTCTGAAGATAGACAATACGGGTTTGAAATATTTATTTGAGAAACCATATCTGAATGCTAGGAAAGACAGATGGTTGGCTTTCCTCAACGAGTACCATTTCAAGATAAAGCATATAAAGGGAAAGTAGAACAATATTGTTGATGCTTTGAGCCGACGAACTCACATGATATATGAGGTGACTTTAAGTCAAACCGATTCAGATTTACACGAGAGGATTAAAATGGCCAACAGAGTTGACCCTTTCTATGTTGAAATCCTCAAGAAGTTCCAAGAGGACAGGTTGTTTTGGCAACAAAAAGAGTACAAGGTAGATGAAATGGGACTGCTATGGTCCAAGGAGAGATTGTACATTCCGAAAGGAGGGGACATTTGATCCAACATCCTCACATAATTTCATTGAACACCCTACTACGGGTATCTAGGATATAAAAATATTATATCCGTTGTTAAGAGACACTTTTTATGGCCTAAGTTAAATGCCGACATAGCATTGTTTATCGCAAAATGTCAATAATGCTAGCTAGTCAAGGTTGAGCACCAGCATCTTTCGGGATTGTTGCAGCCATTACTTATTCCGAAATGGAAGTGGGAGGTCATTAGTATGGATTTTATCATGGGTCTACCTAAGAGTATGAAGGAAAATTATTTTATCTTTGTAGTAGTTGACAAAATTTCAAAAGCAGCACACTTCATTCCAGTGAAGTTGACCTGCAAGGCAGTGCACATTGCCGATATTTTCTTAAAGGAGATATTTAGATTGCACGGGATACCCAAGGAAATCATATTTGATCGACATACTAAGTTTATCAGAAAATTTTCGAGATCCTTATTCCCCAGATTAGAGACGCATTTTAACTTTAGTACTACTTACCACCCACAGACAGACGAGAATACCAAACGGGTAAACCAGATTGTAGAGGACATGATTAGGATGTATGTCATGAACAACCCCACCAAGTGGGAAGATTACCTGTATCTTGCAGAGTTTTCATATAACAACGGATACCAGACTCCCGCCAAGATGATTCCCTTTGAGTTACTTTATGGATGGAAGTGAAGAACACCGGTTACTTGGGATAGCCTGGGGGATCAGATCATGTTAGGTCCTGACTTACTAAAAGACTTGGAACAATTGGTTACCAAAGTCTAGCTGAACCATAAAGAAGCACAAGACCTCCAGAAAAGCTACACACATAAGAAAAGAATAGATAAATATTATCAAATAGGAGACCATGTTTACTTGAAAGTAAAATCAAAATGAAGCTCGTTGAGCTTGGGAATGTGTGGTAAGTTAGCACCTAGATTTGTGGACCCTTTGAAATACTGGCCAAGAGAGGGCCAATGGAATATGAACTAGCGTTACCCTCTCACATAAGAGTCCATAATGTGTTGCATGCATATTTATTAAAGAAATATGTTTATGATACTAAACATGTGATTGATTGGTCCTTATTATAGGTGGAACCTAAAGGGGACTTTTCCCCTGAACCTATTCATATACTAGATAAGAGAGAAGTGCATCTCAAGAAGTGCACCATAGTCCAGTTGAAAGTGCAATGGAGGCACTTCGAGGCCGGTGAGGCTACTTGGGAGAATGCAGCCACCATAAGAAATACTTACCCCTCCTTGTTTCATGATTTCATTATGAGTCCCTAGAACACTAGGGACGGTGCTGTTCCAAACGAGGAGGGATGTAATATCCTTAATTTTTACCTAACACTTATGGGCATAAGCCCCATTGATTATGATGTTACTTTCATGTTTTATTTTGATATATTGGGTATAAGACCCCACTGCATATAAACATGATGATTTGTTTGATATATTGGGCATAAGAAAATTGCATATGTTATATATATATATATGATTTCATGTGTTGGGCATGGACCCTAAAACACATGATTGATGAGATGCTTTGTGTTGAGAGAGGAGATCTGGAGCACATGGGCAATTAATGTTTTGTTTTGAGCGAGAAGCTTTGGATCACATGAGTATTTATATTTGTGTTGAGGGAGAAGCTCTAGAGCACATGAGTTTTAAGACATTTGTGTTGAGCATGAAGCTCTAGAGAAAATGAAAAGATAAATTGGAAGTGTTGGGCATAAGCACTAGAGCCTTTGAACTTGATGTTGATTTTAAGTTCTGGAACATCAGATTCTTGGCCATTCTATTTGTAGGTGTATCCTACAAGTACATCCTAGAATTAGTGTTGAGTGAGGAGATCTGGAATTGTACTAAGTTTGTAACTCCCTGTTTTTAGCGTTGTGTATGGGATTTGGATAAGCACTAGGAGTTACTGAAAAGAACTAATATGTCAAGTGAAAATGACTCAAATAAAACATTGATCTCATCTCACTTATTTTTAAGGGATTAGATGAAATTTCAAATTTTTGTATCTGATCAAGTACTAAAGAACTGCCATGTTATATGAGGGAATTCAACATCCAAGGAGGTTTAGAGTTTCCTAACCTAGTAGACCTAACCCCTACCTCAACTCCTTAATAAAGAAAGTGTCATAAGTTTAGGGATCATGTTATATATGATACCTGTAACACCCCTAACCCTCCAACCGGCAAAGAGGATGCTACTATACGTCAAATCATCCGGGCATCTAGCCCCATGAACATGGGCATACATACATATACTACTGAAGCATGATACTTAAAACATAAAAACATTTTACAAAGCATAATCATTCATATACACAATGGATGCAAAACATATCAATCAACATTCATGCTATACAGCTCAGCATTTAACATGTATATCATCATTCATCAATGGTAAATATAATTGCAGACACAAGTTAGGCAAGAATACTTATCTTATTAAGAACTTGTTCTGCAACCAGCTATGTCGCTGCAATGTTCCACCCAACCATAGGCCCGTGTGCTCCTCAATCTATCAGCAATGCGACCACCCCCAAGTCGGGCATGATTCCCCAAGGAATAAGGAACTAACAGGCTTACACATAGCCAAGGACAACAACACCACAAGGGTACATAGTTCATCCAAGCCAACACAATTGGGTTTATCAGGCAAACAACAGATCATCCAAGCCAACAAGTTTGGGTTTATCAGGCCATCCAGGAGCTAGGAAAGGCTAATTCTAAGCTGGTGCACTGACACCAAAACCAGACTAGCTTCTAGAACACCCACACACACCCAACACAAGGAAATCATTCCTTTCTCTACAACGTAATCCCTTAGACCCTGATCTCCCTTCCAATGCTATTCATGGGTTATGGAGAAGAAAACCAGCTCAGCAGCTCTATCTGTGTGGTTCTCAACCCACCAGGTTTCTCAAGCATCCCAAGCCCTCCTTCACTGCTCCAATCCAGTCCAAGGACAAAACCACTGCATGCAAGCAGCCAAACAACTATTCAACCTTTTATAGGGGAAAAACACAGTAAATCACATTGTGAGCAAACAACAGCCCATAAACAATTATGAACCCACAGCACTCGATCCTCAATGCAATCGATTCTCAATCTATGCATGAAGGGAAAAAGACACAGCCAAAGCCAGATGTGGAAGAGACCAATGCCCACATAGCATAGGGACTCACAGCACCCAATTGATCCTCAATACGATCGCTGTATAATTTGCACATAATAGAAAAAGATAAAGGAACAACCTATGACTCTATATGGGAAGGACAAAATGCAATCCCACCGAACAATTGGGGCCATTATAGCCTCAAATCAATGGTGGGAATCACAGAACAATACGCAGTCTGAAATTGATGGAAGAAGATACAGAACCCTACGTGAACAGAGGAAGAACATTTCCCCGATCAGCAAGAGGTGTGTGAAGGAATGGTAAACCCCAAAAATGGAATGCGGATTCCTTTAACTCCACCGCCTGAAGAAACTGAACAGACTCACGAATTGGTAGTGGGAAGACCATCTGCATGTCATGGAGAGTGAGAGAAGGTGTGGGCATGGTGGTGGTGTTTCTGCTAGCCAATCACTGCCCCAACTAATAATGGAATAATTAAGGGTGGTGATGACACATGGCTTTCCCCCCCATGACTCAGGATTTAACTTTCCCCCTCCTTACCCTTAGGAAATCATGACCCTTCTCAATTTAGTTGCTGCGAACATAGCTGGTTGGGTTGTTTAATTAAAATGCGTGTTTACATGATGCCATAATTAAATATATGCCATCTGTCTTGATATACCATCGGTGACCATTCCCAAAACAGAAATACAACATAACCAAATTTATGGTGGAGCCTTGGCCTTTAGCTCCGCACCAAGATTATTTACAATATATGTACCATGTATATTTAATGCAAGCCGGGTCAAAACTGAGGTGTTACATTCCCCTCCCCCTTCAATAGCACTATCCTCATTGCTTTACAAAATTTGCACAAAATGCCACACTGTTACCGCCTCATTGTTCTGCATGATTGAATAAAAATGGATGTGCCAATCACATGGCATCCTTCATCTCCCATGTAACCTCTTCAGGTCCATAATGCTTCCATTGCACCTTTACCTGTCCTGTGGCTTGGTTCTGGAGCATTGTGACCTTCTTGCCGAGGATGCACATTGGCTCGATTTGGAACTCTCCCTCAGGTTCCACTTGAATCACATCCCAATTTATCACATGCTTAGGATCATGTACATATTTCTTAAGCAAGGAAACATGAAAAACATTATTAGCTCTAGTACTAGCAGGAAATGCAAGAATATATGCAACATGCCCTATTCTTTCAATCACTTCAAACGACCCACAATATCTAGGTGACAGCTTGGCACAACTTCCAAGCTTCAAGGAAATTTTCTTTGCCTTCACTTTGAGGTAAACATGATCCCCAACACTAAACTCTATGTTCATCCTATGCTTATCTGCATAGCTTTTATGTTTGTCCTGTGTTGCTTCCAGATTCTGCCTGATCCTTCCAACCTCTTGCTCCATCTCCTTGAGCAATTCTGGTCCAAGCACAACTCTGTTCACCAGGTTTTCCCAAGTCACTGGTGTCCTACACCTTCTTCCATACAAAGCTTCATACGGACTCATCCCCAAGGATGCCTGCTATCCATTGTTGTAAACAAACTCTACCAAGTGTAAGTAATCTTCTCACTTGGTTAGTTTATCCATCACATACATGCGATGCATATATTCAAGCACCTGATTAACTCTTTCTGTCTACCCATCTTTCTAAGGATGGTAGGCAGTGCTGAAGTTTAGCTTTGTACCCAAATCTACAAACAACCCCTTCCAAAAATTAGAAGTGAACTTGACATCCCTGTCAGAAATTATTGCCTTCGGCAATCCATGCAATTTGAAAATCTCCTTCATGAAGATCTTTGCAATGTCATCAGTCTTGTGTGTAGACTTCACTGGTATAAAATGTGCTTCTTTTGTCAACTTGTCTACCACAACCATTATGGAATCATGTTTTCTTCAAGTCATTGGAAATCCTGTAATAAAATCCATGGAAATAACTTCCCATTTCCATTCCAGGATTGGAAAAGGATGCAACAAACCTACTGGATGTTGATGCTCAACCTTTACCTGTTGAAATTTCATGCACCTTGAAATGTATTCAGACATATCCTTTTTCATTCCTAGCCAAAAGTATTGCTTTCTAGTTGTAGAAATTGCCTTCTGATATCCTTAATGACCAGAATACGGAGCTTGATGGATTTCATCCATAACAATTCTCCTCAAATATGCCACATTTAGAATATAAATTCTTCCTTTAAAAGTGAGAAGTCCATCTTCTTCCAATTTATATTCATCATACCTCTTCTCAAGACTTTTCTGTTGCAATTTGTCTCTTACCTGTTCATACAATTCATCTCCGGCAACATGATTACCAATCTGCTGCCTCAAGTCTGATCGACATATACTAAGAGATGCCACATGCATCCAGTTGAGTGCATCAACTACCTTGTTTTCTTTTCCTTTTATGTGCTTGATTTCGAAATCAAACTCACATAAAAATTCCAGCGATCTCGCTTGCCTACCATTCAGAGTAGGCTAATCAAACAAATACTTCAGACCACAATGATCCGTTCTGATTTCAAATCTTCTACCCATCAAGTAATGCCTCCACATCTTGAGAGCATGTACTATGGATGCAAGCTCTAGATCATGAGTGGCATATTTCTTTTCATGCTCCTTCAACTTTCTTGATTCATAACATAGCATGTGGTTGTCCTGCATAAGGACCCCTCCAAGCCCTTGTCCACATGCATCGGTACATACCACAAAATATTTCTCTGGGTCTGCGACCTTCAATACTGGTGCACTGGTGAGAAGATTCTTCAACCAATGGAAGCTTTCTTAACACTTCGAAGTCCATTCGAACATTATCCCCTTCTTCTGCAAAGAAGTGATTGCATGTGTAACCTTGGAAAATCCTTCAATGAATCTCCTGTAGTATCCTGCAAGTCCCATAAAAGATCTTACATCCGTCACATTTCTTGGAGTAGGCCAATTCACAATGGCTTCAATCTTTTCAGGGTCCACAAATATACCCTCTTCTGAGATAATGTGACCCAAGTACTGAATTCTATTCCTGTATAAGTCACACTTGCTCAGCTTTGCATACAACTGATGTTCCTTGAGCACTTGTAATGTCAGTCTCAAATGCTCTTCATGCTCTTCCTCATTCTTGGAATAAACAAGAATGTCATCAAGGAAAATAAGAACGAACTTGTCTAGATACCTACTGAAGACACTGTTCATAAGGCACATAAATGTAGTTGGTACATTTGTGAGAGCAAATGGTACCACTACAAACTCATAATGTCCATACCTTGTCCTGAAGGATGTCTTATGAATGTCTTCATTCTTGATTCTCACCTGATGGTAACCAAACCTCAAGTCATTTGATCAAAGAGGTCATCAATCCTGGGAAAAGGATATTTATTCTTCATAGTAACCTTGTTCAATTATTTGTAATCAATACATAACCTGAGTGTACCATCTTTCTTCTTCGCAAATAGAACTGGTGATCCCCAAGGGGACACACTGGGTCGAATGTAATTATTTTCCAACAACTCTTGCAGTTGCATCTTCAACTCTAGCATCTCCAGTGTACTCATCCTGTAGGGTGTTTTGGACACTGGCGCTGCTCTTGGCACAAGTTCAATGGTGAAATCATTAGAGAGAATTTGAGGTCAAAAATGGGCCTCCTAAGAGATGTACTACAAACATATAAGATATATTAAAATATTATGAGTTAGGGGTTTTATGGGGTAGGTATATATGACAACTCACCTCCTACACTACTTTTTATGCACAATATAAATAACCATGGTTGAGTTACTTTTCTAAATTGACTATAAATAAAATTAATAAAATAACTCTACAATGATGTGACTAAGATTCATTGTAAATTTCAAAAAAATTATTGTCCTTTAGCATTTATTTGTCTTGAACTTGTAAATAAAATTAAACAAAAATAAATTTAATTTATATGCATAACCAACATATTTTTTTCATATAAATATCATTCATGAATTTAATTTATTTTAAAAGTACAAGATTATATATATATTAGTTTGACATTATGATATTAAATACAA
>LPNX010538657.1:58986-73729 GCA_001517045.1 Pseudotsuga menziesii
CCTGAGACCAAATTCGTCCAAAACCTGTGCGTGAGGAACCAACAGACCCAAAATCATGGTGAGTGAGTGAACAGACCAGGGAGGAGTGCGTGAGGGTGAAGAATGGGCAGACATGGGTGGAGTGGGCAATTGGGTAAGGCTGACAGCCTGCCACAACCACCACCACTTCAGCAATAAATTCCCTCAGCCATAACTCCTCAACCACCAGCTGAGCATTAAAGAGGTTGACAAGGTTGGATGAGACAAAAAAAAGGGTGACAAATAAACAAGGTAATAAAACAACAAAGGTAGAAAACCACAAGGTAATAAAACATGGGTTTTTCCCATAACCAAGGTTTGACATTCCCCACCCCTTATCCTTTGGAACCATGCCCTTTTCATCCAACGTTGCACTGCTGTAGCTGGTTGTAGTTTATTTTAATTGATGTGCGTGCTTACATGATGCCAAATTAAAATGTGTCGGATAGCACAACAAACCATCAGCAAATATCCCCATTGCCGAACATACACAACCAAATCGATGGTGGGGCTTTTTCCTTGAGCTCCTCACCATGATTAATTACAATGTATACATCATGCAAACGGGGTCGAAACTGGGAACATGACACATCCTATGAAATATAAGAAAAAAGGGATATATCCTATGTAACAGGACTCACTGAGTATTGTGAATCAACTCTGATGCTAGTGCTATTCAAATTACAGTTTTATTTTCATTGTGCTTTTCCATCTTTAGCTGGTTGTTAGTTGATCATCTTGAAAACAAACTGTTTTTGTTCTTATAATTGTGCTCTACAAGCTTCATCTAGCAGGACCATATTAAGTCTCACAACTTTGTTAAACTGCTCCTACTTTGTAATTTGTAGAAATACACATTTATGAATATGATTGTTATTAATTTTTCAAAATGATCTTTCCGTGAGTTCATTTCAAATTTTAGGTTCCTTCAAAACGATGGCTAGTGGACATCAACTATAATCAGGTTGCTCTGTTGATTCTCTCTTCTATTAATTTTCCATATTGCATTTAGGTAAATAATTTTTGTATGCAGATAAATGGTCATACAATTATATTTTATCTCCAGTGGGTAGGATTATCTGTAGGATATCTAGAACAAGCAGCCAACTATACTGCAGAAAGTAGAGATAATAATAGAAATGGTCAAGAATGACATCTTTTATATATCTCTATCATAGCAAATTAAGTTGCAAACTTTAACTTTTTCTTGAAGCAGAGTGTAAAAAGATATTTAGGCTGTATAGAGTCATGGATGAGACTCATTGGAGACACTGGGAACAAGTACGATGGTCTGGTCTCTGTATAACTTCATATCGTGACATTTGTTGCTTCTTTTAAGAAACTAATTCATTTGAGAGGATTATAATGTCTATTAAGTTGAACTTTCAAAATCATGAAACTAAGCACAATTATATTGCAACATAATAAAAAAAAATAACTTTAATGCCTAAGCAGGGTAATGGTCTTTCATAAGAAGGAAGAAACAAACAGTCCGTTCAAGATGAGTAACTAGTTTCGAAATTCATATTGTAGTGTTCCCAGAAGTGTATGAAGATTGTGCTTGCCCAGATTTTCATTTAGTGCAAGTGACAATGGTTGTTTTACATAGTTACAATACTGGAGAAAACTCCATGCCTGAGTTATTTGTGCAATGCATACTTACTATGTAGGGAAATTAATTACCATGAGACAATTTTATGTTTCCTTATTTCCATGCGAGAGAGAGTCATAAGATTGATATGTGTGTTTTCAAACTTGTGGGTTTGAATCATAGTATATTAGTTGACAATTAGTTGTGTTGGCTTGGGAAGTGGACATGCACAGATGGTTTGGAGTATAAGTGTCTACTTCAATGACAACTTTGTGTTTTTCAGAATAGCTTCATCTTATCATGATGAGGCTAATGTGCTCAGAATTAGCAATATGGGGGAACTATTACCACCATTCAATATGTTTCCTTTGGTTGAGCAATGCAAGTGCGGTGTATATATTCTGCCAAAATTGCCCAGGGCTTCGTTGAATTTGACATGGATCTGCACTTTCCATGAACAAATCCTAACTAAAGCTAACTAGACACTTCTCAACCCTGCATATTTCTAAGATTCACAAATTTGGGTTGTAAAATGTTTTAAAACCTAGACTTGGCTGGGATTGAACCAGTTTGAATTTGCTCACTTGGTTTACTAAAAAATACATAAAATATTAAAATTTTGCATCCATAGACAAGTGTCAGGAATAAATAAAATTGAATGATGACATTGTAGCTTCCATTATTGAGTAACCATTTCATAATGTTTCAAAACTTGATTAGGGAATGAATCAATCATACTAGCAATATTAGAGTTTGAATCAAGTATCAATCATTTTTCAATACTTTCTTCAGAATCAAGTGAATTTAACCTCTTTTAATCTACTATTTTATCTTTCCTCCCAAACAAGACTAGTGTGGTTATGAAGCTTAAACCTTTTGAACTCCACTTTATATCTTGCTTTATTTTTGTCCATTCCAAGAATCCAAACCTCTAAAGAGAGGACAACATGTTATTGAGGTTTTTGAAACTATCAATATTTTTTCAATCCTTTTGTTAGAATCAACTGAATTTAACCTCTTGGTCTATTGTATTGTCTTTTCTCCCAAATAAGACTATTGTGACTGGTCACAAAGCTTTACGTGTTTGAACTTCATTTTAGTATTGTGCTTTATTTTTGTCCATTCTAAGAACCCAAACCTTTGTTCCTTTGTTTAGGGTGGTGTCAAAACATACACCACCTTTTATCTATGATTTTGTTTAATATAAATGTGAGAAGCATTTTTATTGAAGTTCTATATACATACACTTACAAAGCTCCATGAGAGACACAAGTTAATATCAAGCGGAACCATGCTTTAAAATTTAAAGCTTTAAGCTCCATCAAGGTTTATTAGTTACTCTACGTTCATCCCTTCAATTGTTATCTAGAATATCCTTTCTACTCAATTAGTCACGTCGCATTCAAAGCATGCACTTTTTAAGAAATGAGCTAGTGTTTATATGCATTTTATATAACCATTTAATCACATTTTGTTAGAGACGTCGCACAGTAGTGGATGAGTTGAACATGCGGAGTATGTTTGAAGAACATAATGTTATCTGTGTAAGTTCTAAACTACTTTGCCTCTTCAAATATGAAATAAAATGAGTATTATTTCAAGGAAATTTTGATTATCCAAGGGAAATGACACAAAATTGTGACTAATGAAAAAGATTGAAACTCCTCCTTGTAATGGATAGGATGAAGTTCGTGGTTTTCAGCACGATGGAAGCTTGCATCTTCAAGCAAGGAATCTCAAATATGGCAAGGATGGGTTCAATTTCATGAATTCTAATGGTCATTTTTTTTTTAATATAAATAAAACCTAGTTAATTTGTTTGTTAGCTAGGGATGTTACCTTGTGATGTTTCTCTAGTGTTTTGGAAATACCAAATGTTTAAAATGGGAAGTAGTACGATATATTATGTAAATATGGTCTAATTAGGTTGAATAAGAGCAGTTTGTGTATGAAGGGGTACTCAGTACAAGCTAATATTTCACATTGCCTTTACAAGGCACAATGCTAAGTGCATAAGTTGGGACTGTTGCTAAGTTGAGTGTATCTTTCAATGTAACTGTTTGTGATTTCCCACTGATTGTTACATTTTTATGCTGTATTAGCCTTCATGGATATGCACTAATGTTGAGTGATAGAAGGCTGATGCACATTTATTACATATGTGGACAGATATCAAGCTCCCACTAGCGAGTTCTCTCCATTACTTTTTTTGTCTCAAATTTCGATATTTTTTATGGGAGAGTTCAGAGAACCCGATTATAACTCCATGTGTATCTGATTCATTTGTGTCATAGTGACTACGAAAATCGATTTCATGTGATTCTATTTGTTTTTTTTTGCAGTTAGAAAATGGTCAGCTTATTACAACTTTTGCTTATCTAGTCAAGCGATGGAAGCAACATTTTCATCATCTGAAGCAATATGGGGTTGATTTGATTATGGGACTCTACGGTTACATATGGGTTGGTGTACATTAAAGATTTGCAGAAAAAAGCTTCCAATGGAAATTGAAGATTTGCAAAAAAAATTGGTCACCTCAGAAGAAGAGAACAAGACACTTAAAACGTAATTGCAAAGTTCTGTTCAAAATAATGATGGGGTCAAAAAGGTAGTATGTGGATGGGGTGGAGTTTCCACACCTGAAACTGATAAAATGAAATGTGAATCATCATCAAAGGAGGAGCACAATCTTGTAGTGAGAACATAGAATTATATAAATGTTCAGAAAGAATGTAACAATATGCAAAAAGAATTGTCATTGCAAGAAGGAAAGAGCAGCCTTAGAACTGAAGCATCCTGGGAGCTGAAGCGAATGATGAGTTCTAGAGATGGAACGTCTAATTTATTGATGGAAATTGAGGATTCTCGAAAAGAAAATTCTGTGCATTTTTATTGGATTCTATAGGAAGTGAAAGCTAAAACTGAGCTTGTTGACATCCAACAGAAACAAATTGTGGATCTTTTACAAGCACTTGTCAAATCTAATAGTGAAAACACCAGATTGATGAGTGAAAATAACAAATGTATGGAATAACCAAATGATGTCAATAATTTGTAGGCATAGATTGTACACGCACATAAAGAGAATCAAAAGCTACAAAAGGAGGTTTCAATAAAGCTCACTGACCTTAAGAACCTTCACATTATGTTACCTTGGGAAGGGAGAAAGAAATCATGGCAGCAGAACTGGCACTAGAAGAAATACTACTGGGTGACATGGATGAACACTTAAATGACCTAAAAGATCAAAACAAGACATTTTCAAACAAGTTAGAAGCTCATGCCGGGGAAAATAAAAGTAAAAATAGAGATATCCAAGAAACAATTGCTTCTCTTCAGAACCACAACAAACTATTGGCAGAACAAGTGCTTAGAACATGGATACCATTCCTTTAAGAGGAAATCAAAAGATTTATGAGAATAGAATAGTCGATTCAAGAGGGAGATATCCAACCTCAAATTCTCCATACTGAAACAGGAAAATTTTAGCCGTGTTCTAGAATTAGAAAGAGCTACACTTCTGAATGAAGATCAGATGCAGTAAACAACAACTGCATATTTTTCTGAAAAAATGTGAGTTTTTCCAACAAGAGATTGATTCACTCACAAAAGAACAGTTTACGAATCTGGATAGGCAGAAAATTCTCAAAGAGGAATATGTTTTGCTTGAGAAATTCCTACTTCGCTTCGAGGAACAAATCACATGTCTCAAGGAAGATCTTGATAGAGGAATTAAATAGCATAAAAAACTCAAGGAAGAAATGGCAGCGTTGCAAAATGAACTTTTGTTTCTGTGTAGAGAGAATACCTTACCTATACAAGAGAAAAACTTAATGCAGACAAAGATGGTAGCATCAAAGGACTAGAATATGTAGCTTACATGCCATATTCCAAACAAGAAACCCTTCAAGTAGATATGGCTAACATCAATATGGATAAAAACAAGCTTAAACATGATGATCCTATAGATCTTAGAGACGAACAATCAATCAGATTGTATATAACCCAAAATCAAGATGATGCAGTGTCTTCATTGAAGAGTACCCCCCATGAATCAAACCATAAAGTTTCATGTGGTTAATGTTCTACAGAACTCAACTTTCATATTCATCAGAAGCTCTATTCACTGATAATGAGAGTGTGCAAAGATTGACCTAGATAGCTGACATGGATAGAATATTTGAGTACAATGGAGGATAGTGAAGACTTAGTGTTGTAGAAAACTGCAGTCAAAATCCGTTTTCATATGGTTCTATGAAAGTGTTATGTAACAGTTCTTGGGATGTAAATGTGAATCACCATTCCAATAACATGGAAGAAGAGTTATAGAAGATTGGCAAATACTTTTGCTTCTTTTGTGGAACCATTTCTACAAAGAAGGTCTTCCACAAACATGATATGGGTAACTTGGAAGGATTGGCATGTATTTATATATAGAAGGAGCCCATTAGAGGCCTTTGCATGTATCATTTTACTAAGAGCTTCAGTGACTTGAAGGAATAACAGTGGAGAGAGGGGACAACCTTTCCTTAGGCTTCCGGAGGTAATAAAAAAGTGTGAAGCTGAGCCATTAACTAGAATATCAAGAGTGGCTAAGAAAAAATAGGTGTCCATAAATCTTAATGAAACACCATTGAAACCCAACCTAAAGAAGTAGGAGTTTGAGGTAGAGCCAGTTAACTTTCTCGAATGCTTTGGACAGGTCTATCTTTGTAATCAAAGTATGTTTGTTACCTTAATGAAGTGAAGGACTTTCTGGGTTGTCCCTATGGCATCTTGAATGTCCCTCTTAAGTAGGAAACCTTTCGTTTCTATCGAGATATTTTTGGAAATATGGGGCTTCATTCTAGTGGAAATGATGCTGGAAATGAATTTAAATTTTATACACACTATTGCAAAGTGAAATCTGGCGTAATTGATCAAATGATTGAGGAGCATTTACCTTTGGTATCAGAGTGATGAATATTGTGTTGAGATAAAGATATATTTTCCCAACAACAATATAGCAGATGATGATAGCCACATTTATGATTACATGTGTTAGGCTTAACCTTGACTCAGGATTGAGTCAAAGTTGGTGTAGGTCTAGCACATGGTTTGGGCACATGGTTTGTTGTATCCCATGGTATTGTCCCATGGTATTGCACGTGATTAAGCCTTTATAAGGCTTGAGGAGGCTCCATTGTAAAAATGGCCTGGAGGTGAGCGGTGACTAGCTCGCTTGGCCCGGATGGCCGGTTTTGGCCATGTAATGAAGATATTCATTGGTGTTGGTTTTCCCCGCATGGGGTTTCCAGGGTATATTGTGTGTCTATATGTGGTTTCTTTTTATAATGTTTATTTCTGCCTCATTATTATGTTAATGTTGCTCATTTTAACCTAACAATTGGTATCAAAGCCATAGTTGGGCTATGGTTGTGCTCGTTGATGTTTCTATGTTGTGCGCTATGGTAGAGATTGAGTGTCTAGAGTCATTTCATCGATGGAAGAAGAGGCCAGGTGCTGAAGATCTATTTCCGCTGCCATTGAAAAGAGTCAAATTCTGTGGAAAGTCATCACCCATGAAGAGGAGCTATTGTTTGAGATCGGTGGAGCCACATTCAATGTGAAAGATATCCGATGGATTAAAATATTTGGTGCTGGCGATTGCATGGTCATGAAATGGATGAAATCTAGTGATAGTGAAGACCGCAGAGATCTGTGACAGAGCTACATATTCATGAAGAAAAATCGTCATCGTTGGATTCTGAAAAGGAGAAATCGCTTCTAAATTGTAGGAGCTGTGAAGTTCACAAGGTAGTCGTGAGAAACTTTTTTTATGCCAAGAAAGTCATGAAGAATCTAGATGAATGAAATCTCATTGGAGAAGCCGTTAATCCACTGAATATCCATTGCTGAAAAACATCTCCCAAGAATTCTGAGTGATTGTCCAATGCTAACGGAAGGACCCGTGAAAATGCTTCACGTGAAGGTAGCCGCGTGAGTTTTTTTTTTTAAGGTGAAAGTATTTAAAAGTCTCTTTTTATGGAAAAGTTTAATGCCACTTTATTTCAATGAAAAGAGGAATGAGATATTTAATAAAAAAAAATTTCGTGGTATCTTCTTCCATCAAATGCTTAAAAGGGGGAGGCGCACGTTTAATGAAAGGAAATAAGCATGAAATGATGGTTCATGGTTTAATAAATCATGGTCAATGATGAGTAAGAATGTGGGACATGTGGGGCATGGTATATGGTAGTAAGAATGACATGATGAAAAAGTGGTAGCACATAGATTTGAAAAACATTTATTGTATTGGGTTTTTTTAATCAAATTGTGGGGTGCATGTTCGGTGGTACTCGACACCCTAGCAGTAATTTTTTGGTCCATGTGAAACTCAGTCGTAGGCAAGTTTGGATTTCTCTGGACGCTAAAAGCACAAGGTATCCCTCTTATGTGCATAGAAGGGATGTTGCATCAAGTGTGGAATGAACCACTAGGTAGGTACGAGGGTGGTAGGTGTACTCGTATCCTAGCTTGATGTGGATCGGAGAGGTTGAGTCTTCGATTGCGGGAGAAATGTGAGATGGTTTAATCTCAGTTTTGGGACCAAGATTGATGAGCCATGTATGTGAAGAGAATTCCTAGAGAACTGGCGGTTACAGTGGTCGATGACCCATGTAATCCGGTAGATGGATTTTTTTTTATATGGACATCAATGACAGAGTTTGGATGCAGGTAAAAAAGGAGCATGAAAAGTAGACGAGCAATAAAGCGAGAGGATGAAGCAATGGATGGTGATGGTGAAGTGACCATGAAGACACATGAAAAAAAAATGTAATGGACCATTTTGCATGTAAATGGGCATATGGCTGTAAGACCTGGTAAGGCATGCATACCCCTGTAACTCACCGGTAAAGTCAGGAGATGGACCTAGCTGATAGGGGGGTGTATGTGAGATTCCTCGATAAAAATTTGAGGGGAGTTGGTGATTACTCCAAGTCAAGTTTAAAGGGGGGATTGTTAGGGTTAACCTTGACTCAGGATTGAGTCAAAGTTGGATAAAGTATAAGGGTTATGATTTTATTTCAATGCTTGAGCACCGATGTTTATATTTTCATTTCAAGATTTCCTAGTGAAGATCAATCTCTTTAATAGAACCCCCACCTATACCATCAATTTCATGCTAATGTGGTCAACCCCTTGAAATAACAGTATACTCCAGCAGAGTAGATAATGGTGTCTAAATTACGTTTGCAGTGGAAAAAATCATCCCATATTTTCTAGATCCATTGTTCCTAAACCCTTCGGTGCTCGTACTATAAATTTCCATTTAAATGAGGACCTCAAATTGGGGTTTATTTGTTAAAATCACGGGACCTCGACTTAGGGTTTGGTAGATACAATGTCTAAATATAAAAGGCCTCTTTGGGTCTCACTTGTACAAGTTGTAGATCAGCATAAACAATTAGTTTTTTTTTAAACAAGTGTTCTGCCTTGAAGATCCACATCTACCATATGAAGGATTTGTTCAACATTATTAAGTACGCTTATTTAAAAATTGTTCTTCAATGACTGAAAATGATCATGCTTGATGACAAAAAGAGGTATAGTCCAAAGAGTAACATCTGAGACATCTGCATTGAGTTATTTGGTTCATTGGATACATGGGTGAACACTAAAACCAGGAAGCGTAAGCCCATGCATAAATATATGATCTTCGTAGACACTTGTGTAAATATCAAGAAAATAGTTAATGACAAAATGAATAGATAAGGATTTAGTTATTCGGTTCATTGGATACAGGGGTTGAATCTATTATTAAACATTTGTTATAATTTTATAACATTTAGTTTAGGAGTTTGTTGGGATGGGTTGGAAGTTTTTCTAAGTTATCTGTAAGCCTACGGGTGTAGAGTAAGGAGAGAGGAGTGGCCAAGAAAATGAATAATAGGGCAATGTAGACTGGAGAAATAAACTAGAAGTTGTGTGATCAGGTCGATGTAGTGATAGAAGCTCTCAGAATGTGAACTTATCTATAGAGATTGGAGAAAGTAATGCATTTCGTTGGATATCTGACATATATGCTATACTACCGACATCTTCAATTGGTTTATATGACTTTAGCCATGTCTGTAGGGAGCACAATATGAGTGCAGACCGTTTATTCAAGCAAGCATTGAATATGAAGGCTGGCCTCCTCTCATTCTCATAACTTTTAGGAGAAATCATTGAGGAAGGAATGATACAGTTAATTTAAGATCTTTTTTATTTGTGTGGCATTGTCTTTTTTGGTTATTTCTACTATGGGATACATCAGTATCTTTCTTGTTTTAACTGGGGCTAGAGAGTTTGTTTTCATCCCCTCGGGGGTTCATTTTCTCCACCCTCGATGCTTTCTTGGATAAGTTGTTTGGGCTCCTTGTGTTATTCATGTGGTATTGCTACTTCAGTTATCTTGGGATTGTGAGTTCCGTCCCTCCCCTTGAGAAATTTTTTTTATACTTATGATCTCCACTCGTTAATGGACTGAATTATTGTTAGGACTATGTAAAAGTTACCTTTTATTCACTATTGAATATCAAGGAACACCTCTTTTTCTTCTGAAAAAAAGTTACAGAATATTTGCAAATGATTTTATCACATATATTGAGATCCATAAACTGGGTCTTTTATATTTTTGGGTAAGGAAACAAACTAAATTAAAATAGGTACACCTAAGAATATTATAAAAAATATAGTTTATATTTTGAGATAAATTGGTTGGAGCATTTTCTATGGAACAACTTATTAGCTATATCGTGTTAAAGGACTATGTGATCAACTGTTATACTATGGAATTATTGATATTATTCAGGATAATGATATCACCATTATGTCATGCTTATAATTCTTTCCAAGTTTTTTGCTAGTATTTTCCTATTATTTTCCAAAAAAAAATTCGGCCATGGTGCAAGTAGAACCAAACAAGTATTTGTCAGACTTGTATTCCTCCATCGAGAGGAGTTTTGGAAGGCTAGATGAAAGTGAGACATCCAATAGGTCTACAAGGGATAGATCAACTAGATGTCATAATATCAAAAGAAAATTCAATAAACGCATATAAGTTTTTCTCAAAGGAGGGGGGTCATGTTCCTATGATGATGAGACAGTGGGAGACATTGAGGTGCCCTTAAGGTACACACACCTAATAAAAAAATGGGTACCTAGGAATCTCCCTCAAGTAAAAATTGATTTTTTTGTGAATGAGAGGATATATAGAATTGCCCCATTGTCATTACATGGATTGAGGTTGTTTTGCATGGATGGCATAAAGGTTGGATACGAGAGATGTAGAGAATTGATGGAGTATGTTGAACCCTCTTACAACTACAATGATTGGATGTGCCTAGTCCAATATATATGATGTATGCGTAGATATAGGTTATCATCAAATTATATACAACTAAAAGAAAAAGATCAAAATAAAGGAGCACCGTTGTACATTGACGGAAGGCAAAAAATAACTAGGAATATTGCGGTGTTTATAAACAGTACAGAACCAGGGTCTACACTTAAGAAACCCAACTGTATATTCAAAACACACGAAGGAAATCGTGTCTTTGTATGTGCCATTAATTCAATAGCTCCCAGGGAAGAACTGCTTATTAATTACAATTTGAATTGTGTAGATACAAACATGGTTAGTATGGATGTGGTACATCTAACAATTTACCCAACATTTTATTAATTATTTTAAAAACTTTAGGTTTTTTGTTAGGATATAATTATAATTTTTTATTAAATTTCCTATGTTGAATTCACAGTGGGATGATGGGGGGTGCATCACCCCAGCAGAAGGTGAGAGGAGTACAGGATCAACGAGGAAACATGTATACATCAAAATTTTATGTTTTAAAAATGTTGTACTGAGTATTTTGGAGGGGTGAGTCATAATTTAAAGTATGTTTTTTATGCAGGGTTCTTTTAGCTGGGGCACCTCCCTGAAAGTTGATGTTATTAGACCTACCTCAAGGCAGTAGGTATACATCGAAATTTCCATTGTAAAAATTTAGGAAGGACAAATAGATCTATCGTTATGTATTTTCAATAGTATATTCAGTTCATTTATATAATATTATCTATTTTCCATGCAGAGTGTTGATCAGGGAATCCAACTGATAATTTATTAGACGACTGTAACATTGAGACAACATGTAAACATGAATGTAATTCTACATTTTAAATACTGTAAAATTGTACACATGTATAACTTGTAGCATAATGTTTATTTTGTTATGTATTTTGTAGTTTTTACATATTGCATTCATTATGATAATGTTCTATACTTTTTTGCAGGTGGATGATTGAGGAAAGTCCCTAGCTATTGATTAGACCACACACTCATTTAGGCATCAGGTAAACCTAGATGTAATTCTAGGAATATATCATGATAGACAATTTTTGTTAATACAATTTTTTGTGCAAACTATTGCTTCAAAGACTAAGCAATGTTTCATATATTTTTGTTGTAGACAAGGGATTCAGTTTATGAAACACCAACTCAGTAGTCCTTACAGTTTGATGTTTACCAGTTGATGAAAGATAAGGAAATTAGTACGTCTGTCGACCTGTTGAAGGTGCTACAGAAGACCATCAAAAAACAAAATGAGGAACTGATTGAATTGTCATTGACAGTTCCACAAACAGAAGAGATCAAATCAAAGATTCAATTGTTGATCCAGAGATGTCGACAATTGAAAGCAATTTTTAGAATAATAATGTAAATTCATTTAGAACTTTATAATTTTTAATTTTATATGATATTGAACTTATAATACATTGGTTTGTATTTACATAAAATTATTCAGTTTAACACTGGTGGTGAAGGTGTTGTTGGTCCCAGTGACCAAACCATTCCACGTACACCACATGTTGCTCCCTTTTTTTCCATTGAACAGTCGAAAACACACTCTGCAATACCCTCGAGGCCAATAAAGGGTGCAGCTAATGCTGACCGACCCACAACAGATGCTCCAAAAGAAGGGGTTGATGCAGGGTTAGATACTAATGCTAATGCTGAAGCAACATTTCTTGGATCTTCTCATGTCACTAGCACTAGTTCAATAGTGAAAACATTTTTGGTGAACGATGAACTCATTCCAATAAAGATAGAGAAGATTCGAGGTGATTATAGATTTTTCAATTTAGTTTTTATAATTAGTTTCTAATATACCGATAATATTTTTTAATGTTGACTAATGATGGCATTATTGTTTTGTAGGAAATGATGTATTTTATAAAAATATAAATGATTTGTCCTTGGATATCTTTGGGCCCACCATCCGCACAAGGTGGGACAGATAGGAAAAATCTTTAAAGGATGAGCTGACTAATCCCTTGGTTGGTCTGTTTGGAAAAAATACCTTTGATACATCGAAGGTCCTATAGAAGGCTAGACAACATCTAAAGATTGTCCGATACCAGTATATGGTTCACCTAGAAAACAACCCTAGGTATGAGTGCCCTCCGATGATTTCATCAAGGGAGTGGAAAGCCCTCGTGGAACATGGAAAAGAGAAGGACCTCAGAAAAGAAGGAAATATACACCAGGAATAGAAAGACATGCAATACATTCCAAAATTTAATGGTAAGCCTTATTATTATTAGTTTTTATATCGAATTTGGAACATTGAATGACGTAATTCAACACTTGATTAGGATGTCAGACACATCAAAGGCCACCAAGGCAAGAACGGAAAAAATTGGTCAACACAAAGTTGGGCCTGGTGGTTATTCGAATTTGGCGGCCTGATATGTAAGTATCAAAAACCCGATATTGCATCCAAATAATGTATAGAAAATTATTTTGATTTTATTCTAGAAAAAAATGTAAAATTAATGATATCATGCAAATATGCAGGCTGACTGATTCAAATAATTTCCCACTGAGGAAGACATGAAGCTTGGCTTCAAACAGGGCTTTGACGTCATTGTTGAACACCGAAGAAGCTTGTCTAGGAATACTGCACAATCTTCTGTTGATCCATGTGGTGCGCAGGTATATAAAAAATATATATTTTAATGATAATTTATTAATTCTCATGCAATTTATTCCTTATAAAAAATGAACATAAATTATTTATTCATTTTTTAGTAGGAAAGTAATGGTCTCGTTAATGTCGAGGATGTACACCAACCAGACTAAGATCATGCTTTGATTCTTGGTAATGAATCTATTAGTATGCTACTGTTGTGTATAGATAATTGCAGATGATAAACATTAATTCTAATTATCCACAATTCAACTGCAAAGCATGTAGATGTAGACGACATTGAATAGGTTGAGCCTATACATGATAATGATGAAAATGCTGATGTGACCATGCCAGGTAAAAGAAAACCTTTGTAATGTTTTTTTAAATGAATTACTTGTATTTAAAAAAAATTAATGAAACATTTTGACATTATTGCAGAAATTCATAGCTCCTCGCCGCAAGTTCAACCTTGCGATCAATCTAGTTGGGAGACCAATGAGAAGATTCAGTAAGATGTGCTTCTAGCTAAATATGTAAAGAGAAGAAAATAAAAAAGGAAGTGACTGGAGAAATTTTGAGCAATTCTTATTTATAATAAAAAAACTTACATGGTTTTTTCCTCTATTTCATGAATGAATGGTTAAATGAATGGTTTACTGATTTTTTTATCAGCTATTGACTAAATGAATGATTTGATGAATGGTTTAATGAATGTTTTCTTAGATGTTGAATGATTGAATGGTTTAATGAATGTTTTCTCAGATGTTGAATGATTGAATGGTTTAATGAATGTTTTCTCAGATGTTGAATGATTGAATGGTTTAATGAATCATTTAAAGAATGATTTAATATGAAAGCTTCTTTTAGCTATTGAGTGAAATAATTTGAAGTAAATTGTTATTTGCAAGTAGATGCATTGGGTTTGGGGAATTGAGAGTGATGTGAGGGGGGGGGGAGGGGCCATAAGAGCTTCCAACTTCATGTGGTTGGTCCTGTTTCAATAGAGAATATTAAATTATTCTCGAAATAGAGAGTATCTCAATGAATGGTAAGGAAGAATACATTAAAAACAATTATTTCTATAATTGTAGTGTTTAAATTTTACTATTGCTATTTGACTCCTCCATTGGAACTTGTT
>LPNX010538657.1:74054-88627 GCA_001517045.1 Pseudotsuga menziesii
GGCATTTTGATGTGATCGATGACCTTATATACAAAGTTTTTTTGGTTCTCCATGTTTTCTGAGGTGATCTATTATTAACAATTAATTTAATTGAATAGTTGAATAGTATTGTAATTTACATTGTAATAGTATTGTATTTATTTAGATTGGTTTTGTTATTTTCATAAGCAGACAAATATTTATTTCATGGGTCCTAAAATGAAATTATTGCAACACAAAAAAAATTGAAGTATGTTGAATGATGTTTTGAAAGGTAAAGCAAAAGAAGACAGTGCAAAGCTCCACAAATCAAGGTATAGTTATGTTTTCTTTTATTTGATTGAACTGTGTATTAGGTATTTATGCATGTGCACACACGCACATTTAGTTGATGATTATTATTACCATACATTAAGGATAATTTTGTTTTATCTAATCTAAAAACTTGACTTATATAGTTTTATTTATCAAGTTGTTTCTATGATTGAATAACTTGGAAAATAAACTTATTTTATGAGTTAGTAAGTTGTAGAATACACTCTTTTAACACAAATATTTTTAAAAATAGATCTAATGTATTTGTAGGCCAAGAATTCCAAGAGATTACTTTTATAATGTATATATATAACCTTTCCTTTGTGTCATTCCAGTAGTAGCATTAGAGTTAATTTGTGTATTTTCATTAATTCTAGATTGTTAAAAGAGGAAATGTGGGTCTTATTCCATAAATGAATTTTAGGTATCAAAGGCTAAGAAAAAATTAAGCCTTTATGTTGTGTCCTAATCCTATTTTCTAGCATCATTCTGAAGCTTGAAAGTATACTACAATCAGTTAGATTCATAAATGGAACAAAATAAAATTAATTAGGATGGGACTGTAGTCTCATAGAAAGGCATCTTTACTTTTCCAAATATATTTTCTTATGGTATTTGGTTAGTTGACGTATTTTTTTAGGATGTTCTCCAAATTGCACCCTATAAGTCCCAAATTCCATATCCGCCATTCTAGAGCATCCATAAATCAATATGGTAACTAAGTAGATCCATTTTGGATGCAGTACCAAACTGATTTAACATGGGTTAAGAGACTTGAAGCCTGCACATTTCCTAAATAGAATTTCCTTTAGCAACTTATAGTGGGAAATTCTCATCCCATCCCAATGAGAGAGAGTGTTTCCTGTGAATATTCATTTCTTTGTTCTTGTATTCACTCTTCACCACTCAGTCCCATTGACCTACTTTTGTGGTAATTTGTTAGAAATTAATATTATTATCTTATCTTATCTTTATCTATAGGTTGTCACAAAAGAACTCAAACTTTTAGATACCAATACTAATAAATCATTGCAATTTTAATCTTATAGATCCTACATGAAATAATATATGAAAATCAAACTCTGTCTTTAATTTTTAATACATTTCTACATGATTGTTTTAAAGATGCTACATGTCAAAGTTTCCACAATTTTGATACTACCATGAACTTAAAAACTGCCCAGATTTCTTAAAAAGGGTTATTTTCAGAGCTAAAGTCCCTAAACCTCCAAGAAGAGATGATTTGATGCTACTATGAACTCTAAATTGTTCATATTTGTTGTTTGGCACCTCCAGAGGCTGTTGTTGAAGTTTCAAGCAATGGTCTGTACATAAATACAACCAAACTTGGCTAAAAACCCTCATTTTCATCTAAATAATGGATGATCTTTGACCCTTTGAAGTGTAATAAGTATTTGAGTAATCCATAGGAGGTGATCTCATCATGTGTAATGTGGTTAGTTTGTTCCTCCTCCAAAATCTTGACACAATCTCACTCATTCCAAGAGATCTACATTACTATCCTAGGACACCGTCATAATCAATGTTTTCCCCTTCCAACTCCGGTTCAATACCTTAACAAAAGGATTGTCTAAAGGATTGTACCTACATTCCCTATTAGTTTTGTAAAAATCATGTGTTTGGGTATGAAAACTCATAGTCTTATTAATATTCCTTACGGCTATATCAATATAAAAAATTATACCTTACTCTAAAGCTACCTTTGAAAGCTTGATTAAATCTTAGTTTCATGCCTTGTCCATCCCATGACCTCATGCCTCAGCACACTACTAAGTAGCTTCTAGGAAAATATTTGTTGTAGATAAAAGTATCAAATAACAAGTAATATTTGTATAGGTATTTAGAAGGATATGGAGTGGGAGTGGTTGGATCTTGAAAAAAATCCCATGAGAGGAAGAAGACAATGGACAGGGAGAAAAGAGTCCTGTGTGAAAATTGGAAGCCACGTCTAATGAGGAAAGGGAGACAAGAGAAACTAAATTAGTCACTCCTACTATAGACATGAATAAGCATGTGTTGTAGACTCGTATGGAATCCTATTGGCATTGAAGTTTTTTATAGGAGCAACCAAAGGAGGAGGAGAGGTTGTAGCCTAAGGAGTTCTAGAAGTTTGAAGTTGTGTGGGGAACTAATTTCCATAAGAAAATAAATTCATGGTTGAAGGGAGCACATTGCATGGATGGATATACATTTTTCAATTATTTTTTGTCAGTGGCTTCTACAATGTTTATCAGGGACAACTAGAAGATGGTAGTAAAGTGGTTGTAAAGCATGGTGATCCCATATCTAAACAAGGTATTATGTTTTTTAGATCAAGCTTAGATGGGGCCACTTATCTACAGTAATAATCTAAAATTTATTATATTGTATAGATTTTAAAGGATATACATATTTTCTTAATATCACCACTATTTTTTTTCCGTCTTAACGATATATACATGCAATGATGGTGTATCAAATATGCATTCCATGCAAGTGTTCTAGAATTACTGAACATTATCCATTTTTATTGATATTATATTATATTCTTGGTTATTCTAGCTAGTAACCAACATTAATGGGTGTTGATTATATTTTGCTCAGAATTCCTCTTCTTTCTCCTTGGTTGATTCACTTTTGAATTGATAGAGTTAGGGATCAATGGATCCATCGTACATTTTAGATTCCCATGTTCTACTTTGGCTTGGGTGATATGCATAGGTATCAAGAATCTTCCAATAATGTGGATTTTTCTTAAAACTAGTCACTTTGTGCTGCTAGGCAAGTATATGAATACAATCTCTTGCAAAAAAAATGAAATCCGTTGGTCAAATTCTAGAAATAAGGAACACCTTAGTTAAAAAGGATTCAACTCAATTAAACCCAATATAATCACTTTCTGCAATGTGTAGAATTCATGACTGAACAAACATTTCCTATGACATCTGAGAAGAAATAAAAATTGATGAATACCCAAGTTGAAGGGTTAGGCCTTCTGATATAATGTATAGCTTATTGTTGCTTGTTAGAATACCACATCCTTCACGTTATTCTTAATAATCTCTAAAGAGGTTCATGCATCTAATATTGCATTAGCTTGCGGTGTTTTGTCACATGATATAATTTGATATTGGTATCCCATGGGCATGGGAGGCCATTATAAACCATGTTGTCAATTGTTTTGAAGAAGGGGAAAATTGATCCTTCCATATCCTTCACTTTATTATTAATAATCTCAGAAGTGGTGAATTTGTTGATACAACTTTCTATGAAGTCATAATTTGTGAATTTGCTGATACAAATTCTCTAAAGTCGGTAATTCATGCATGTTGGTTGTATGAATTTCTCCCATGAAGTTTATTGTTTCATCTAGGGGGTTGAGGCCCACCCTTGCTGGTAATTTTTTTTTATATATACAGAATCTCATCGCTTTTCTAACGTCCTATGGCCCTCTTCCAATGACGACGCCATAAATCCAACAATAGTGATCCAACGAGATGTCGTCGGACATTACATGGGAATTTTGGACATTCAACAACTAGTTCATTGAAAATTCGACCCCTAACAGTCACAAATTCGTCAAGTAATCGTCACAAATTCAACGCCTGATAGTAAAAAATACGACAATATGGTCGTCGCACAAAAAACAAGCAGAGGTAGATCATCCGACACCTAAGAGTCACAAATTTGACAATGATGAGTTGAAAACTCGACAGCCTAAGTCCAAAAGTTTATAAAAGGAATTGGCTCACCTTCGACAAGGAGAAGTCGTAGTTTCGACATCCTAGGCGTTGGAAATTAGATGACTTAGTGGTGAAATACTTTGGCACATGAGCCTCATACTCTATCGAAAAGTCGACAGGGTTTGACATGTGGTCTAATATCCAACGATATGCCACCGACGACAAAAAAAATTATGTTGTTGTTGAATAACAGACAGGTGTTTGTCGAATTTCAGACATGTCATTCGTCGGATTTTGGGCTCAAATTGTGTTGTGGAACCATTCAACATGTTTACTGAGGATACATGGGCAATGACATCAATAATGTAGCAGAGCTATCCAGGGTAACAAAAGGAATACGAATGGCTGTGGATATGAATCTCCTCCCACTTATTCCTGAAGGAGATTCACAAATATTCATATCGTTTGCCACTCACCTATAGAATGAAACACATAGGGAAATGATATCTCCCAGCCGATGAATGGAATATGGACTTAGCGAGCTTGATGGAATTCTCAGAAACTGTAGAGCCATCACCTTCCACCATGTTAGAATAAAATCCAATTCATTGGCTAATCAACTAGTCAATGAGGGATTCTGCTATAATTATGCTCTGATTCACAACAATTTTACCTCTCCCAACTTGGTGTCTTTTCTCAAGGACAAGAAACAGAGAGCCAACCAAGACATGCAAACCCTGGATGTGGGTGACACATAAGCCATCCTCAAGGGGCATCTGGCGCATAGACCACGTGGCGACGGTGTGGAAAACAAGGTCAATGATGGTGTGGTTAAATTGAATGAAGGGGATAGTGAAATGATTTCCAAATTCGCAAGAAGCTGGTCAGTCATTTCTAGTCTAGGTCGTAGCACTATTGAATTAAATCATATATGTGATAACACAGACCCCCATGATGGCAGAAATTCGAACTATGAGACCTGCAGGCCTCCTTGCTGTGGGAATTTATGTTTTCTTGTATCTTATCTGTGCTCATTCCTCTATGAGCTTGCATACAAAATCGAATAAAAATATGCCTCGACAATGTGGTATCCCATGCAGATTCAGCACAAGCAGAGGACGAGGTTTTCATAAGGCCACCATCAGGGACACTAATGGTTTTGTAGAGCAGGTTCACATGGCAGTCTAATGTTTGATTGATGAGTGGGAGGCCAAGGCGGTCTTAGACCATCTTACATCTGGAAAAAGTGGTGGTAGAATTAATCATTACTCGATGATTAAAAATATGCTAGGATTGTTGATGAAGGATATGCCAGTAAAATGAAATGATTCCAGGGAGGTGTCCCAATGTATGCGCACCTGTATCTCCCAGGTGAATACACTGCTCAAAGCCCTAGAAGCAAATTTTAACCTGAGGAATTATTCAGTGTTTCCCAACACCAGGAAATGTGGACGATAAAGAAGATAAGGAATAGTGTGAGATATGTGATGAGTAGGGTATTTTTTAAGGATTATAATAGTATACTTAAGTAGAGTATTCTAGGTGATAATTTTCGATTGAAAAAAACATATATATAGATCAATAGGAGAATATTAAATATGAAACATGCAATTTACACTAAAACTTGTAAATTTTGGTGAATATTATGATAAAAAAACATATTTTATATAAATATAAGTGATATTAGAGACTAAAAATGACCAAATAGCGAATTTATTTTTTGACAAAACCCAAAAATTAGCCAATTGGCAAAATTTTGCCCCTAAATTTTTTCCTGGGTGGCGAGTCCTTAGCAGCTGTGGTAAATCCTCCACGTCTGTTGCATGAACAAAGAGGAATTATGAGAGGCATTGCACCTGTTAAGTGTGGCCATGAGAATGCAACCGACGGCATTGTTGCTCTGACGATACAGGAGAGGCAACCTCAGGACCTAGCGGAGGATTATGGAACCTGCCCAATCCTAGAAGAGACACCATATTTCTTTGCGAGAGATGCAACATCGTAGATTCTCCATTATCATCTATGTTTCTCTCTACTACTCACAGTTTGTCTATTGTCAGTTTTTAAGTTGTAATATGTATGTCGAAGTTTTTAGCTACATAAAGATCATATGTTTATATTTACATGAGAACTGAACTCTAGTATTTTTTATAGATTGGATGGGTGGTCTGTTAGTTTAAGCCCCCATAGCAAGTTTTTGTTGCTCTTTACTTTTCTTTTGTTATTCTAGATATGAATTTCCACTACTGCTTAAAAAAAATATGATTAATGTAACTAATGCATTAATCGATATTATTAGTTAACACTAAAATTAATAATTATTATTTAATTAATGTATGTATAGATTCTAATTAATTTAATCATTTATGTAATAATATTAACACATAATTAATTAATTAATATTAATTTATAATTAAATAATAATCTAAATATTATGGTTTTATTAATGCATGTATGTTAATTAATTATGCAATAATATTAATAGATAAAACATTAATACAAATTCATAACTAAATAAATAATATTATACTAATAGTAATAGTAAGAGTGTTAATCTTAATATTAATATTATTGTTAACATTAATGTATTAATAGTTAACTAATTAATGCTTTAAGTTGTTAATTTATACTACTAGTAGTATATTGATTAGATAACTAATAATAATTAACTCATTTAGGTTATTGACACATTAAATTAATATTAATAAATTAATACTTTAAATAGTTAATTAAATGAACTTACTCAATACAAAAATTCCAATTATGCACTTAAAAGGTTACTGCCATTATATAAGAATGAAATTCCCTCCTATACACCGCCCACCTTCCTTTTAGTGCTATTAGTCTCCTAATAGAGGTCTCCCTCCTACCAAGATTATCTAGACTTATTATTGCCTACTAAATGCCCTACTAACTTTCCTCTTATGCCGAGACCCAGAAGCAATTGATCCATATGGATAATTTCTTTTAAAAAAAATTGTCATTAATAACTCTAAAAATATGCACAACATAATTATAACCCATTAAATCAAATAAAAATTTTAATTAAATATACATGATCACTTAAACTTTATAAATGGATGATAAAATAATTTTATTAAATAATTAAAATAACAATTCTTTTATGTTTAAAAAAAAGTTTATCCATTTTGAAAGATTATTTATAAAAAAAGTTTGGTTAAATTTATATCTATAAATGCAAATGATGACAAAGTGTAAAGCTATCTATTTTGAAAAGTGCTCATCTCTCTTTCTCTCACACACATATATATATTCAATCAATTAAAGAGTTTCTTCCATATTAGAACCGTGTGTTCTCTGTTATGTATTAATTATATTGGTCTTTCACTATGCAAAAACTACTTACAACCTTATATGAGTGGCTCGGTATTTGTTGTAAATGCAACTAAACAATATTAATGTCACTAATAACATTGTTTTGATATTAATGTTGCTAATAATATTGTTTTGATGATTTTTACACCCACTAAGAAATATCCAGCCATGTCCAATAATAAATTTACTACCTTCGTGATGGAAAGAGAGGTGATTTTCTATATAATAGATATAGTAATTTCCCAAAAATGCCATGGGAAGTTTGAGTATAGCGTTATTACAAAATTGGTAAAGGAAAGAGTGAGACAATTAACAAATACATTAATGAGGTGGCAATATTCTATTATTTGATCTCCATATTGATGATTTTGCAATACTATAACTTTGGATTTGCAGAATTGGAGATGTAATAATTTGAGAGAAGTTAGGACTATTGTGAGTAGAAGTAATCCTAAGTTGAGAATAAAAACTTAGACGGTTTTTTTAGGATATATATATATCTATATATATATGTATATGTATGTTTGTATCTTATTATTTTTCTATGTTAAATCATTTTCATCAAAATTGTTATGCATATATTTAGAGACATTTAATGGCTACCATGTGCACGCTATTTTCTTTTGTCTCATCTAAAATGAATATATTTTCAGCTATCTTGTAGGACAAATCTACACTACAACAAAAATTGGATTTAGCGTCTCTTTTTGCATCCTTTTTTGTGTCTAGACCATCTTTCAGTGTATTTTTCTTCATTTTTTGGACAAAATGGCACGATTTCACGGGTTGGTGCTATTTTAGGCATTTTTAACGTCCTTTTTCTAAATCATGCGCAAATTGTGGCGTAATTTGCACCGGGTTTTGCACCTGGTTATGCGCCAGGTTTTGCATTAGGTTTTGCAAAAGGTTTTGCAAAAGGTTTTGACCCTAGTTTTGCACCTAATTTTTCACCTAGTTTGTACATCTATTCTTGTTGTGCCCCCTTTTACATCCATGTTTTCCTCAACTTTTACGCCATTGTTTTCATCCACTTTTGCATCCTTTTTTACATCCACTTTTGCTTCTTTTTTTGCATCCCTTCATGCGCCAAGTTTTGCATCAAAGTTTACATCATGTTTTGAGTCTAGTTTTGCATCTTGTTTTGTTTCAGCCATTTTTGCATCCACTTTTGCATCCATTTTTTCATCCACTTTTGCACCCACATTTTCATCCCTTTTTGCATCCCATTTTGCATGCATGTTTACGTCTTTTTTTGCATCTACTATTGCATCCACTTTTGTCGCGTCACAATTCACACCCATTTTTGCGCCTACTTTTACACCCTCTTTTGTTTCAACTTTTGCATCCATGTTTGCATCTTTTTTTGCATCCAATTTTACATCAATTATTGCATCCCTTTATGCATCTATTTTTGCATCCACTTTTGCATCAAGTTTTTCGTTGGGTGTTACAACTACTTTTGCATCTACTTTTGTTGCATCCACTTTCGCATCCAATTTTTTATCCAATTTTACATCCATCGTTGTATCCACTTTTGTGCCACTTTTTTCATCATGTTTTGCTTCCATGATTGCATCATTTTTTGCATCCACTTTTTCATCACCTTTTGCATCCATTTTTGGTGCACCCCATTATGCACCCACTTTTGCAGCTACTTTTGTTGCATCCATGTTTGCATCCTTTTTTGCATCCATGTTTTTATCCACTTTTGCATCCAATTTTACACCCAAATGTTGAAGATAACAACGAGGATAATGATTATGATATTGAGGATGGCTACGATGATGATAATAATGTTGTTGATAATGAGGAGAACGATGACAATGATGATGAGGAGGATAATGACAATGACGACATTGACAATAATTATGATGGAAATGAAATGAATGGTGATGATGGTGATGATGACAATGACAATGATGATGATTACAATGAGAATGATGATGTTGATCATCTTAAAAAATAAGTTTTTATTTTTCATGCATAAATTGTACGTGTCCTCCATGACCCTTTTCCACTAATCACATATTTTGGGTAGATGTTATTTCTTATGCCAAAGGTAATGATGAATAACTGATGAAAATGTAAATAATCATGATGATGATGATGATGATGTCAAGGACAATGGTGATGATGATGACATGAATGATGATTATGCCGATGAAGATGATTATTGTGATAATCATGGTGACAATGACAAAGATGATGATGATGATGACAATCATCATCATTTCCATCATCGTCATCATCAAAAATATCATCACTATCATTGTCATCTAGTTCATCATCGTCGTCATTTAAAGCATATGGGATATGTTTACCATTTAAAGCATGCATAACAAGTGGGATATGGTTACGATTTTAAGCATGCTTAACTTATAACTATGATTGAGCACATTTTAATCTTGGAGCTTGTAGTGAAACTGGGTTTATTTACCTCTACCAACACTTTCTTATAAGGATCATCATCATCATTTCTCATGTCATTCTCATTGTCCTCATTACTATCATCATCACCACCACCATATAATCACATCATTTTCAACTAATTGTAAAACACAAAAATTTGTGGCTATGATACTAGTTGATAAAAAAACTAAACAAAATTAGAGAACTGATTTTTCTCTAATAACATAGTGTTACATGTATTTCATATATATTGTTTCTTAGAGACTCTCACTCTTGAGGGATAATGACCATGGCTCCAATTTTGTATCATCATGTAGCTCCATAATGTTCCCCCACTACCAAGAGAAACTATGTTCAAGTATTATAACATCCTCTTCATAGTTTTGATATTGATTACCCTATGGCTTTGATGCATTTTTTGTCTTGAGACTCACGGGTCTACCACAAAAACTATTTCTAGTGTATGACTCAAAAGGGTTTTGGTATGTATGTCTAGGTTGAGTTTCTTTATGCACAATGATATTATATCTTCTAGAATGCTAAACTAGAATTATATTTACATGAAAATAATAAAGAACAATTGTATTGCACACATTTTTAGAGAATTAAGTAAAATATTTGTAAAATAATATTAAGGGAATATCCCAAAAAAGTAAATAAAATGAGGAAGTGCCTCTCTTTTTTATAAGATAGGATAAAACTTTGTGTCATATAATAATTTATGGGGAGAGGAGAGGAAGAAACATATTTTATTATATCTCATCTTGTATATTATTCATTGCCAATAAATCATTCATGTGTGTGTGTGAGAACATGTGTTTTCTCCTAGGAGGTCATAGGTTCAAATCCAGAGGCGGGTTGGATATGTACATGTTTGTAGACTTCATCAGTTACTTTTTTGCGTAGAGGGGGGTCCCTTGTTTCTCCTAGCGTTGATACTTCTCCAACTCTAAGGGAATATTGATTTCGGCTATAGATCTTTGACAATTCCAGGTGGCTTATAATAAAATTTATTGTAGCATCCCTATCAATCTTCTATCCCTTCTTCTAACCAGGCTGAGAGGAAGACAAGGAGGGATTTTCTCTAGTGGATGTATCCATTCCCTACCTATCGCATGGACCTGACAACCTCACAAGGAAAGCGACGCTTGCACATTGTCTTTGTGTCACATCTAAACTGAAGGATTAGTTTTGTAGAGGATCCATTAACGGGGAGCTGATTGGATATGCAATGTATCTCTCCTCCACTCTGAACACATGAGTTCACGTACCTTGTAAGAGTTATGATGTTTTCCTCGTCAAAGAAAACCCTAGACCTAACCTCCTCATCAAATACAAATATTCCAACTTTCGACAACGTGTCTTTGGAGTAATCAACTACTTGGACCTCCAACTCCAATCCCGCAAAGAACATGACAAAAATATGAGGTGACAATCACCCCCTTGAAACCGTAAACACCGTATTATTCTTTCTCAAGGGATCTATGCTAAAATTCAGTTTATATTTTATCAACGATTCACATGCATTCTACTGGAACATTAAGAAATGCATTGAGTGGATCTATTGTTCTAGGGATCCAATAATATAGTAAATGAATTTGATGCATTATCTAAACCCATATGGATATGTTGTTCACACAATCCATGCTAGAGTTAAGATGAGGAATATTGTTCAAGATCCACTTTGGATTTTTTTTATCACAATGAATGTTACATTTTTTTTTAATTTGACCTAAATTCACAAATCAAAATTAATACAACCAATAAAATATATTGAATTAATTGTCAAATTTTTAACTAACCAATTTAACTTTTCACTAACGTTTTTCCTTTTTTTTGAAGCAATGAAATTCATTAACATCCTCCCACCCATTTGATTTTTTTATTGAGAAAATGTTATCCTACTTTTATTCTTTAAGTGAAAAATCATTCACATCCTACATACAGACAATTATTTAAAGCAATAACCCAAAAATATCGAAATTAAAATAATAATAAAAAATCGAATTATACTTAAATCTATTCACACATTTTTTTCCCAATAAAATAATAATTTACAGACAATTATTTAAAGCAATAACCCAAAAATATCGAAATTAAATTAAAAAAATCAAATTATACTTAAATCTATTCACACATTTTTTTCCCAATAAAATAATAATTCATTTTAAACACTTTTCTATTTTCCAAAAGTTTGCCTAGTATAGGTTGAAATCTGAAATCTTAGGCTCCTAGACCATGCTTAATTTTGAAATATACATCCTACAAGACTCCACTTGATTTTCTCTTTTGGCATCATTTTGGATAATTTATTTGAGACCACGAGATTTTGGAAGGATTTTAGATTTAGTGGGATTCCAAAGGGGTTTTATATTTCTCCAGTTCCATGAAATGTGTATACCTGCATAATGGAGGACGAATAGAATAAAAACAGATAGGAGGAGACAAGGCAAGTGCAAGTTTGATTCATGACTAAGTTGCAGCCCGCCCTCAAAGTTCCCACTACGTTTATTGCAATTCCTTCTCACCTCACCAAATATGGTCTCTCTGATATCATCAATACTTTCCTTGGCCATGGTAACTTCCATGGGTCTCTAATAATTATTATTTTTTTCTCGTAAGGTTTATTTTTTCAGCTCTTTATCTTGAATAACAATCATGGTAAAATGCATGGGTTTCCACACAGGAGTTGCATATGAGTGCTCTTGCAAGATGCAATATTATTTAATATTAAATTTAATTTTTATTTTTATTTTGGTAGAACGTATGTCTGTAGACCAAGTTAGCTCTGAAAGGACATAGGAAAATACAACCATACAAACCAATTCTTTAGAATTGATTCCAGAAACATGCCTCTCAAGGAATCGCATGGCATAACTTATATTTCTTTAGCTTTATATTCTTATGGTCTGAGTGATAACTATTCTGCCAAAAATCACATGAGACTTGCTCCTCGTGTGATTTTTTTGAAACTCATGCAATTTGTGTGGTACAAATTGTTAAACTAGTTGCAATAAGGAGGTCTTCTTACATGCATGTGTTTTTGCATGCAGAAGACTTAAATTAGGAAACCAGTTGTATTTAATTTACTTTTCCTAAGTTTACTTTGGAAAATAAATTAAAGTGATCTAAACTAACTTTAGTGAACCACTAGTTAAAGTGAAAGTGAAATTAGGGTTTTTGCTTTACCACTAGTTAAAGTGAAAGTGAAATTAGGGTTTTCACTTTACCTAAATTTATAAAAGAGAGATCAATTGGTGGAGAGAACACACACACTTGTATTCTGACAGAGACAGGATACAGACAGGGAGAGAAAGTCAAACAGAGGATTTAGCTAAGAAGACGGAGGAGCGAGCAACAAGATCATCAAGCTTCGTATAACTGGGACATACACTCACACAGGAAGGTGTTGAGGTTTAGCTAGGATTTTACCAGTGATTCTTTCGAGTATTGCATTCACCAGGTTTGGCTGAATTTGCAGTGATTGTAAAAGTTCCATATTTTCTCATAATAAAATCTATATCTGACTGCTCCACTGGTTTTCCCATCTTGGTTTTTTTCGAGGCTTTCCATACCCAAAATAATAGTGTCATTATTGTGATGTGATGTTGTGAGTTACTTCTTAGTTTTATATTCCGCTGCATATTGTAAAAGATATTCATGTGTGGTTATCAGTTGATATTTTGCATGCATTGTTTAGCCCTAGTTGAATATTAAAGGAAACTTTACATGGTATTAGAGCTTTGGTGAGCTAAAGCTGAGCGATTTGCAGCATGGATGATTTTAAGAACCCCCCCTAGAATTATATGTATAAAAATTGGGTGAATCTCTCCGATATATAGGAAAAGTTGAAGGCGATTTTATCAATAATATAATATGTATATATAAAAAATTTGGTGAATCTTTTATTTTATAATATAATGTTGTAAAATTTTGGTGAATCTTTCATTTTATTATATAATATTGTAAAATCTTGGCGAATATTTCATTTTATTATATAATGTTGTAAAAACTTGGCGAATATTTAACTTCATTATAAAAAATTGTAAAAACTGGTGAATCTTTCACTGATTTATATAATATTGTCAAAATAAAAGAATAACAACATTAGTCAAATAACATGAATCACATCATCAACAACAGAACATGTAGACTCACAAGTCACAACAGGAAGGTGTCAGTGAAACATAACTGCACTGACTAGATTCAGGGCAAGTGGGGACTCCACTTGTTATCTCGTCCCTTAATGGTCCAACGGACATGTGGAGACCTGAATCTTGACAAACTGATAAACTCATAGAATCATACATTATGCTCGATCTTGGCCTCCACTAGCCAATGATGGTCATGGAGGCTAATACAATTATGCATTGTAATTATGCCAATTGATTATTGCATTAGATGAATGTTGGTCTTGTGCCAATAGGTATCCTACGATCAATGCATAGGAACCTAGTGCATAGACCATTTTTCTCTTCCCTTAGATATGTAGAGCTCGTTTATTTTTTTGAATAATGATAAGTATTTACAAAGAAAATATACAGTCAGCGTAAAATAATTGAAAATTTGAAGAAAATTAATTCATGCAACTAAAAGTTAATAAAAGAATATTTTCTCAAATCCTAAAACCAACCTTGATTCAAGCTACAACAAAGGGTTAAATCAAGCATCGAATGAGAACTATAATCATTCAAAGGAATTAACACAATATTTAACCAAAATACACACAAACTTAAAAAATCGACAAAATACTTCAAACAAAAGCAATAAACAAACCATAAAAATTTGTCAAGATATTTGTGCTAAACACCAACATGGTTTCATGTACTTGAATGAGCACATTCTTTCTTA
>LPNX010538657.1:96902-131605 GCA_001517045.1 Pseudotsuga menziesii
AAGTGGTTAGAGGTCAATTAAAACCACCACACTAGTGAAATTGGTTAGTGGTCAACCAAAACCACCATATACATGGTAACTAATTCAGTCATTAAACAACTATTCAAAAATAGAAGAATTCAAATCATTAACTTGGATCCCTCCCACATTATTCTCACCTTGCACTTGATAGGGGGAGCATCAATGATGATAGTCAAGATTCAAGTCTTGAATTTATATCAATTCAAATTCCATCAACATTTGATAATTACAACATGGAAACTAGTGTCCTCAACAAGCCATCTACAATAAAATAAACTATTCATTGGGATATTGTTCAACACCCAATTGTGTCTAAATTTAGAGAGAACATTAGTGATCCTATTTGTTCAGTTATAGAATATTGGTTGTCAATCAATTTATATTTTAGGATATACTCTGCTACCTCTAATTATTAATATGGGATGTGGACTTGTGATATGTATAAGTTGTATGTGTAGATAACCAATCTTTCATTAGGAAACCCTATTTAGCACACTACCTACATGAAATAATTTAACTATTTAGGAAAATCCATACATTGTTATTGCACTAGATATTCTACCATATTCCATTAATTCTCAATTACAAGTTGAATGCCTTAAAGAATATTATTGATATTGCGTCTATCCAACACTACTATTTGTACATACTCCAAATGTTTGTGGTTACAAGAATAATACAAACTACAGGTTAGAAGAAAAAAAATCGTCACAAGGAAGATAAAGTTATAGGAAAATTAAGTTACATAATAGTGAAACTACATAAAACAATAAAAAATGCAGTATAAATTGCTACATGTCTCTTTTCAATGAAATTGCTACAGGTCTCCTTTCTGTGTTAAAGAAAGGAATAAATTAGAGCGTTTGGAAGTTACTTGTTGAGTGGCTCGTTCCCCAGCTTGTTTAATAAAAAGACTCTCTCCTTGGACTAATATCCCGCAAGGATGCCAAGGAAGGAGAGATTTCCTAATGTTGGCTGGCCTAATGAGACTGGCCTAATGAATTAGGATTGCTTGGATGAACCTTGTGGTTCACATTCCCATTCAATCAGTTGAGTGGCCTAATGAGACCGACCTAAGGCACCTCTATGGATTGGGTGATCTTTGTGGCTTGTTCCCATACTATGAACTATTGGACTATTAGTATTTAACTCATTGGCAGAAGGGATACCAGAGGATCCTCTTATATGCTTATATATATTAGTCGAACTCTCCTGGCTTGAGTAAATGTGATTGCAATGCATCTCTTAAAGGCTAATGGAAATCAGAGAACAAAAATAATTTCTCATGGGTTCTTCTCATAGATTTGCAATAGATGATTTTGATTTTGAGTTGGTGATACTCTGAGTTTACGTAACTCTCTGTTTAATAGGCACCCATATTCTCACCAGAGTTATGTAACTCTCTTTTTAATTGGCACCCATATTCTCACCAGAGTTATGTAACTCTCTTTTTAATTGGAACCCATATTCTCACCATAGCTTGGGAGGTATGCATTGACTGCTTATGGGTTTTGACCATTGCAATTTCGCCAGTCCCAATTTTGCTCATAGTTGTCCTGGTGATCTATGACACTATCTAAATTATCTTCCTCCAAACGATTGGAGGTGAATGTTAATATTAGGAAATCCTAATAGTTCAGTTATGACTCAAAACAACAATGGCTAAACCTTCTGTCATCACCCATAAACTAGCCAAGTGATCTTGACTAAGGTCTGCATGAGCCCAACTTTCTCTAGTAAGATGACAGAATTGTACAGCAACAAATGCCCAATAATAACAAAAAAAATTGTAACGAAGTAGAGAGCATTCTTCATTATATTTTTAGATGATATATAAAATAAGAGTTATTGGTTGACACCTGTACAATCCAGAATGCAATTGGGTGCATCTACAACCCCCCAAAATGGAGGAAATTCTCCTTGAGAATTAAAATATATTAAGAGAAGCAACGAATGATATTTTTAAGAGGTAAGAGTTGCTTATTTATAGAAAAAAAGAGTTCCATCTGCTTCCTAGTATCATATTACTTCATGTGGGCACCTCTTTTCAATATGATAGTATTATTAAGTCTTAAATAAAGGGTGTCACCTATTAGGCTATTTAGGCCTCAATTAGGGCTATTTAAGCATTTTAAAGGACATAAAATTGTATTTAATTAGGTGGCTTATTTTTGGCATATTAAACCTTCTGATAGTCTATTGGGTGCTTTCACATAGAATCTGAGTTTAATACATTACTTTTATTACTTGACAAGAAAGACTTATGACAATAGTTAATGATTGCAGGCTTATATGTTGGGCGCTTGGGGCACATGTTTTTCTTAAAGATGCTTTGTCCTCAAAGTTGGGACAAATGTGGGTTCTGGCAAAGGAACATCTTCATCAAGAAGCTCTTTTATTTTTTTTCTGATCTTTAAATATGTTCTGCAAGCTCTTTTTTTTTTCTAGAATGACTTTGGGTTGAAAAACAAACCTGCATTCTTCATCAGTTTAAGGGATCTCTGTCTAAAAAACTATTTGGTTACCAATTACATCATCATTCGACCATTACATTTAGAACTGCTAGCATTTGTTTAACTGAAGTCCACTTCACTACAGGAAATCCAAGTTGGTGAAAGTGGGGTGCTGTCACAACCCCCAACAGAATTTGAGTCTTCTCACATCATGTAGTTGTTTTCCTAGAAAGTGGGCTGGAGTGGTCTCGCAAGGGGGATATTGTTCACACAAAATGTCATGGTTGTTAAGTCAGGTTGAGATTTCACATGCCTGATTAAAGTGTATGGAAGTGCCTATCTCTAAATGTATTTGCCTGCTTTATCCATACATTGCATTTTGATGATTTTTTTCTTTTGCAGTCTTTTTGGTGGTTTTCAAGTAAGCAAGGTCCTCTTTCCAGTTATGAGTGCCTTGAAGAGAAGACAAACTGGGTTCATCTCAGAGATATGAAATGCAAGAAACTGATGTGATTTATATTCTTCATTACAACCAATCATTTTTGCTCTGTTTTCAAAAGGTACACAAATATTCTTTAAATAGGATTCCTACTACTCTTTTTAAGGAAGCAGTTCTTAGAAACACACCTGAGGAGCTGCAATGAATAGTACAGTTTTTACTGTGGTTTAGATGCCATGCTCGAAAGACTATTTATTTTGCCACATTCACCTGGGACATGCACCTAGCCTCAGCTCTTTCTATACCACCATGCAATTCAGGTGTGGCAGAACACAATGTGAATGAAACCCCGACGGATGCCTTTAACTTTGTAACCTTACCAGTGAATAAAAGTCTCATTGGCATTCCTATCCACCATTATCTACCGTGGAGATAACTATTACAAACTTATCTATAACTTAACTCTAACTATAGCTTTCCTTATTCAAAACAGTGCATTATCTTTATGCATATCACATGTTGGATGTATGCTGTCTTTTGTAAACAATGGAGTTAAATTTGAGATTTCATGACCTATTGGAAGAGGACCTATTGAGGGTGGTGGAAGAGTCTACGACTGCTAGGATGGTACCAGGTGCCACCAATTCTACCATTTATTGGAATCATCCCAAAAAAGGATAACTCTCTTTCCTTTGGGGATTTCAGGGCAATGTCCTTATGTAATTATATATGCAAAAAAGAATTGCAAAAATTATAGCAAACAGGTTAAAGACAGGCTTTTTCCCTAAATCCATCTCTCAAGAACAACTCGGTTTTTTACATGAAAGACAAATACATAATATTATGGGGGTGGCACAGGAAGGGATTCATATAATTAAAATTAAGAAGATGTCTGCCATTGTTCTAAAGTTGGATATATCTCAGGCATATGACAGGTTAAGTTGGTCGTAATTAAAGTTAATGCTCATCCATGATTGTGGGGGTGGCACAGGAAGAGATTCATATGATTAAATTTAAGATATCTGTCGTGGTTCTAAAGCTGGATTTATACAATGCATATGACAGAGTGAGTTGGTTGTATTTAAGGATAATGCTCATCCACATTGGTACAAATTTTCAAATAATGAATTCGATTATGGATTGTTTTTCATCAGTTTCATTTGCAGTGTTGGTTAATGGTTCCACCTCTGGGATTTTTACCCCCTTCCAGGGACCTTAGACATGGATTTCCCATGTCTCCACTCTTTTTTCATTTAATAGTTGAAGGTTTAAGTAGGGTTATTAATGATTATAAAAGGTAAGGAATTGTAAAAGGGATTAAAGTTGGGAGAACTCATTTGTTGGACATTAAAATAAAATCATATTATCGTCTTATATTATATAGCTCTACCTCATTTTTTGTTTGGCACTGGTTTTGTAAGAGAAGCTAAGACATATAAATAAATCTTGGGTCTCTACTGTAAAGCTACAGGAATGGAAGTGGACACCCATAAATCCTCAATATTGTCCAGTGGACTTTCAGCCAAGTGTAGGAAAGGGGGTTGGCACAAAATTTACCCTTCAATGTATCTCCTTTTGATGATGGGTTGAAGTATTTGGAATTCATGTTGAAACCGGTTACAAATTCATAGACTCAAACCGGTTGTATAATAAGATAGAAAAAATAGTCAAACTGGTGTTATAGATGGTTATCACAGGGGATAGATTAACCTTGGTGAAATCTATTCTTGAATCTATTCTTGTTTCTTGGCACTCACCAGCATATCTCCCTGATGGCACACTAGAAAAAATTAAGGGAAAAGACATTTCAGTTTCTTATGAAAAGGGAATAAAGAAAAGGGGGAAAGACATTTAATTCTTATGAAAAAATGAATAAGACAACCAAAGAGGGCAATCCCCTATTTAAATGGTTAAAGACAACCAAACCAAAAGAGGCTTAAAGAATATGCACTATTTTGGACAAGCTCTAGCAACAAAGAGCTCTTAAATCATGAAGGTGTCTCTAGAATCAACCAAGTAATGTTTCAAAAAGACATCCTCCAGAATCAATGTTAGAGACTCGATCTTCTGGAAGGCATTAGTCAAATCCTTCCTTCTGGTAGGGAAATAAATCGAATAGAGATCTGGAAATGGGGCTAGAGGAAGGATAGGGACAGACCCCTGGGTTGGATGTGTTGGACAACATCAACTATCAGAAGATCTGATCACCACCTTAAATATGCAAGCTAGACATCATTTGGAAGATGCAATAGATCCTTCTTCAATTTCACATCAAAGAAGGAAAAGGGCAGATAGCCTAGGTCTACAAGGAGAGGAAGTTACTAACTGGAATCACTAAGTTCAAAGACTATTGTAAGGTGCCACAAGGCTGAAATACGAGGATGGTCAAAAAACTGCTCTTCAAGAAGATATACTGCACATTTAGGATATAAGGCAATGTTCTTAGAGTAGGATCCAAAGGAATGTGTATGGTGGTAGAAGCGTATCTGCAAGATGAGGCTCTGTTAAAATACAGGTTTTTATGGTTAGCACTCTAATAAAATTATGGCTTGGGATGTATTGAAGAAATGACCGGGTCAAGAATGTGTTATATATAAAGTAAATGATGAAACCATCAATCTCTTGCTAGCCCAATTTTCATTCAAAAAAGAGGTTTGGAAGGAATGACTGGCATTGATTTGAAGCCTAGGTGCATGGCAAGGTCCTATGGTTGAAATTTTGGAGAACTAAATTAAAGAAAAGGCAGCAAGAGATCATTGGGATTTTCGGCCTGTGTGATCTCTTGGGCACTATGGCTTGCCAGGAAGAAAATGATGTTTCAGAAAAAGGAAATTCCTCCGCTTTAGGTTATTCATCAAATCTTGTATGTATTTGGAGAATTGTGAAAAGTTAAACACAGGCTGGAAAAGTCTCCAAGAGTAATTGCCAGTTCTTATATAGATAAATCCATTGCATGGTGTTTCCTTTAGATAGATCCTGCCAAGGCATAACTAGGAAAAGTGGAGCTGGTGGATACTTATTTCTCAATGAAGGCCACAAATATTTTATACTGTTGCTCTGGAAGAAGGGACAAATAATTGGGCACAGATGAACTCTCTATGGATGCTGATGAGGATGACTCTAGAGAAAGAGGTTTTACAAATCCATATGAGCTATCTAAACAAGCTTTACATTTGAAAGCAGGTACAATCTATTCAGAGGAACAAATGCAGGGACTCAACAACCAACTATTCTTAGATCCCTAATATGATTAAACATTAGAGTTGATAAGCAACGGTCTCAAGGCTCAAGCTACGGTGGATGCTAGATAAAGCTGCTTTATTGCTGTTTTCTGTTGATCTGAATGGAGTATACCAAGAAAGATATTTTTATGTAAGACTATATCAATATATAGTAGGTTATATTGATATTTTGTAAGATGGATAAACAACACTTTTTCTAATTGAAAATAACATTTTTTAATTTTCATTTTGATGCTTGATTAGAGTATTTATCAAGTGCTATTATGCACATTACACTGTAAATTTTTATCTATACTAGAAATATATGATTTTTTTCTTGGAAAAAAATAGTGGGTGTCATTCATGAGTACAAGAACCCATAATTTTTTTGTAACTTTACATGAAAAAATGTATCACTCGTTTGAATGGGATTCTTAATGGGATAAAGAATTGAATAGATAGAATGTGTCATTTTATAGGTGACTATGGGTGTAGCATTGTTAGTTAATAGAATAGTAACTTTGAGATGCAAGGATGTTGGATAGTAACTATCACCATGGAAATCTACATATTCATCCAAATTATTGGTGATGACATCAAATTTTCAAACTATGCAAAGGATAAGGTGTCTTTTTTATAGGTGACCATGGGTGTAGCATTGTTAGTTAATAGAACAGTAACTTTGAGATGCAAGGATGTTGGATAGTAACTATCGTCGTGGAAATCTACATATTCATCCAAATTATTGGTGATGACATCAAAGTTTCAAACTATGCAAAGGATAATGTGTAGTGAATAAGAGGTTTGCAAGATAGATATCAAAATGTTAACCCCAGCTTTAGTTGGCGATAACATAGATTTAGATAAAGCATTGTCGTTGCAAGCCCTCAGAAATGATCAACTTGTAATTTTTATTGAGATACAGTATTGTAGGTTGGAATCATACAATAAGGTATTTAAATATCCCTTTCAACATCCCAGGTTCACGAGTCACAGATTTGAACCAATTTTCTAGAAAATGTTAAAACTTTTAATACAATCTTGGAACTTTGTTATCTTTATTTGGTAAGAAGAGTTCTAATGCTCTACCATGCTTTCAATGGATAAATTCTGTGTACACCTAAATTCCTAATCTATACTGAAAGTATCATTTAAGATTTTATGAACTATTTGTGGAGTTCTTGCAAAACATAGCAATAGCAGGGTATGATCTTCAAGTAGTAGCCTGTCTAGAATATAGCTGTACTTTATGAAGCAAATTAAAAAACTGTAGGTGGATGTGCAGTGTGTACAGAGCTTAGTTGTTACTGTTATTGACTAGGGTTAAGGTGAAATAAACTCGCAAAAGATCTATAATATACAGGGCTTTTCTCTACGGTAACTGAATCGACTATGGCTCACTTGAATGGGAATCTTATTGGTAGTAGGTCTGAATTGAAAGGATGGGTTTTTAGTAGGTAGCCATGGGTGTAGCATTGTTGATTACTGGAACGGTAACTCTGAGATGTAGGAATATTCCCTTGGGAATCTACATATTCCCCCAAATTATTGGCGATGACATCATACCATACAAGGGATAGTGTAGTGAATAGAAAGTTTATAAGATAGCCATCAGAATGTCTAGGATTCAGTCAGAACTAAAGTAGATCTAAATGTTGCAAGCCCACATAAATGCTCAGCATTTAAATTAGATTAAGATAGGATAACACAAGAAGGCACTTAAATTTCCCTCTCAACGTCCTATGTACCGATTGTCCAGAAAATGGTAGGGAGAGTATGAGCTTTAAACAGAGTTCCTAATTCTATTTTATAAATTGCATGTACACCTAAAATATAATAAAAGTATGGTTTTAGATTTGTTTTAAGGGTTCCTGAAAAAAATAACTCATTCAATGATATATCAATATAAACTAACTCAGGTAGAATAAAAAGACTAAAAAAAATTTATTCAAAGAGTATCCAGCTCACTTCAAGTTCTAGGGCAGAGAGAAAGGAAGTCCTGTCTGTCTAGCGTATTATCTGAAGCAAGGAAAGTGATTAAGGTCCCCTACTCCTAGTGTTAAGTTCTTCCGAGTATAAAGAGTGGTGACTGATCCACCTACCCAATAATCAATCTGGTACTCGTCTTTTAGGAGTGCACCTGTAACCGAAAACAGGTAAGAGAGCTCACCAACTCCCGAGGTGGAAAACCAGAAGATCCATGGCTAATGAGCTCCATGGCTCTTGATTACTATAACTTACAACCAATCCAATAGACTCTAGAGGGTCCAGATCGAAAGCAAAAATAAAGACAACATAAAGCCCCAAAAAACTAGAGCTCGTCCCCACTATCAACTATTGTTGTTTAAAATATTGAAATTCAAAGAAGTCAATCCAGCCCTTCCGCTAGAACTGAACTAAAAACAAGAACCAAACCTTCTATAAAGTCCATCTTTCTTCCACCGGCAATGGATATGAATTTGGAAATAGAATAAAAGTTAAAACCAATAGAGTGCCAAAGAATAATATCCAGATTCCAATTTGGAAAACGCATTAAGCTGTGGTCTAGCAACAAGGTTGAGTACGCACAGCAACTAACCTATAAAAAGCCTGCAAATAGAAGAAGATTCAAGAAACTAACCTGTAAAAAGCCTGCACAGTGCAGATAGAAGAAACTTTCTGAAATTGTTTCCCACAAATCCACTCAGCCTGACAGCCACTGTAAAGACCGATTTGCAATGGAAATCAAGCTTGATGTTGAGCTTGAGTCATGAATCTTGCACCATTATATAGGTAAAAAAATTCCTCACTTGACTAAATTTATGGACCAAATCCAGTGAAAAAACTTCCCCAATTGATTAAATCTCCACATTTTACTCAAATAATTGTCCACAAATCCAAATCCAGGACGAACTATGTCCAATTTACCCCAATCAAGGTGGAAGTAATACCAGTTTATAGAAATATTCATAAATCCCAGCGAAATAGAAAATTTTTAATCGTATTATCCATGAATCCTGGGCGAAATACTATTTTTTCAAACTATTATCCATAAATCCGGCGAACAATCTTCATTTCTCCTCCCAATCGGAAAAAATTGGGCGAATTTGGGCAAATATCTCCTCACAGACAGAAAAATTTAGGCGAATGTGGGCAAAAATAAATAATTTCGTGGGCTAATATTCTTTTTCTAGATTTTCCCTAAATCGAGATGAATGTGATTTACCTTGGCATAGCTATATACAAAATAAATAATGGGAGAATATATTAAATAAAATAATAACATTTTAATATAAAAATTCGCCCACTTTTTTTTCAGTAACCCTTAAAATTCACCATTGGGCTATAATTCGCCCCTAAAATCATCCCTAATTTGTAGTAGCAGTGATAGATCAGGGACATATTTATAGGAAGACACAAACCTATAATTCCAGATCTTGGGTTTGACAGGTACACTTCACTATGGCCGTGCAGTTGAGAGTTGAGGATGAGGATTATGATGAATATGACTTTGATGATGATAATGATAGTGGCAATGACAATGATGACGATGGAGAGATGAAGGTGATGACAATGTCAATGATGATGACAATGTCGATAAAGACGACAAGAATGGCAAAGATGTGATTATATGGCGATGGAGATGACAATGATGACGATGATGATGATAGTGACGATGACAATGACAATGAATGACCATTTTTAAAATACTTTAGATGTCAACCCAATTGTTTTCTTTATTCTCATATTGACTAGAGTTATTCTTACTTCAAAGGTTTGTTATTTTTTCCTTGGGAATGTTGTGACATTTCTCTATCCCAATGTTGGGAGAAGGGAGGGTTTTTGTAACGTCCTCGACCCTCCGACCAGCGAAGAGGACGCTACCATACCATTAACTATCTGGGCAAATAGCCCCATGAACATGTACATACATAAAAATAAACTAAAATGCTTTGAAGTAAAACATGCAGAGATGCATAATTATTCAGCATACAACGGAAGCAAAACATACATTCAGGCATTCAAGATGTTCATCATAATTCATTAAACATCAAATATGATTGCAGAGATTGAACACCATAATACTTATCTTATGAAGAACTTGTCCCAAAACTAGCTACGTCGCTGCAATGTTCCACCCAACCATAGGCCAGTGTGCTTGTTAATCTCTCAACAAAACTACCACCCCCAAGCTGGGAATTATTCCCCAAGGAATAAGGAACTAAGCAGGCTCACACATAGCCAAAGGTACACAAATCAGCCAAGCCAACACATTTGGGTTTATCAGGCCATCAGGGAGCTAGGGAAAAGTTGAATGCTAAGCTGGTGGGCTCATTGAAGAGATAAGGACACCTACACCAGAGATAGCTTGAATTATAGAACACCCACACACACCCAACACAAGGAATCAGTCCCTTCTTTTCCACACAGTCCCTCAGGCCCTGACTTCCCTTCCACTGCTATTCAGGGGTTGTCGAGAAGAAAGCCAACACTCTAGATTTGTCTATGTGGCTCCCAAACACACCAGGTTTATCAAGCATACCAAGCCTTCATTCCCACTCCAACACAGTCCAAAGACTAACCACTACATACACACACAACCAAACAAGCAATTCACAGCTCTGGGGAAGAAAATCAAACACCATAGAAAAACCGAGGTGACAATTTAGGTAATACACAGCCTTGACTGGGAAATTCGATTGTTGAGTCGTCCTTAGCCCTATCGTGGCCAAAACAACTCAATAAGAAACCACTGCAACCCAAAAATGTAAATGAACCCACATCAACCAAAATCATGGGGAAACCAATGGCAATCGATTTCTCAGCTGTGTGAGGAAGGAAAAACAACCCACGTGGAGGTGAATTCACACGGTCAGACCCACAATGAAGAGAAATACACACAACAAAATCCCCAACCACAAACGTCACACACACAGCAAAAACATGCATGTGAGGTCACTCTCCCATCTCTCTGCGTGAGTAAAATTCCAAGACCTGTGCATGAGGAGAAGAAAACGACTGTCTCCGTGTGAGGGTGAAAGAGTCTGCTGGTGGAGTGTGTGTGTGGGAAAGGACTGACAGTCCTGCCCAGCAATAACTACCCAACTAACATTAGAGATTTTTAATTTGGTAGTAGACTGATTGAGACAAGGAAAGGTGAGTAAGTCAAAAGGGTGGGTGACAACTAAATGGGTTTAACAGCTAACACTTGACTTTTCCCCATTGGCTCAAGGTTTAATAATTCCCCTTCCTTTTCCTTAGGAAAATCATGCCCTTTTCATTATGGTTGCATTGACATAGCTGGTTGGGGTTTATTTTTAATTAAAATGCATATTTACATGATGCAAAAATTATAATGTGTCGGATATCAATATATACCATTGACAATGATTTTAATCACCGGATTATGAAACGTTAAATCGATGGTGGGGCTTTTTTCTTTAGCTCCACACCACGATTAATTACAATATATACATCATATACATTTAATGCAAACGGGGTCAAAACTGGGGTTTTACAGTTGTTCTCTATCCCAAAGGCACAATGTAACCTTCTTTCATGGAGTAGTTACCTAATTTAGCTTCCAGTCCCAATTCAAATTTGCAGGGCCATATTTTGAAGAATTGTTGTAATTTTTTTATATAACTTTCCATCTAAGATGAAATTTGAAGTGTAGGGTTGTAGTTTAAACTTAAAGAAATGTTTCCATTGCTTATATGACTCAAATATGAAATAAATTTTAAGAACTATCATAATTTAATTCGAAAGGTTGCCATTGCTAAAACAATTCTATGTTGGCAAAGTTAAAATAAACTATTTTTTTTGGATAAGAAAAATAATTAAAATTTGAACCATTTTAATTTGTGTTAGATATAGGTTTTACATAATTTCAAGGAAACAAGCCAATATATATACTTGAACCAAAGAAATTACTGGTCAAAACATCAACTTTACATATTTGATGGATCAACTTTTGATGATTTGAACAATGCGATTAAAAAACTAACCTACAATGGTTAGTGTCTTAGTTGAAAGGGAGAGTAATAAAGCACTTAGTTTTAGGTTTAGGTATATTATCCTCCATAGTTTTTTTTTAAAAATTTTATATGATATATACTCTCTTGTTAATAATCTCTTTATTCAGAGTTCATATATTTTATACAAACAAGATGACAAGTATACAAAGTTTTAAGGTTAATATTTTAAATAATGTTATAAATGATAAGATATAAAAAGAAACTAAATTGCTTTTACATTTTCTTTTAAAACTTAGACAAAACTAGGTATAGGCCCATTAGGTGTCTCTAGGTGTAGACCCCAATGCTTTTCCAAACCCCATAAAATCTTGAAGTTCCATTCTATCTTTAAAACTCCATTTATGACATATATTACGAATTTAAAAGGTAATCAATTGATGTCATGTTTTATATATATATATATATATATATATATATTTGTTTGGTCTTGTTAACGATAAAATATATCTAAATTACAAGATGCATATTGCCGATGTTGGTGAGGTAACAAAATTTAATTTTAATTTGTAATTTCTCAAAATTTTCCCTCCGTTAGAATTTGGGTTTTTTCATTTCCGTCTCTTGTTATTTGGGGTAAATAGCATAACTATGATACAATCTGGAATAGAAGAAGGAAGATAAATATTGGTACAATTTTTGGTTAGACTCGAACTCTAGATATTAGACACGATGTCAATTGCTATGGTTTCAGAAAACTATGGCAGTTATGAACAAAAATGTTCGTTTCTAGGATTTATAAATTTGTATTACATTTGTCCACTAATAGTTCCACATTAAGGAAGAGTGGATCCATCGCTTGCAAATTTAGAATTCCATGTTTGCAGCATAATATTCAGCAGAAATGACTAGATTCATCATTCAGATGAGGACTATTACTAGGGCATGGACCAATATGAGGAGAAGAATAAGGACACCCATGCCCAAGGTTAGCCCATGGTTCTAAGGGTCGGTTTTCTTCTGAAGTAGAAGCCTTCTCTGCCTCCATTGGCAGCCCGAGGATAGTTCCATCTTTGACTCTTCTATGTCATATATTCTATTCACTTCCCTAGTCTTTTCTTTATTCTAGTATTAAAACAACATTTCCAGGAGACGGCTTGTATTATGTTGTGCCAAACATGGTCAACGATGCATTTTTACTTTCATTGCTGGGAAATAGGGGAAGATGATGAGCCATATCCAATCCATGGGGTTACAAATCCAAAACCCTATTAGAGACCAAACCCTTTGAAATTAGAATTAATAACGCTTAAATTGTAACGACTCCTAAGAAGGTGAAGGTAAATAAGGAGTCGTGGTCACCATTATTTTCTGCATTTCATTTTTTCTAGTTATAATGTTAAAAAGGGAGGATTAAAGGTTGATAAAATGTAAATGTTTACACTCGATTTGCTTCACACAACCATAGATATCCTGTTATGGGCTTCAGTCAAACAAAGCCAATTACGAGTTGAAGGAATTTCAGAATCGGGTCGCAGGCTTTTTCCTAATCAGGTAAATAAATTTTGGTTTGTAATTTTTGTATACATATTAGTAAGTAAATGCCTTAAGTTTTTGTTTTTTTTTCTTCTGAAAGGGTTTCTCATCTGGGCATGCCATAACATTATGCTTGAAAGGATAGATAGAGGAAATGATAAATATACAGCAAGCACTCGAATATTATAATGAAATAGATAAAACAGATAAAGATAATTCAAACTTGTACACAAATGGGCTAATTATGTGATCTCCACCTTAATAAATATGAATATGATTGATTTTGTTTAACTTGGTACATATAAGAAGGATTTACGAGAATAATCAGTGGTCATAAATGCATTTGAGATGAAATTAATGTTGCTGCTACAACATAAGAGGACTAGTTTTAAATGCAGAGAATGTTGGAAAACCTGTAAGTAGCATTTTGAACTAGTTCATTCGTAGATTTCACAAATTAAAACATAATTTTAAAAATCTGTCGATTAGTTATACAACTATAAAGATATATTTAGTAAGGCAAAGCTATCCTACCTAACCAATAAAAATAAGGATGGGCATTTTCATAGTTCGTTTACAAATTTATATATTTTAAGGCATGCAAAGGTTAGTGTATATTTGATTTTTAAAGACCCTATTTGAAACCAAACCTGAGGATGGCTTAAACATTTTATGTGGACAAAATCTCATTATTTTGTTATCAATTGGTTTATCTTTTTTTTTTCTGATGGAACATCGCTTAGGAAACCTTCAGGTACTTCCCCATTTATTTTAGGATGGTATCCGAGGTAAAATGTCGACCTTGATTATGGGGCCTAACCCGGTGGGGACATCAAATGAGGCCCCGGCATAGCCACCCAGGGATTTGACCTCAAGACCTACTAGCATAATAAATCTCAACCACTTGAACTAACCCACCAGGCTATCAATTGGTTTCTTTTTCTTTTTTAATACTAGAAATAAAAAATTTCCCGAGTCATTTCAAAATCTTGCCCCAGACATTTCTTCGATTCACTGCCAAATGCATTTGGTATTACAAAGGTTTGAAACAAATCTCATGATAGTAACACTGATTTAATAATTTACTTGATATTTACTGTTGATTTGAGCATTGATCATGATGTTTGCAACTAGAAAATGGCATGATCTTGAACACTAGAATAATATATTCTCATGAGAGTGCTGGGGTTAACACCTGAACATTACATGGGAAAGTTTAATGTTAACATGAATCTCATCTTCAAACAGAGCTCTGTTCCAATTCATCTATACTAATTTCAACCTTGAGAATAATTTTGAGTAGACCAATCTTGAATACCTTGTAAACTCGCTTCCCTTTTAAACATAAGAAATAATGTTTCCCCAAGCTACTTCAAAACTATTCAATTATGTGATGAAACAGAAAATGTTGACATCACACAAAAGTCTGGAACTGCTTTTCTTCATGCTTATACTATTAAAAGGAATCAAAAGAAACATCTGCTCCTAAGTCTCCTTTCAGCCACAAAATGTAGTTAAATGGACTGTTCCCTATTTAATAGTATCCACCTAAAGCATGAAGTGCAAGGTGTGCATGTAGGACTCCAAAGCAGGTTCCATATCAGGCTTATTAGTTTCACTTATTTATATCAATTTGCTTGCAAATGTTCCTTTCCCATGCAACCCTATATTCATCAACATATGACCCCATTCTCAAGATCATTTTGTCCTCATTGCATTTGACTGGAATATAGATCATGTTAATAATAGAGCATATCTCTTACAATGTACATGCCGGTCTATTATTATTTATTCCCATTTTGAGATGTTGTAATTTCACCACAACAAGTAAGTATAATATAGTTTTGCTTCTATATGAAGTTAATCCATTGTCCTCCATTCGCTCGAATCAATATATTATTATGAATTTTGTCATCCCTATAGAAATCTGTAGGTGAGTGTATCCATGTTCAAAAAGTTAATGCTTGTAACAAGGCCACACAGTCTCCTTCTAAGCAATGTTTCAGGCATGCCATTGTACACACTCACCCATGTTCAAAAAGTTAATACTTGTAACAAGGCCACACAGTCTCCTTCTAAGCAATGTTTCAGGCATGACATTGTACACATGTGTGGTGCGATTGAAGGAATCCTTAATGTCCTTGGATTTCAATTATGGGGATCTCTTCACCAAATTACTCTATTAATTTTACTTATTTTAAAGAGAAGCGATTATCGTAATTCACAATTTTTATTTAGACCTTATTCTTTAAATTTAAGATGGGAGAAAAGTATTTCATTTTTCAATAATTACTTAGTGCAGAATACTAAGATTGGTAGGATATTTCATTAATTGCTTGGTACAGAATACTAAGATTGGTAGAAGACGAGAAAGATAGAATAAAGGAGAAGAACCTAAAAGCACTTTAGTATGGCATACTATATAGTCACAAGTAATTATTTATCTCAATCATAACAGGGATTCTTGTTACTACTGAGCATGACAATCAATTTCCAAAGCTCTTCTTAATCATAACAACGATTCTTATTACTACAGAGCATGACAATCAATTTTTGAATCTCTTCCGATGAGGGCATGAATTCTTACCATTATATATTCTCATGAGAATGCTGGGGTTAACACTTGAAAATTACATGGGCAAGTTCAATGTTAACATGAATCTCATCTTCAAACAGAGCTCTATTCCAATTCATCTAGACTAATTTCAACTTTGAGAATAATTTTGAGTAGACCGATCTTGAATACCTTGTAAACTCACTTCCATTTTAAATATAAGAAATAATGTTTCCCCAAGCTACTTTAAAGCTATACAATTATGTGAGGAACCAAAAAATGTTGACATCACACAAAAGTCTGGAACTGCTTTTCTTATTAAAGTGAAGCAAAGAAACATATGCTCCTAAGTCTCCTCTCAGCCACAAAATGTAGTTAAATGGACTGTCTCTCATAGTTAATTGTTCCCTATGTAATAGTATCCACCTAAAGCATGAAGTGCAAGGGGTGCATGTAAGACTCCAGAGCAGGTTCCATATCCTCTTATTAGTTTCACTTATTTATATCAATTTGCTTTCAGATGTTCTTTTCCCATGTAACCCTATATTCATCAACATATGACCCCATTCTCAAGATCATTTTGTCCTCATTGCATTTGACTGGAATATAGATCAAGTTAATAATAGAGCATATCTCTTACAATGTACATGCCAGTCTATTATCATTTATTTCCATTTTGAGATGTTGTAATTTCACCCCAACAAGGAAGTATAATATAGTTTTGTTTCTATACGAAGTTAAGCCATTATTTTCCATTCATTGGAATCAATATATTGTTATAGATTTTCTCATCCCTATAGAAATCTGTAGGTGAGTGTATCCATATTCAAAAAGTTAATGCTTGTAACAAGGCCACACAGTCTCCTTCTAAGCAATCTTTCAGGCATGATATTGTACACATGTGTGGTGTGATTGAAGGAATCCCTAATGTCCTTGGATTCAATTATGGGGATTTCTTCACCAAATTACTCTGTTAATTTTACTTATTTGAAAGAGAGGTGATTCTTGTAATTCACAATTTTTATTTAGATCTTATTCTTTAAATTTAAGACGGGAAAAAATCATTTCATTTTTCATTAATTAGTTAGTGCAGAATACTAAGATTGGTAAAATATTTCATTGATTAGTTTGTACAGAATACTAAGATTGGTAGAAGACGAGAAATATAGAATAAAGGAGAAGAACCTGAAAGCACTTCAAACACTTCAGTATGGCATACTATATAGTCACAAGTAATTATTTATGTCAATCATAACAGGGATTCTTGTTACTACTGAGCATGAAGACCGATTTCCAAATCTCTTCTTAATTATAACAGGGATTCTTGTTACTACAGAGCATGACAATCAATTTCCAAATCTCTTCCGATGAGGACATGAATTCTTACCATCTTACCATTATTAGATATGATAAGAGACAAAAGTTATATAAGGAAAATTATAATATTAACATGAATTAACAACTTTATGGAGATGAAGAAGAAAATACGAAAACAGAGATAGGTGACTTTTATTTGTTTTTGGATTTCCTTGTTATACATCTCAAATATAATTCCTATATGACATAGTTAATGGAAGTATTTACATATAATTTTATAGCCAGAATCATGGAGAAGTTGGAACAATCAAATGTAATTGAGAATTTTGAATTTTTGTAGATATTGTTGCTTTCTCAATAAAGTAGGTTATTTATTTATTTTCTTTATTGTTCAAGATTGAGAGAGGCAGTTGAGATAGAATTATAATTCATATTCAATAAAATAAAACATCAATGAGGTTCATAGAATTTTAAAATATAAGGTGTGAGAACAATTATTTAAAAATTAAAACATAAATAAGGCTCCAAGAATTTTAAAATATGAGGTGTGAGAACCATTGTTCAATTTATAGGATGTCAATTTTTTTTTCGATGGGTAATAGCTTCTCTGTCGATGACTCATATGAATGATGGAGAAGAGTATGTTGCAAACATTTTTCATTATTTAATGAATGTGAAGAGAGTTGGTCTTTCCACTTTTCTTGTAACTTCATCTATTATTGCAATGAGAAATATCTACATCGGTAAATGTGTTCACAAATATTAACTCAGTCATGGATTTCTAACTTGTTGGGTTTTACGGTTCATATCAAAGCTAACCTGAATTAGATGGGAGACATAAGATAGGAAAAGACAGTCTAAATTGAAATTGTGTAACAGGTATTTTTTAATGAATAATATCAAGATATTTTATTAGATTACATATGCTAATCCATACACGAAGATTTCTGATATGCTTATTTTCATTATTTTTTATATTTATAAAAACAAATATTGTTAAAATTAACAGATATAGAATTAATATATAAAATTGTATAATGCATATTTTTTATGTATTATTATTAAATAAGTTATATTAATAAATAGAGAATTATGAAACTATATAATGTTTATGTATTATTATTATTAAAATATGTTAGATTTTTAAATATTTTTATTAATTTATATTAATGTTTTAACTATTATTATATCTAAAAGTTTGATGTTTAATCTTTATAAGTTTTATTTATTTATTTAATATAAAATGTGTGTATTAATAATATTTTTCAAAATTTACAAGTATTGATAGTAAATTGTATGTTCTTTAGTAAATATTTGCTTACTATATTTACATGTATGATTTTATCAAACTTAAATATTCGCCTAGAATATTATTAAACTCTTATCAGGTTGTGGTTTAGTGCTTGGGATGGGGGCATTATGAGTCCTTGAGGCATAGCATTATGACATTATGATTGTGATGGTTTGCTTACATGTAAACAAATCATATTGAAACCTCAATTGGTGTAGATCTTGTGTGTGAGGGAAGGTCTTTGACCTACGAGGTTGGTTTCCTTGTGCCACTAAAGGAAGCTAACACATGTTTGGTGGGATAACTTGGTTGAAGTGGATATCATGTGTGTGAAGGGCTTAAACATTCAATAAAATATGGGATAAACATTCACTAAAACAACCCATTTTCAACGTCTTTTTCAACATAATCAAGTACAAGCCAAGACCTCAAGTTCTACCATAATGTCCATGCCAAACTCAATTTTGTGAAACACCAATATAAAATAATATTTCATAAAGTAAGGAGATGATAAATATTGTTATTGGCATTTCATACTTCCTAAACTAGTTAATTTGTTTATATCTTTTCATAAAAAATTTATTTAGTTCTATGTTTTGCTCTTTCTTTTGTAGTTATGTTAGTGCACATCCACACATTAATTGTAACTGTATTATACTTTGTTTTACTTTGGTATGAGTTAATATTAAAAATATAATATAAATATGCATTGTGATATAAAATTAATACTAACATCTAATATTTTTTATTTTTTTTTCAGATCACAACAATTGATGATTTTAAAAACGATGATTCAAATTTTGTTGCACCTGCATTAGATGTAGGAGAAGAAGAAGATTATGATGATGACGATGATGATGAAGATGATGGGGCGAGGTTGATCAAGATGACGAGTTTGGCGATCATGAACATGATTTTAATGATGATGCTAGTGGTGCTAGTTAGCTATTGATGCTATGCATGGACATGCTACATTTTGGATTATATTTACATATATTATTGTTGATATATACCTATGATATTTTTATTTTTTTACTTTTATATCTATATATGGAGATCATAAAACTTACTTTTTGTTACATTGGTATTTAAATCATATATATATCTAATTTTTTAAACTTTACTATAATGATATCTATGAAAGGTTTTGATATGTTGACCAGACATTTGAATTTTAGTTGATTTGATTAAAGATGATGATGATGATATTATTAGTATTGTCTTATTTCTTTATGTATATTGGAAATTGTCAATGTTTTTTTAATGAAGACTTAGTATGTATGATGATCTTACTACTTTTGGATGTATCTTGGAGAATTTTCTTTAAACTTCTTCAGAAATGTTATGCTATGAATTTGAAATTTTAATGATATTTGAGAATTTTGATATATTTCAATATTTAATCGAAATTAATAAATTGCATGAAAAATCAATGAAAAATGATATATTTCACTATTAATATTTGAGATAAAAAAAAATTGTTAACTGTGGATGCAAAACAAAACTAAAGCAATTTATTAGACATAACACTAAATGAAAAGCATGGTGCACAAGTGGACGTCACACCAAACACAAAAGTGGATTCTACGTCAGACATAACTATGGACACAAAAATTGATGTCACACTAAACGAAAAATTGGATGCAAAAAGAGACTCAACACTAGACACAATTAATGGCTCAAAACTAGATGCAATACTAGGCCCAAAACTAGATGCAACAATAGATGCAAAAGTGGACTCTTAACTAGATGTAAAATTGGACATTAAATTGAGCACAAAATAGGGTGTATCACTGGACATGAAACCAGGCGTAGCACCAGGTACAAAACTGGAAGCAACACTTGGCGCAAAGAAAAACTTCAAACGAGACACAATATTGGATGCAAGATCAGACGAAACATTGGATGTAAAACTAGACATAATATTGGATGCAATATGGGATGCAACATTGGACACAAAACTTGATGCAACATTAGATATAAATATGGGTGCAAAGCTAGGCACAACACTGGGTGCAATACTGGGCGCAAATGCAGATGCAAAAATAGACATCAACTAGGATGCAAGACTAGGTGCAAACTTAGATGCAAAAGACAACGTAAAATGAGATGAAACATTAGGCACAAACATGGATACAGAAAAAGACATAAAACAAGATGCAAAATTAGATGCAAAAGTAGATGCAAAATTAGAAGCAAAATTGGATGCAAAACTAGACACAATATTGGAACCAAAATTGGATGCAAACCTAGATGCATAATTGGGCACATAATTTGATGCAAAACATGGTGCAAAATTGGGTGCAAGACTCGATGAAAAACAAGGAGAAAAATAAGACGCTACATTGGATGCAAAACTGAGCATCAAACTAGGTGCAAACAAGGATGTAACAAAGGATGCAAAAAAAGATGCAGTACAAGATGCAAAAAATTTGGTGCAAAAATGGATGTTGAAAAGGATGGAAAAAAAGATGCAATAGATGGCATTTTATGAAATTGTACAATAGCACCAAGTTTAGCACCAGATTGTTCACCACAATTGAGAAAAAAATTACACTAAAATCTGGCGCTAAATCCAACGCTAAATCCAGTTTTTGTTGTAGTGCTGAAACACTTTCCTCCATAGATATCTAGGAATTGGAATATCTCTACAAGGGAAAAGTATCACACTCTCAAAGTACCCTCAGAATCATTCATGTCCTCATATATATTGAATTCCATGAGTGCTTCAAACATCCAAAACAACATGACCAGATAATTGAAGACAAGGGAGGCTCATATATTATCGACAGTTCCTAAATGGCTCTTCTATTTTATCACACAATTGTTGGTTGTTTCTCAAGAGTTTTTAAATCACTTCTGATTTAATTTTGTGGGAAGAAACATAAATTGCATGAACTTAATAAGTATACTAGTGGAAAATTATTTCCTCTATCTTGGATTTAAAATAGCAATTCAACAGTTCTTTAAGTACAATAAGAGGTACTAGATGGGGACTATAAAATATAAGTCACGAGCCTTATTCTCTCAAAAATTAACTACTGTGTTTATTATTTTGACTTCCATGGTTGTTATTTGATGTTAATAATATGCTCTGCAATTTTCATAACAATCTGAATCTTTATGATTGATTTTTACATGGTTTTATTCAACCTTGTCTAGATTTGCAAATGGTTTTGACTAGTTTTATTGTTTAATGCATAAATAATCCTCACAATAACGAATTCATGTCATTTATATTATGATACTTTCTTAGCACATTTATCTAAATACCCAATACGTGAAGCACAAAATTTGTGGCCTCCTTCACCTCTTTGGAAAATCCAGAAGATGAAACTACTGAGTTGTCATAAGAAGTAGTTTTTCTCATGTGACCTTTAGAATCATTCTAAAATATTTATGTTCTATAAAAATTTTCAATTATTGATATATACACCCACAATATAGTTCTATAAGTCTCCTTAATCCCTATGATAGCCACTAGTTGCTTGGAGACTATTTTATAAAGGTTTTGCTTCACAGCGGTTGGGACTCCAAGAATCCTTGAAGTAGAATCCAATCGGGCTGATGTTCAAAACCTAAAAGGTCCTAACACCATGTTTCTCCATACTAAACCGTAATTATCCTAAATTTTATTTTAGGATAAATGATACTCTATAGTGGCTTGATAGAGAGATTCATTATTGATCCTTGATACCAGTATGATACCACATAATTGTCATGTCCCCATATTTTTGGACATAAAATTTTTGACCATGCCCAACACATTGGGGGTTCAAATATGCATCAATTACCTCACCTAGGGAATTTTGTCCAAATATTATTTATGGGGAATTAATTAATTAGCCTAGAATAATGTTGCGAAATAATTATTATTGAGGCATGTATTTAATTTGTATTCCTCATTATTATTAATTATGCAATTTAATGATGTGGAAATGAGCTTTCCATGTCAAGGCAGCGCATTGGGAAAGTCAGCTTTCCAAGGTAAAAAAAATAGGAAACTCTATGACAAAAGAAGTTAGAGAGGAAAAGGGAGAAGTCCCTAAAAGAAGCAGAAAAGAAGCCAGAGATAAAAGAAGGAAAGTTTCGCAAGGAGGGGGCAGTTTCCTCTTGGAGAAATCATAAAAGATCTAAGGAAAAAAGATGGAATGTTTTGGAAAAGGAGAGCACGGTTTCCTTATGGAAACTCAGTCTCCAAATCAGGAAAAAGCATAAAGTTGTCATGAACAAAAGTAGCAACTATGTGACTAAGGAGGATGTAGTTACTAAATTAGAGCAATGATTTGGACATGGAATCAATTCCACATTGTCCTACATTCCAAATTTCCCAAGGAGGGCACTTATGTGGCTAGGGTTAGGGCTTCTAGGTGGTTGACTTTCTCTCACAGGTCACCATTGGCCTCCACTTGCTAAACAAGTTACCCAGGATGCTATTAAAGGAAAATTCGACCCCATTGAATCATATTTTGATGTCTTTATTCATCTATGCTATGTGAGCATTCCTTTCTGAGTGATGAGCCTCAGACACTTGGGAGATGAGCCCCAAACCTTCCCTTCCTCACTCTTTCATTCATATTCCCATCCATTTGCAGGTATGGAATGCTTTAGGTTCAACCATTGAAGTCCTCTCAGACATATTTTTCAGCCTCCATCATGTCGATTTCATGCTCTAGTGAAGCGCATGCTTCACCTACGCTCTCAACCCTTTTCTGGTCATGTTCTGGGCCTCCTACCCACCATTTTTGGAGTCTCCTTATGTAATAGTCAGTATTTCATATTATTTCTTATGTATAACAACATATAAATCCCTGATTTATATGTATCACGATGAAATAACTCTGTCCTTGAAATTTTACCTTCAATTTCAAATAAAAAGCTTGGTTTATCATTATAATGGGGGGAATTAATAAATTTGAGTGCAATAAGGAATAAGTAAGGTTGTGGGAATAATTTGGGGGATTTTATATGTTAATTGAAGTGTTATTAATCTTTTTATACTTAATATACAGTATATAAGACAATATTCTATGAATTATCTACTTTATTTTGTACCCTATCTAGAATCTTAGTTTTAAATGACTAGTTTTACCATTTCTGCTGTAAAATGAGTTTTTTCCACTCAAACCCAACTCTGTAAGTTCCTCTGGGTCATTGAAAGAAACAAATTCACATAAATAACTCTAGATAAATTTTTATTTTTTACCATAATGTCATTTAATTTCCTCCATTGCATAGGGTCTCACTAGGCCAAAATTGCCTGAAATTGCATATGTTTCCCTAAATCCTCTAGACTGATCCAGATTTGTTAGAAAATATACCAAATCATATTTTTTGTTGTATGAAGGCCTGATAACACCTATACAATTTTCCCCAAGACCCTTTTTGGAATAACATAACGAATTTCCCTAGTTTCACGGTTGGGTGACCCAAAAGCGTGGGAGTAGGTTTCTACATAGTAGAATATGAAGCCTGAATGGTCCCCAATATAAATGTGTTATGGGAAAGTAATTCAATGTTCTGAAATCACTCTTTTTTTTCCTCCCACTTCCTATTCCCTTGTCTTCAAACTTTCCTGGCAAAAAACCTTTATTTGCCTAATGTGGACGTGCTCTGAGTGGATTTAATTCAAATATCATAAATTTAATTTAATTTGCAGAATTAATTTTTTTTCAGGTTGGCATATCAGACTTGGGACATTATAGTGGTATCAGATCTCTTCCCTTGGATCATCATGCAGAAAGAAATCTCTCAGTGAATAAATTTGCATCCATGTCATACTATGAGGATGACTATGATGAGCAGTATGAAGAGTACTGCAGACAATATGAAGAAGAAGAAATCATCTATGTTGATGGAGGCCTACCAAAACATGAATATGATGAAGAATATTGGCCATCATATGCAAAAGAGATCAGATATGATTCTCCAATGGTTAAGAAATACTTGATACAGATCATTGAAGCATGTGAGAACATGCTTCACCGCTACGAGGACTCTATAGATTTGGGTAGGAATATTTGTGCAAACCTTTCTTTTGGAGATTATATTTATTTCAAGTATGGATTCTGTCCCAAGCATGATTATGAGAATTATTTCAAGATCAATAAGCCATCAAGAGAGGAACCAAGTTGTTCCACCTCTCTGAGAAAAGAAGAAGAAGAAGGAACCAAAGGTGAAGATTCCTCAAAGCCATCTGCATATTCAAGATTTAAGAGTTTGTTTGGTTTTTCTTCAAACATAGCTTCTAAATATTGTGACATGAGTACCACTAAAGATGAAAAAGTATCAATTTTCTTAGAGAAGAATAGAAATGAGGTAGAGGCAGATGTCCATGAAGTGAAGTGCAAATCACCACAAGGTGGTTGCATAAGAGAAGAAGTTGAAGAAGAATGCACTTCAAGTTTCTTGGTTGGTGATATCCAAATCACTACTCAAGGTTTTGGGTCATATATGGGTGGTGATACATATTTTGTATTAGATCCAAAATAGGTACACAAAACATATTTAGAATCACCTCTCGAGCCATAGAATGAAGAAGAAAACAAGGCCACGCCGCTCAGGTGTGAAACAAAAAATTTGGTGGAGGAGCAGGCCACCAAAGTATCTGTACAAAAAGAGGATAAGGTGACTATCATGAATGATAAAATTTCTGATTTTTGCAACATCCATGTACACCTGCAGCCATCCGATCCATGGGAGGATGGAAATAATTCACTTGCATATGAGGACTGCAAGATGAAGGACAATTGTGAGGGAGATGAATATGATCCTAGTTTAACTGTTACTAAACCAAAATAAATGTAGAGTAGGGTGATACTACCCATTATGATAATGGATATTTTAGATCATATCCAAAAGAAGAACAAAAATCATATCTGAAGTCACTATCTAATCTTCCGACTGAAGTGAAATACAAGCCCCCACTAGCTAGGTATGAACTAGGAAAATTGGAGAAAAATATGATGTAGAGAGATGACCATAGTTCAGAATTTTGGAATCCATTTCAGCATGATGAAGCTAAGATGACAAGGCATGAAATTATTTCTTATCACATGTCATTCCAACCTTCATAGATACCCTGCACTTCACATCATGGAGGTGAGTGTGTAGAAAATTCAAAGGATGACATGTCTGTTGAGGATGAGTTGTGTGTGGTGGATCCATGCCATAGAAAAAATGGTCATATATGTTAGCTATTAGAAGAATAAACCTTGGTGGATGATATTCTTTGTGAGCCTTATCATTTTAGTGGATCACTAAAGGAGGCTAGAGAGAAGCTTATGGTAGCCTTTAAAAAACCTTGTTGACATCAATGCCTTGGTGGAAAGATGTTGTTCGAAAGCTTATGGTGGAGAGATGGAAGGAGAATCCTTTCTGGAGGAGTGCATAGCACTAAAAGAAGGCATATCCAAGATGAAGGAGATCTATGTGAACCTACTATCTGACAGAGATAATCTCATCATGATGATTGAGATGTACCATAGTGCACTCAATAAGGAAGAAGAAGAATGAGAGAGGCCCACTAATAAGTTGGAGATCACTAGTGACTTATTGAAGAGCAGACAAAGACTCCTTCAAGAGTCAAGGTTGCATATCTTTCAACTTTAAGAGCATTTGAAGGTGTCACCCCTTTCATGTTGCATGGAAGGAAATGTTTTTGGTTTAATCGAGGAACCTCATGTGGAGGAAAACCATGAGCAAGGAGAAAATTTGCAAGTGTTTGTGAAGATCCATGATGAAGATTATTTTGGGCAAGCACATGTTGGTATACAAAATGACATAGAGGAGTTATTAGCTATGGGAAATATGGCTGAGGACATTCCAAGTGAATCAACAAGCAAATATGATCATCTATTCATGGATTGGCTAAACAAAAATATCACAGAAATAAAGGATAAAAAATGTACTACAATTGCTTGTACCGGTGAAGGGTTATCTGGCACATATGCTTGGAAAGAGACACTTCTGACAACCCCTTATGGATGGTAGGATCTGATCAAGAGGAGGTGGCATTAGGGGAATTTTGAGGTCTAAAATGGGCCTCAAAAGAGATATAATAAAATATTATGAGTTAGGCATTTTGTGGGGAAGGTATATTTACAACTCATCTCTTACACTATAACAATTGCAACTATGGTTAAGTTAAATTGAAAATATGTCTAAAATAAAACCAATAAAAAAATCATCTTTGATATGACTAAAAGTAAAGTACTTTTGAGCACATAGATTACTTTTGAATATAATATGATGAATGTACTTATAAAGTAATGTAGTCATAAAATAAAATATATTAATTTTGAAATTTGAAACATAAGTTACTTTTTCAATATTCAAAACATTATTTTAAACTATGTATTTATAATTTTGAATTTTAAACATAAAGTTAAATTTAATTGAATAAATTGTGATTTCTTATATATATATATATATATATATTAAAAATATAAATTAAAAACTAAAACTTAAAAAAAAACATTTTTTAAATTTATTTTTCATCTTTTTAATACACCTTCAAAAATAGGTGTCAACTCATTTTTAATAGTTTTGTATGATATATAGTATGTATATCACATATCGTTTTTAATGTAATAATTAATAACACCATTAAATAAAACCAACCCACGAGCTTACTTACCGTATATACAAGGGGTGACTTATAAGATCGCTAGAATTCTCAACAAGAACAACATCACGACTTCGTTTAAACCCCTAGAGACCATTAAGAAAAGAATGAGATCCGTTAAAGATCCAGTTGATCATACACAATTCAGAGGGGTATATAAGATCCCTTGCTCGTGCAAGATCAACTATATAGGTGAGACGAGACGTTCTTTCCACATGCGGCTAAAAGAACATGGGGCGGACATTAGAAAAGAACGTATCCGATCCTCAGCCCTGGCGGAACATGTAGCCAAAACCAAACATCACATCTTCCTAGAAGACACCATTATCCTCGCGAAAGAATACCACTATTTTAAAAGAAAATTTAGAGAGGCCTTAGAGATTACCAAACTCCCACACAACCTAAAAAGGGATGGTGGCCTCGAGGTGAGCACTAGTTGGCTTCCCTCTATTCTCAATCGGAAGGGCCACTCTGTCCCTTAACTGTGTTCCTTCTGTCCCTTCCCCTTTATTCCTTTGTCATCTTTCCTTGTCCTTAAATAAAACCTGAATTTATAATACCCTAGAAATTAAAAAATTAAAAATTGAAAGATCATTTTAAAACTAGTTTAGAAACTTTAGGGTTTTAAAATAATTTAAATCAACCTTTTAACCTTTAAAAATCCTTTTAAATCTTTAGAAATTTAAGTAAAATTGAAATCAATTAATCTATAAGATTCTCACTAAGTTTAGACATATTAGTAGGCATTAAAATTAAAATAAAATTTGTTGTTAATAATAATAAATTTAATGACTTTAAAATTTATTATCAAAGTTTTTAAATTTGTTATTAATAATAATAAATTAAAAACTTTAAGGTTTTTAAATCTATTATTAAAGTTTTTAAAATTTAATAAATCCTAAAATTAAGCTAAAAGAACACTTTTAAATGAAAATTTAATTATAATTAAAATTCATTAATAAATTTAATAACTTTAAGTTTTTAAATTTATTATGGGGTTTTTTAAATTGTTTTTAATAATAATAAATTTAAAAACTTTAGGTTTTTAAAAATTGTTAGTAATAATAATAAAATTTAAAGCTTTAGTGTTTAAAGGGGTTTTAAAGTTTTTAAACCTTTAAAATCCTAAAATTAAGCTAGATCAGCTTTCAATAAAACTTAATTATAATTAAAATTAAAATTCATTAATAATAACAAATTTAATAACTTTAGGTTTTTAAATTTGTTATTAGGTTTTTAAATGAGTTATTAATAATAATAAAATTTAAAAACTTTAAGTTTTTAAGTCTATTATTAAGGCTTCTAAAATTGTTATTAATTATAATAATAAATTTAAATAGGGTTTTTAGGGCATTCGGTGGTTTTTAAAAATCAAATTAAAAACTTTAGGGAAAAATAATTAAAATCAACATTCCGAAAAATAGGTTTAGAGATTAATTTTTCTGCACACTTTGAAATTAAATAAAATTAAAAAATTTTGTTGACCCAGCAAATCCTAGTCTCGGCGGCCGACCTTAGATTTTCTACCCGGCTCCAATATTTAACTTTGGTTCTCACTCTCTCCACATTCGATTGTGTCCTCATGATGGATCGTGATATGGATTCGAAACGTCGACCTGGTCATTTCGATACTGTGGTTTCTCCGACAACAACATCAACACCATTAAATAAATTAAAAAAAGTGTTAATATTGGGATGAAGGAATAATACATAAATTTCTACCACCAAAACGTTGATTTAATATTAAGCAAATGAGATTATATGTAATAAACATTATTATTATATGTAATAAAAATTTTAATAATATAATATCTTATTATGATATAATAGTTCATTCAAATTTTTATGTATTTGGTTTTGTAACTTAAATGTGATTGTTTAATTTATGTTGGTATAGATGCAGGTGTTTCAAATGTTAAAAGTTAATAGTAAAATATGAACCTTGAATAATACCTAAATTTTAAAAAAATAGTATTAATATTAAAATTCAATCGATGAGAATATATATAGTAATTTATTATAATATAATATTTTATTTTTATAAAAATAAATAAATATATTTTTTATATTTAAATAATAATTATAAGAAATTATTATATATAGTAAGTATTTAAAAGAAAAAAACTATTAACCATCAAATTGTTTTTATTATAAGATGTTAAGTGGTTTTGATTTTAAATAAAGTTTTGACATATATATTTTAAATATTGAAAAAGTAATTACATAATTTTAGTTCTGAATAGACAATTTATTTTTTGGTATTTGTAATTTATTTTATATTGAAATATAAAAAAATAATTACATTTGAATAAAACATTTAGTTTTTTGGTATTTGCAATTTATTTATATTGAAATATAAAGAGTACTTTTCTTTCTAAGTATTTTAAGAGTACTTTAGTATATTTATATTATATTAACAAATAATCTATGAGTACTATTTTCATAATGAGTACTTTACTTGCAACATTGATATAGTTAACTATGGGTTTTCACTTACCATTAAAAATTTGACAAATAAGCATCCTTAACTCAACCAATTTCACCTCAAGTATTATAGATGATGTCATCCTCTAGAATGTGATTTGTTCTTTTAAAGTGGATTTTGATAGTACATTTTTTGTTTTGAGGCCCATTTTTTACCTCAAAATTCCCCTAATGTTGATCACATTCCATATGTATCAGCAAATAAAAGTCCTTGTTCATCCATTGATTGGGTGGATAAAGACTCCTTGGGAATGGAGATGGTGGGAGGTAAAGAGTTTAATTTCTGAAATAAATTCTTTGTTGTGAATGACATTGTCCTCACATGTGGGAAGCCACAAATATTTAATTTGCAATCATTGGATACCTTTTATACACATGTACATGAGGTGCATTCTAAGTTTTTTGTGTTTGAGGAATTTTGGGATGCAGATGATGAGTTCTAAGCACAGGGACATTGCCTGAGAAAGGATGATTTTTCTCATAGAAGAAGTCATATTTTCACTAAAGATTCAAAAGAAATACCTTGTGTTGGAGAATCCCATGATAGGTTTGATACATCCACACCTTTGGTGGACACATTTTGCAGATATTTGTTTCACTATAATTTATTCCACACACCTATGGAAGCCAATGCACATGAGGATGATAACTAGGTGAAGCATTTTATTCTTTTGATTCCAAGTAAGGAGCAGGATACTCCCACACTCATCCATGGGGAATTGTTAATGGCACCACCCCCTTCTCATCCACATCAAATGAATCCCCATCCTATCTTTGATTCCTGCATTCATGGTGGTGATTGCATGACCAGTGGCAGAGAGTTGAGCTATTGGGATTGTGCAAATGGGAAAGCAATAAAATTCCCACATGGATCTGGCAGTTGGAGGATTTGTTCATCTATGGAAGCAATGGGTAGGTACTTGTTGGATTCATGCAATTTTGAGGGTGTACCTTTTTTCTTACACCATATAATTTTCAGCAGACACATCCTACATCTTTTGTGAAAACCAGGGGCATCTATGGTTGTTGGAGGATACCCAAAATTGTCTTGGAACATGGGATTCACACCCTTGTCATTGCAACAACATAATTGTGAGATTCAATGCTGATGTGCATCAAGCACATGAGGAAATTTATGTTGGGTGGGGAAATCACACAGATTTCCAATTTTGCATTGAGAATTTCCAATTTTGAGTGCAGTGGTATGATTCCCACATCATGAGTATCATTTCCTATGATGATAAATTTTTATGGTGGATACCAATGTTTGGATACTTACAGTTGAGGAAATGGGATCCAGGAAAAATTATGTCTAGTAAGTGGTGTTGGAAGGAATTCTCACTGAAGGGAGTGCAATGCAAGCAATGGGACCCTATCATTACTTGTTTTTTTTAGAAAATTTACATGCTCTCTTGATGAAGCAAGTCAACTTTGTTTTTTCACATGAGTTCATGCTCCAGTTCCCCTATATGGTGGACAAAATTTGCAGGACTTTGGATTGCTTCTTCTTGAGGACAAGCAGATTTGGGAGGGGAGGACTGTCATGTCCCCATATTGTTGGACATAACAGGGTTGACCATGCCCAACACATTGAAGGGTCAAAGATGCATTAATTACCTCACATAGGGAATTTTGTTGAAATATTATTTATGAGGCATTAATTAATTAGCCTAGGAAAATGATGCTAAACAATTATTATTGAGGCATGTATTTAATTTGTATTCATCATTATTATTCATTATGCAGTTTAATGATGTGGAAATGAGATTTCCATGCGAGGGGGTGCATTGGGCAAGTCAACTTGCCAAGGTAAAAAAGAGAGGAAACTCTATGATAAAAGTAGTCAGAGAGGAAAAAGGGAAAGTACCTAAAAGCAGCAGAAAAGAAACCAGAGATAAAAGAAGGAAAGTTTTGTAAAGGAGGGTGTAGTTTCCTCTTGGAGAACTCAAAAAAGTTGTAAGGAAAAAAGTAGGAAAGTTTTGGAAAAGGAGAGCACAGTTTCCTTATGGACACTCAGTCTCAAAAGCAGAGAAAAATAGAAAGTTTTCATGAACAAAAGTAGCAACTATTTGAATAGAGAGGAAGCACTTACTAAATCAGAGGGATGAGTTCAACATGGAAACATTTACACATGGTACCACATTCCAAATTTCCCAAGGAGGGTGCTTATGTGGCTAGGGTTAGGGCTTCTAGGTGGTTGACTTTCTCTCGCAGGTCACCATTGGCCTAGAATTTCTAAATAGGTCACCCAGGATGCTATTAAAGGACAATTAGACCCAATTGACTTAATTTGGTTGATTTTTTATTGATATATGTTATGTGAGAATGCATTTCTAAGTGATGAGCTTGAGACACTTTGGAGATGAGTCCCAAACCTTCCCTTCCCCACTCTTTCATTCAAATTCCCATCTATTTGCAAGTATGGAGTTCTTGAGGTTCATCCATTGAATTTCTCTTAAGTGTATTTTTCAGCCTCCATCACTTTCAGGTCAATATCCAGTGAATCCTATGCTTCACCTATGCTCTCAGCCCTTTTTTGGTCATGTTCTCGGCCTCCTGCCCACCATTTTTGGAGTCTCCTTATGTAATGGTCAGTCTATAATATTATTTATGATGTATAATAGCATATAAATATTTGATTTATATTTATCGAGTCATAATAACTCTATCCCTAAAATTTTACATTCAGTTTCACGTAAAAAGCTTGTTTTATCATTGCAATGGGGAAATGGATAAATCTGAGTGCAATAAGGAATAAGAAAGGTTGTGGGAATGATTTGAGGGATTTTATATGTTCATTGAAGTTTTATTGATCTCTTATATAATTAATATACAATATAGAAGAGAATATGCTACAAATTATCTTATTTATTTTGTACCCTAGCTATAATGTTAGTTTTAAATGACTAGTTTTACTATTTCTGCTGTAAAATGAGTTCTTTCCACTCAAATCCAACTATGTAAGTTCATGTGAGTCACTAACAGACCCACCTTCACATACATAACTTTGTATAAGTTTTTAGTTTGTTCTATACTATCATTTGGGATCCTCCACTCCGCAAGGTCCCACTAGGCCAAAATTGTATGAAATTTCCAATTCTTCCCTAAATACTCCAGAAAAATATAGATCTGTTAGAAACTCTTACAAATCATATTTTATTCTATATGAATTCCTGATAACACCTATTCACTTTTCCCAAAGCCCTTTGTTGAAAGAGAAGAAGGAATTTCCCTAGTTTCACGGTTAGGGGACCCAAAAGCTTGGGAGTAGGTTTCCACATGGTGGACTTTGAAACCAGAATGGTCCCTGATATAAATGTGTTAGGGGAAAGGAATTAAATGTTTTGAACTCACTCTTTTTTTTTCCCACTTCCCACTCCCTTATCTTCAAATTTTCCCAGCAAGAAAACTTTATTTTCCTAGTCTCGATGTGCTCTCAATGGATATAATTCAAATATCAAAAATTTAATTTAATTTGTAGAATTAGTTAGTGTTCAGGTCTGCATATCAGACTTGGGACATTACAATAATAAACATCATTTTTTTCATTTATGGATATTTATATGATACATATTGCAATACTTGTGAGAAACATGAGCATCTATGGTTGTTATATGATGTTGTTAGTATATATGTATGGACATGGGATCACCACCTATCTATTTGGAGCAGCAGTAATGTGAGTTTTAGTGCTCGTATAGACATGAGATCTCATATTTTGGAAATACTTAATATGATTCAACCCCACATTGAGGAGTTCCATGCTTGGTTGGAGAGTCTCATAGATATTTAGTTCTTCATTAGGAGTGATCAAATTCCATTGTGGTGGTGTGATCTTGACCTCCTTATTAATGATAGATTCCTGTAGTTGGCTGTGATGTTTGGGAAGATGAAGAAGTGGCAGTGGGATCTAAGAATCAATGGGTCATTTAAGTTTTCATTGATGTATGGGATGCAACACAAGTAGTGGGATCAATTTTGGAGATATATTTATAATTAGAGTAGCGCAACAACAACATGGTGGAACTTTTATTTATTTTAGTTGGAATTTGGAATTCCAAATCTTGTCAAGTTCAACTATAGATCTTAAATTGCTTGAGGACAAGCAATTTTGGGAGGGGAGGACATTAATTTCCCAATTTTGTATAGTTTAGTGACCAAACCTAACCTACTCAACTCCATGGATCCTAGTGGAAACAAATTAAATAAATTAATAAATTGTTACAATATGGGTCAAAGTTATCTTATGTAATTAAATTATTACATTAAATTAGAAGTGATGAAAATCATAGTTTAATTAATTAATTATTAATAATGTTTATGACTTGTGAATTCATAGGACGACGCATAGGAGATAAGGTGGGCCTCAAGACTTTTCTTACCAAAGTTGGAAACTCGAAGAAATCAACCCAAAGCAAGGTGTAAGTAAAAAACATGAAACTCGCAAAAATAAGAAAAATGGAAAGCAAGAAAAAGCTAGAAACTGTAAAAAGACATGAAACTCATGGAAAAACAAAAAAAAGAAGGAATTTTATTAGTTTGTGCAACCCAAGAAGGATTAGAAACATCTAAAAAGGATAAATAGAATAATATTATCAACTGAGGGCACATTCAAGAAGGAAAGTGGGTCATTATGGGGTGATTCCATGAAGATGGGTAACACTTTTTGGCCAAATTTGGCGATGAAAACCTGATTTTTTACTCATGCGCTAGATAGAATCCCTCAAAACGCATATATGCCATGTGAATTTTGACTTGCAGTAAAAAAACAAATTGTAGAATATTATGTTGGCTTCATAGTGATATT
>LPNX010538657.1:134127-157107 GCA_001517045.1 Pseudotsuga menziesii
ATCAAAAGGATTTTGTAAGTCTAGAAAAGTGAGGATTGGAGTCAATCCAAGGCATTGCTTCAAATCGTTGAATTCCTTTTGTTGTGACACACCCCAAGTGAAATTTTATTTGGCTCTACTCTTGGTCACTTCGATTAAGGTCCAATAAATATGAGAGAACCTCAACACAAACCCATAGTAAAAGTTGGAAATGACTAAGAATATGTGGAGATATGTTATAGTCGTTAAGGTCATTCAATCATGAATGACTTGGATTTTGGATGGGTCAACATGCACATCATGTCACAATGTATCGTAAATACCGAATTATCTCCATGTAGAATGAACACTTCTCCAAATTGACATATAACTTGTATTGTCATACGATGATCGAAATCTAATGAATGTGTTGCAAATGTTCCACCCAAGTTCTACTAAAAAAGTCACCATGTCCCATTATTTTTCTACATCAACATAATTGGGCTCCCACAAGGCGAGGATCTTGGTTGAATGTGTCTCTTTCGGATGAGATCTTGAATCTGACATTTTATTTCCTCTTTCTCCAAAACAGATAATATGTATATGGACCATTAAGGAAGGGAGCATCGCGTATAAAACCTAATTAAGTGTTTTACTTGATAATTGCACAATGACACCTTTTTAGGTGAGGAAAATATATCTATGTATTCCTCTACAATATCTTCCACCGGCTTCTGTTGTGTAGATAGACCTAGGATCGATACTATGGTAGTATTAATGACCTTTTGTACACCTTATGATCGAACTATGAAGAGGAAATTTTTCCAATTCTATGAGATTACTTTCTGACACTACTTTGTTGATATCAAGGATATTGTAGTAGTACAAACTACCTTGTTGGGACCTTATAAAGTTTTCTCCTCAAAGTAACAATTACACTATACTACCTGGACTCATTAAAATCATGAAGTTTCCAAATATAGGGTTTTCATAAAAGAACATCACAACTTCAAGTGGGGAAACATCACACAATTCCTCATGTCTGAAGGGATTGATGTTATAGGATAGGTGAAATGAGAAACAATTATCGCTATTTGTGGAACACTAGGGGAGCATCATTTTCCTTCTTTCCATTTCAGATAAGATAGATAAGATATGATAATTTTATTAATGTCCAGCAAAGGACCACAAAGGTAAGTTAATATTAGTAAAAGATATGTATCTAATGTGAATTGAATGTGGGAGTGTGAAGGCCGCTCCAGAGGAATTTCAAACAAACGTTTCAAATATTCTTGAAGGATGATTTCATTAATGGTTTCATATGTGATTGTTCTTTAATCATTCATGGTTGCATATAATTCTTGGGTTATTTTGTACTTGTTGTGAATCTTGTGATCATTATATTTGGAAGAGCCCTCCTAAAGTTTTTGGCTTATATAGTTAGATACACATGGTTGTTAGAGCATGTTTATAACAGTTTAGGTAGGCCTTCTTTCATACAAGTTTGAATATCCTTGATCGTTTATCTTCTCTCAAGTCCTTGGTACAAAACGGAATGGAGCCATTTATTGAGTAGTGGGATGCAAACTGCAAGCAGTGAAAACTTTTCAAATATTGAAAATAGCGAACCACAAAAGAGATTTGGAGAGACTTTTATGGAGATCAAGGAATTTTTTTTGTGGAGAGTTCTATTTTCAAAATTTAAAAGCTTTCACTGCTTGCAGTTGCATCTCACTACTCAAAAATGGCTCCATTTCGTTTTGTATCAGGGACTTCAGGGAGTGTCATTAATGTTTGAAGGCAAAGTTTTTTGTGGAGAGTTCCATTTTCAGGTTTTCATGAGTTGTTGAAGGATTCATAAAAGTGTAATGAATATATTTTGCAGTCTTTGATAATTTAGTGCTTCCTCGACTAAATACAATTCAGTTATGTAATGATCATGTTCATTTAGAAAATGGGTCCGCCGCTTCTATTTATAGTTTTTTTTTACAGAGGCACCTTGGTCGAGGTATTTACCTCGACCGAGTTAACACCTCGGTCGAGGTATTTATTAACCCTCGGTCGAGGGTTTAATACCTTGACTGAGGGTTAATAAAAACCTTGGTCGAGGGCTGGAAAAAACCTCGGTCGAGATATTAAAACCTTGGTCGAGGGCTTGTTAAACCCTCGACCGAGGTACGTTTTTTGGTTTTTGCCGAAATGCGCTTGCCAAAAAGTGTTACCCAGGTCCGTGGATTCACCCTATGCCAAAAGTGATGTCCGAAAATAAACCAACTCATCTAGAATTCGAATTTCCACGAAGAAAACTCTAGAAGCAATAAAATTTTATAAAAATGAGGTTAAGTGCATCAATCAAAACTTTTGGTCATTTGAATTTTGTCTTGAGATATCTGCTACTCAATGGTTGAATTATGTGCCTCAATTGGTCTTTGGGAGATGTGCCCCTTAGCATTCTTTTTCTATATTTGTTTATGAAGTTGGTGCAACCATTAATAGAGTGTATTTGCAAATCCTAAATTCATCGTCAATTGTATTTGAATTCCCTTGCATATCTAGAGAGTCTCCCATTTGAATCTTGAAGACTAGCTAAGCTTATTTTCTTGTATGAGCAATGGAGTTCAAGTTATGAGTGGGAATTAGTGGATTTTATCCATTAATGATAATATTGTGGGTGTATCTATCAGATCCCAAAGTTTCCAATTTTTTAAGACATATGAGGGTTTGAAATTCAATTCCTTCATTGATTTTAGCTCCTCAATGCGTGTATTAATGTATCTTACTAAAATAATGATGTATAATCCATTATTGAGAGTGATATCAAATTCGATGGTTGTCATTTAATTTTAATAATATGCGGTGCAATTTTCATAACAATCTGAATTTTTATGATTGAGCTTTACATGGTTTTACTCACCCTTTTTTAGATTTGCACCTAGTTTCGACTATTCTTATTGTTTAATGCATAAATCAACATCACAATAATGAAACTAGTGAGTTGTTCTAAGAGCTATTTTTTCTCATGCAATCTTTAGAATCATTCTAAACTATTTCTCTTTTGTACAAACCTAAAATTAATGATAAAATACACCCATCATTTAGAAGCTTCCTAAGACTCTTTAGCCATTATTTCCTTGGAAATTGCTTTGTAAAGGTCTTAGTTTGCACTGGTTGGGACTCCGAGAATCCTAGTAATGAGTCTGGATTCTGATTTAGGTTCATTATAGTGGCATTAGAGAACTTTCCTCTACTCCTTTTGAATGTAAGCTCTCAATTAGAAAAAAATTGCAGTCATGTCATACTCCGATGATGATTCCTATGAGTTGTATAGGGATTATGAGAAATATGAAGAGTATTGTAGACAATATGAGGAAGAAAATATCAAGGAGGTAGCTTCTACAAGTATCTCCCATCAAACCAAATTTGATAGAATAGAGGATGGTTATTCCTATAGCCATATGTATGAAACGGACATTAGGCCTTATTCTTCAAGGTCTAAAATGGAGAAAGTAAGGCTAAAAGAACCCCTTCAGTATCTTTTTGAGTATTTAAGATTGAGTAAAGGATTTAGGGAGATACTATCCTTTAAAGAGTATTATGAACTTCATATTACGGATCTATTCAAAGACCCCTAAATAAAATCCATTAAAGAGAAGGTTCCACATATGTGTGATGAGGTGTGCAAAAAGATGAATCCTATGTTATTATCAAAGGAGATGCAAATATCTTTTGGTGCTAGAAAAAGTAAGGAGGATGATGTTGAAAATGGTGGTAAGACATATTTTGCATTAGATCCAAAAGAAGGACATAGATCATATCTGAAATCCCATTTTGGTTTCACAATGAAGAAGAAGACAAGCATCCATTAGTTGGATGCAAACCAAAATATTTGGTGGAAGATAAAGCTACCATAGCTCCACTACATGAAGAGAAAAATATGATGAAACAAGATGAACACAATTCATATTTTTGTATTCCCTTGTATCATGATGAATTTGCAGCCATATCAGAGGAGAGGATTGACATGAGTAAAAAGCCACATACCACTATTATCATTGAGGAGAGCCATGAACCACATAGTCTTGGAGGTGGGAAAACAAAAATAAAGATCCATGAAGGATAAGTTTCCCATGATTATAAAGAGAAACATATTGAAAAAATTAAATAAGAACAAGGATCAACCCCCCAGTCGCCAGCTAATATTCCTCATGAATTTGATCCAAAGAAAGAAGTAAATGTCATGTTCAAGTAAGTGAATTTGCATTGCAACCACCAGAATACATAATTGAAATCCTTACTGGTGATGATTGTGCAACAAAAGAGCAAGGTGTTCATTCACTTGACCCTACCACAAGTGTTGTAGAAGAATAATCTAGAGAGACAAGAAATGTGGAAATTAATCCAAGTCTAAGTACAATTGAACTCACAAAAGTTGCTAGAAGACATGCATAGATCCACTCAAATTGGAGACTCGAATTGGTGCTTAACAATAACTTGCAGTGCATATGTGTACATCAACCTACCTTTTGAATGATATAGTTGTCCAAATATATAATGACATCAAAGATTCAAAATCCTAAGAATGCAAGTTGAATCCTCACAATTAGCACACTTACTAAAGTAAACAATTCTCCCCTATGTGCATAAAACAATTTCCAAATGAGTCAAGGAGGTCATGAATTAGCTTAATAAGGCATGTAATATAATGAGTGATGGAAATCAAAGGTAAGATAATAGTTTTATGAAAAAATTATGATGATTTATATATTTTTATAAGTAATAGAATTTGTATATTTTATTTTTATAATTAATTTTTTTTAATTAGAGATTAATAGATATTGAAATGAAAATATATCTTAAGCATATTTAAGTTTATTGATATTATATTTAATATAAAATATATATATATATATATATATACAAAATATTATTACGACATGACAATAAGTGAGAAAAATAACTAAAAGTTAACAAAACCATTTTTTTTATACTATACCTTTATATATGAGTTTTTAAGGCAATATTCCATGCGATCATAAATCTTGCTGAGTTATTCCAATGCCATTTTTCATTCATTGGATTCTAAACTAGCATAGATCCATCTTAAAAAGGATCTACCAAGCACATAAAGGATCAAATCTGTGAAATTGCAAACCCCTTTTTTTTAAATGAAAATATTGGGAAAATGTGAAGTGAATGTTTATGGATTTAATTTATAGTCTTATATATATATATATATATATAGTTCTAAAAAGTATTTTAAATCTAAATGGAGCTGACATGTTATTTTTTATTACATTTTATTATTTTTTATAAAGGACATGTGTAAGCTATACTATGAGCACTAAAGGACTTACACATCTCCCCCTAATAAGTTGTAAAATGCCCCTCTTAGATGCAATAATTTGAATTAATTTGTTCCAATATCATTTTTCATTCAATGGATTGGTGATGGATTCTAAATAGTTTGATTGAATTTTGTACTGATTTCATTCAAAAATATATACATGCTTATGAATAAACATTTCTCTCTAATTCACATTACTCAATCCACATATATATGTTGTACAATCCACCTAAACATCTTGTCATATGAGATGAATCATTAAATTATAGTTAATTTGAAAATGAAAATATATTTTATATTTCCTTTTATCCTATATCACTTAACTTCAATAAAAAAACACACATTTTAAATGATATTTAATTGTGATTGATTTAACATTGAACCAATAGTTTACTATCTCTTTTATCACATCTTACATCACTTAACTATTTAACCATCATAAACTTGTTTAAATTAAGCCTTTTAATATTATAAACTATTTTAAATTAACATTAAATCATTTAAATTAAATTATCAGTAAACACCTTTTTAACCTAAACATAATACAAATATTATCTATTATTTATCTTATTAAAAATACTATCTAATATATATCTTTCATTTTGAAAATTAACCAATTCACCAACACACTTAAATACATTTTTTCATTAATAATATGAGAGTGAAGAGTAACCTTGCGAATTACCCGCATAGACTTTTCGAATTTTGGGTTAGATCTATGCTTTTTCATCTACTTATGAAAATGAGACAAATGTACTATCGAGATTGATTCTATGGGCATCGTCAAAGTTTAAACGAGAATGAAACAAGTGTACTTTTTAGATTTATTGTATGGGTTTCGTCCAAAATTAATAATTAATAATTTCAAAAAACTAAAAAAAATAGGTTAATTAAAATGTGATAAGTAGAGTTAGTGATAGTTGTAAAAATTAAAATTAATCATCAACTACTAGATTATTAGATATAACTCCTTGGATTATTAGATATAACTATTACCTTAACTCCAATGAATCTAGAACTATTAGCTTAACTTAAGCTCTAATCACACTTATATTGGATTATTAGATACAACTATTAGCTTAAATTCAACTCTAATCATGACTTTTACTTGAAGTCAAGTTGCTGATCTATTAACTTTTAAATTAACTATTAGATACAACTATTAACTTAACTCTAATGATTCTAAGACTATTAGCTTAACTTCAACTCTAATGACGCTTGTATTGGATAACTATTAGCTTAACTTCAACTCTAATAGCTTAAGGATTAGTCCAAGTGCATTTGGCATCTAATAGTCTAGCTAATGTGCAATGGTGTAAAGTGGAACTCCTAATAAAATTGTTCGAACTCCTAATAAACTCCTCCATGTTCATAAACTCTAGCACTTAGAGTAACACTTGTATCTAACACTAGTATCTATAAGGTTCGCTATAAATATTAATTAGGTTTTCCAACTCTGATTACAAAGTTCTTTGGAGGTAATTATGTTCTTTAAAATTAAAAAGGAAAAATTTCATTAGACCAATTGTTGAGAAAATCAAGAAGTTATTTTTTACTTCCTTTTAAGCTATGATTTTATAAATCAAACATTATTTGTATTTGTTAATTGTATAGCCGCTAATCTCAAAAATCAATTCTTTTTGTTTAGAGTTGTCATGTGGTTGTAAAAAAGGCATTTTTTTTTAAAGATTGCTTCAAATCTTTGTAAATGGTTAACATTCATTCTTGAACTGTAAATTTTTGGAAAAATCTACTTGAAGTTGAAGTTAGATCTGTGAAGTGCCTTGACAAAGTATTATTTTTGGCCCATGTTGAATTAATCTTAGTTTTATCTATACTACAATTTTGTTTTATAAACAACAATTTCGTTTTATAAGTTTTTGGTTGCAGCCCCCTCAATTGTGGTGTTTCTAAAGATCTCTGCGTTTCAAGGTATATAAACTGCTGCAACAATCCCAATCCTTCTATGCGCTGCATCTTGTGCTCCAGGAATTAACGAATTCCCTTCTCCACTTGTTGTTGTGAAACACAAATCCACACATCTGGTCAAAGCGATCAACCCCATGTGACTTCAAATCCCCGGTGTTTCCCAAAGCAGCAGTTGATTCAATCCATTCATAATAATTCTTTCCAATCAACATATGAATTCTCTCAGCCATCACCATACAACGACCAAATCTTTGCCATCACTATGAAATATGGTGTTTACACTCCAATTAGCTATCCAACCATATAGAGAGCCTTGAATCAGCGATCCAATATGATAAGTGTGTGATCCAATCCAAAAAAATATTCACACGGCCTCTTTTTGAGATATGAGGTCTATCGCCCATATGGACGATCGATTTGGTTGCCAAAAACAAAATAACTTGTTACAACTCTGGCTCAATTGTCAATTTTTTCTTGTTTTGTCCTTTCCTTAGGGTTACAATGTTGGGTGCATCCATGAAAAAAACGAGGTCATTGACGCGCTATGCTTTGAGCTTCAGTATTTGAGCGTGATTTGAAGTTCAACATCGCAACAAAAATACTGGCAAAGAATCAGAAGCCATTATATCCCAACCTCAACCTCAACTTATGGAAAATAATAATGGTAAGGGTAATGAAACCGACGGAGGATCAGATGCTCAGCCTCAACATCTGGAAGATAATGAAAAATATAACGATTTAGAACCTGTCATTAAAGTTTTAGACGTTGAATCTGAACCTCAACATCAACCTATTGAAGAAAATGAAAAAAATTGCAAATTAGAATCTACCATTAATGTTTCTGCAATTAATGATGGGTATTTTACTTTTTAAGGCAATTCCTTCGAAGGATACAGCCGTTGAAAATAAATAGTGTAACACCCGCGGCAGCGGACACTGGAAGACGAGCTCCGGATTCGACTAAAACCCTAAATGTAAACGCTAAATGGAGGGAGCACATTATCCACGATACACGTTTGCTTTTGGTGGTTCCAACTTACTTTGCAGTTTTAAGGTTTGTAAAGTTTCAAAATTTTGGGGTTAAAGTTGTCCAGGGACATTAAAAAAATTTAAGGAGAAAGTGAATTATGGATCTTTATAATTTTTTTTTAAATATATATATATAAATATATATGAATGAGGTGTAGTTTACATGGGTGGTTTGGGGTTAGAGTCTTCATCTAAGTATGTTTTTTTTATATTTTTTTGGGTCAGACTCAAGTTAGAATTAAACAAATATTTATAACTTTTTATTTTATTTTTAGAATACATTTAATATCAATTATTTTGATAGGTGTATATATCTTAGAATTTTGGGGTGCACTACCATCCATGTTTTTTTATCATGAGACAAGTGTATTGTCCATATTGACTCTATGGGTGTGGTCTAAGATTAAAGGAGAATAAGACAAGTGTACTTTTTAGATTGATTCTATGGATGTCGTCCATAAAAATAGCTTGATTAACATGTAATAAGTACAGTTAATGATAGTTGTAAAAATTAAAATTAATCTCCAATTATTCTATTATTAGATACAACTACAAGCTTAACTCCATCCATTATTATATACAACTACTACCTTAACTCCAATGATTTTAGAATTATTAGCTTAACTTAAACTCTTATATTGGATAACAATTAGCTTAACTATTAGACACAACTATTAGCTTAACTCCAATAATTGTACAACTATTAGCTTGACTTCAACTCTAATCACTTAAGGCTTAGTACAACTGCATTTGGCATCTAAGAGTCTAGCTAATGTGTGTAACACCCCGGTTTTGACCCCGTTGCATTAAAAGTACATGATGTATATATTGTAATGAATCGCGGTGCGGAGCTAAAGGAAAAAGCCCCACCATCGATTTAGTTGTGTTATGTTTCGGCGAACGGAATCATTGCCGATGGTCTATCGTGGTATACGACATATATTAAATTTTGTCATCATGTAAGTATGCATCTTTAATTAAAATGAGCCCCAACCAGCTATGTTCGCGGAAACTAAATTGAGATGGCGCATGATTCTCATAAGGATAAGGGTGGGGAATGTCAACCTTGGGCTATGGGGGGAAATCCATGTGTCACCACCCTGTTTGAATTGCCCATCTTTCCTTGTCTTATCCAACTACCACTTTAATGTTTTGCTGGGTAGTTGAGACGGTTATGGCTGGGAGTGGAGTGTGGCAGGACTGTCAGTCCTTGCCCACATGCACACTCCACCAGCGGATTGAACCTCACGATGGGCAGAAGAATGACTACGCCTCTCATTCCACTCTCTCCACTATGTCATTCTCTCCATTGTCGATTCATTCTCATGCAGAAGATTCTTCCTAGTTTTTGCCTCCCGCGGCGAGAGGAGGGAGCCATCTTGACTGTCATTCACATTTCCACGGAGTGGTATCTAGCATGATTTCCATCCGAATTCTGGGGGTCTGATGTAAATTTCCCTCACGCACAGGTCGGGAGCCTGATTTTTCTCCCCATTTGTGGCCTGTGTAAGTCTCTTCCGATTGCTTCATTGTCGAGGAGGGACTGTTGTTTTTCTCCACATTGTGAACTGTGTTGCTGATACGTTTTGAGACTGCTGTAAGTTGCTTGGGAGTCGTTTTGGCCACGATAGGGCCAAGAACGACTCAGGAGTCATTTTCCCTGTCTAAGTTGTAACTGTTGATTGATTGCATGTGTGCAATGGTTGGTCTTTAGACTGTGTTGGGAGCAGGGATGGGGGCTTGGGTTGCTTGATAAATCTGGTGTGTTTGGAAACCACACAGACAGAGCTAGAGGGATGGCTTTCTTCTCCACAACCCCTGAATAGCACTAGAAGGGAAGTGAGGGCCTGAGGTACTGTGCAGCAAAGAAGGGACTGATTCCTTGTGTTGGGTGTGTGTGGGTGTCTTAGAAGTCAGGCTAGTTCTAGTGTAGGTGTCCCTAGCTCTGTAATGAGCTCACCAACTTATCATTTAGCCTTTCCCAGCTCCTAGATGGCCTGATAAACCCAACTGTGTTGTCTTGGATGTGTTTTGTGTATCCTTAGCTATGTGTAAGCATGGTTGTTCCTTATTCCTTGGAGAATCATGCCTAGCTTGGGGGATACGACATTGCTGAGAGATTAAGGAGCAAGCTGACCTATGATTGGGTGGAACGTTGCAGTGATGTAGCTAGTTGCGGAACGAGTTCTTTATAAGATAAGTAATCATGTCTATTTTACTTCTGCAATCCTATTTACTGTTAATGATTATGATGAACATGTTGAATGCTTGTATGAATGTATGTTTGCTTCCATTGTGTATGTGATGATTATGCGTCTTAGCATGTTTTATGTTCAATCATTTCAATTTTCATGAATGCACCTATTCATGGGGCTGGTAGCCCGGATGGTTAACGCCATGGTAGCGTCCTCTTCGTCGGTCGAAGGGTCAGGGACATTACAGTGTGGTGTCATAGCCTCCAGGTTGCAGCATGGGCCTCTATGGGCCATGAAGAACCAATTCGCTGAGGCATGTTGCCTTCTTCCTAGAAGAAATCAGTGAATGACTAGAAAATTCACAAAATTTGTCTAAGTGTTTGAACTGTCGGTTCATCAGAAAACTTGGTGGGACGGACTTTCGATGTAGCTAAGAGCTAGGCGGAAGCACACCCGACGGAGGACAGTTGGAAGAAAATTGCGAAAAAATTTCTAATTTTTCTTCGGCCGTCGGCAGAACTTAGTGGATGTGAGAGCTGTAGTTTCGGCAAAGATTAGTCAAAGACCACCGAAACACCGGCTCGATGTAGTGCAAGAAACACCCGATATTGAATTTCAGTGGCAACGAAAGTTTGTTGTTCAAACCGTCGGCGGAAAATAGTTGATCGAGCGCCCGCCGTTGCGGATGGCTAGACAACAATGCTCCCGATGGGTAAGGCCTCCTACTGTCGACGCCGTAAAGAAAGTTTAAAATTTTTTTTAAGGCCCAAAATCATCGGCTATCAAAAGAAGATAATGTTTCGTGCATCCGTTGTTGCGGAAGCCTAGAGCACTAGTCTTCCGACATGGAAAAGCTCCGATTGTTGATGTCGGTCAAAAATTAGTTCGCCGATCGAAAAACATTAGCGGATTGGATCGCCAATCGGGAAAGGATCAAAGATGATGAGCCGCCATTGTGGCTGCTGATCGAACTAACCCGCCGATTCTTTAGTCTTCCACTCGCCGATGCCGAGGTGTTAGTGGATTATGGAGCCGACAGAGTCAGCGGAAGATAGAGAAAATTTTCACCGACAGAAGAAGAAATTTTCAAAAATTGTCAAAGTGTTGAGGCCATCGATGATCAGAGACGGTTAGCTGTTTGGATCGGCGAAAGTTAGTGGTTCGTACGCCCGCCGCTTTGGAAGCCTAGAGCACTAGCCTTCCGACAAGAAGAGACTTCCGAAGCTGATCAGGTTATGCCTCAGTAGATTTGGCAGCCGATTAGAAGAAGATCGAAGATGGTGGGCCGCTGTTGCGGCTGCTAATGGAACTATCTTGCCGACAAAAAGAAGAGAATTGAGCCGATCAAGTAGCGAAAAGGAAGACTGAAGGGAAAATTTTGAAAAGTTTTCTAAGTCCTGGGGTCATTGGCCATCGGCGATGGTTAGTGGATTGAACGTCTATCGTTGCAACTAGCCAGTGAACTATCCTTCCGACAGATAGAGGCTTCAACCATCGATGTCGCAGTGATTAGTACTTCCGACAGTCGATGAGAAGAAAATTTGAAAATTTTGTTTAAGTATAAGGTCGTCGAAAAGTTATTGAGGATTGGGTCGCCGATCGGGTATGTTAAAGCTTTGAGAATCCGCCGTTGCAGCAGTCTAGGACACTATCCACCCAATGGTTAGTAGGTCCGGCAGCTGATAATGTTCGCAGAACCCACAGTTAGATCGCTTTCTGCTGTTGCGGCTGCCTAGAAGACTAATCATCCAACGCAATAACATAGCCGATCATCGACACAGAGGAGGTATAGTGACATGGATCGTCGATGAATAGAAGATGGAAGAGCCGTTGATGCGGAAAACAAGGCAAGAAGAAAATTCAAATTTTCTCTAAGGCACGAGATCATCGGCCATTGGGAAATGTTAGTGGATTGGATCGCCAATTGGAATTCTAGACCTTTGCTCACGGAAGCCGAAGTAAGATCACTTTCCGTCATTGCGACTGCTCAAAGGACTATGCACCCGATGCACAATCAACTTGGTCGCCGATGCAGATTGGAAGTATAGTTGTTTTGACTACCACATTGTCGGTAGAATAGATGGGAAGAGGTCCGATTGGGCCTAAGGAAATTTGGGTTTTTTAGAATAATTTCTCAGTAGTTTTTCGAGCACTTTTTGACTCTCTTCAGTCGATTTTCAACAGATTTCAGCAGACTGTCCGTGGTCATCGAGCTGAATATGAAATAGAGAAAATTCTATGTTTTAGCATAATTGTTGTTTTATGAATTTCCAGAAGAAAAGGTAAGTAATTTTGATTTACATTAATATTATGCATCTAACAGTTTGCTACGAACGCATTTGCAGAACTTTAGATAACTTCCAAGGGTGATACTCCAGAAAGAACAATGTGGTAAAGCCAAAGGTGGTTCAGTCATGAGAACCCATGATGGGTATGATGCTCAGGATTCTTACGAGCAAGCAGAAGATGCCATGGGAGAAAATGTCCGTAATGGAAATGATGACATAGAGTCTAATGGAAGGAGATTCCAGGAGACACCGTTTGAGGTTGTAGCCACCATGAGAAGCTTGATCAAAGCCCAGGAAGAGCAGCATCAGTTGAATGCTGAAATGTTGCAGAGTTTGACAGACTTGCAAAGAAAGATAGACTCTGGACGAGGTACAGCAAGACCAGAAGGCAGTAAGAGCAGTACTAGGAGAAGGAGAAGGAATTCTAGTGGATCATCTGATTCTGAATAATCCAATGGGGATTCCAGTTCTTCTTCTCGTAAAAGAAAAATAAAGAGACACCATAGGGATCGCTCTCCGTGGGGAGCACCAGTGTGTCTCCGTGGGGAGCACCAGTTCTGTTTGTAAAGAAGAAAGATGGTACACTTAGGTTGTGTATTGATTACAGATAGTTGAACAAGGTTACTGTGAAGAATAAATATCCTTTTCCTAGGATTGATGACCTCTTTAATCAAATGAGAGGAGCAAAGGTATTTTCCAAGATTGACTTGAGGTCTAGTTACCATCAGGTGAGAATCAAGGATGAAGACGTTCAAAAGACAGCCTTCAGGACAAGGTATGGGCATTATGAGTTTGTAGTGGTACCATTTGGTCTCACAAATGCACCAGCTACATTTATGTGCCTTATGAATAGTGTCTTTAGCAGGTATTTGGACAAGTTTGTTCTTGTTTTCCTTGATGACATTCTTGTTTATTCTAAGAATGAGAAAGAGCATGAAGAGTATTTGAGATTGACATTGAATTTGCTCAGGAAGCATCAGCTGTATGCAAAACTGAGCAAGTGTGACTTCTATAGAGATAGAATTCACTATTTGGGTCACATTATCTCAGAGGAGAGTATATCTATGGACCCTGAAAATATTGAAGCCATTATGAATTGGCCTACTCCAAGAAATCTGACAGATGTAAGATCTTTTAGGCGACTTGCAGGATACTACAGGAGATTCATTGAGGGATTTTCCAAAGTTGCACATGCCATCACTTCTTTGCAAAAGAAGGGGATGAATTATGAATGGACATCAAGGTGCAAAGAAATTTTCCAGTGGTTGAAGAATATTCTCACCAGTGCACTCGTATTGAAAGTTGCAGACCTAGAGAAAGATTTTGTGGTGTGTACCAATGCATGCGGACAAGGGCTTGGAGGAGTCCTTATGCAGGAAAACCACGTGATATGTTATGAGTCAAGAAAGCTGAAGGAGCATGAGAAGAACTATGCCACTCATGATCTAGAGCTTGCAGCCATAGTATATTCCCTCAGGATGTGGAGGCATTACTTGATGGGTAGGAGATTTGAGCTCAGAACAGACCATTGTGGTCTGAAGTATTTGTTTGATCAGCCTACTCTGAATGCTATACAAGCGAGATGGCTAGAATTTTTATGTGAGTTTGATTTTGAAATCAAACACATAAAAGGGAAAGAGAATAAGGTAGTTGATGCACTCAATAGGAAGATGTGAGAAATGCATGTGGCATCTCTTAGTATTTGCCAATCAGATTTGAAGAAGCATATTGTTAGTCATGCTGCTGGAGATGAATTGTATGAGCAGGTAAAAGACAAATTGCAACAGCAAAGTCTTGAGAAGAGGTATGAGGGATATAAATTGGAAGAAGATGGGCTTCTCACTTATAAAGGTAGAATTTATATTCCGAATGTAGTAGGTTTGAGGAGAGTTGTTATGGATGAAATCCACCAAGCTCCATATTCCGGTCACCCAGGATACCAAAAGACCATTGCTACAGCCAGGAAGCAGTACTTTTGGCCAGGAATGAAAAGGGATATGGATGAGTACATTTCGAGGTGTATGAAATGTCAACAGGTAAAGGTTCAGCATCAACACCCTACAGGTTTGTTGCAGCCTTTGCCAGTTCCAGAATGGAAATGGGAAGTTATTTCCATGGATTTTATTATAGGATTGCCGATGACTTGGAGACAACACGATTCCATCATGGTTGGTGGACAAGCTGACAAATGCAGTGCATTTTATACTGGTTAAGTCTACGCATAAGACTAATGACATTGCAAAGATATTCATGAAGGAGATTTTCAAATTGTAGGGATTACCGAAGGCAATAGTCTCTGACAGAGATGTCAAGTTTACTTCTAACTTTTGGAAGGGGTTGTTTGCAGATTTAGGTACAAAGCTAAACTTCAGCACTACATACCATCCTCAGACAGATGGGCAGATAGAGAGAGTTAATCAGGTGCTCGAGGACATACTTCGCATGTACGTGATGGACAAACCAACCAAGTGGGAATATTACTTACACTTGGTAGAGTTTGCTTATAACAATGAACATCAGGCATCCTTGGGGATGAGTCCGTATGAAGATTTGTATGGAATAAGGTGTAGGACACTAGTGACTTGGGATAACCCAGTGAACAGGGTTGTGCTTGGGCCAGAATTGCTCAAGGAAATGGAGCAAGAGGTTGTAAAGATCAGGCAGAATTTGAAAGCAGCACAGGACAGACAGAAAAATATGCAGATAAGCATAGAGTGAACAAGGAGTTCATTGTTGGGGATCATGTTTACCTTAGAGTGAGGACAAAGAATATTTTCTTGAAGCTTGGAAGTTGTGCCAAGTTGTCACCAAGATATTGTGGGCCATTTGAAGTGTTTGAAAGAATAGGGTTAGTTGCATATATACTTGCATTTCTTGCTAGTACTAGAGCTCATAATGTTTTTCATGTTTCTTTTCTTGAGAGATATGTACATGATCCTAACCATGTGATAAATTGGTATGTGATTCAGGTGGAACCCAAGGGAGAGTTCCGAATCGAGCCAATGTGCATCCTCGACAGGAAGGTTACAATGCTCTGGAACCAGGCCATAGGTCAGGTAAAGGTGCAATGGGAGAACTATGGACCTGAAGAGGCTACGTGGGAGCTGGAAGATGCCATGCGATTGGCACATCCATTTTTGTTCAATTTTGTGGAACACTGAGGCAGTACTAGTGTAGCATTTTGTTCAAATTTTGTAAAGCACTAAGGATAGTGCTATTGAAGGGGGAGGGGAATGTAACACCCCGGTTTTGACCCCGTTGCATTAAACGTACATGATGTATATATTGTAATGAATCATGGTGTGGAGCTAAAGGCAAAAGCAACACCATCGATTTAGTTGTGTTATGTTTCGGCGAAAGGAATCATTGCCGATGGTCTATCGTGGTATACGCCATATATTAAATTTTGTCATCATGTAAATATGCATCTTTAATTAAAATGAACCCCACCCAACTATGTTCGCGGCAACTAAATTGAGATGGGGCATGATTCTCATAAGGATAAGGGTGGGGAATGTCAACCTTGGGCTATGGGGGGAAATCCATGTGTCACCACCCTGTTTGAATTTCCCATCTTTCCTTGTCTTATCCAACTACCACTTTAATGTTTTGCTGGGTAGTTGAGGCAGTTATGGCTGGGAGTGGAGTGTGGCAGGACTGTCAGTCCTTTCCCACACGCACACTCCACCAGCGGATTGAACCTCATGATGGGCAGAAGAAGGACTATTCCTCTCATTCCACTCTCTCCACTACGTCATTCTCTCCATTGTCGATTCATTCTCACGCAGAAGATTCTTCCTAGTTTTTGCCTCTCACGGCCAGAGGAGGGAGCTGTCTCGACTGTCATTCACGTTTCCACAGAGTGGTATCTAGCATGATTTCCATCTGAATTCTGTGGGTCTGATGTAAATTTCCCTCACGCATAGGTCGGGAGCCTGATTTTTCTCCCCATTTACGGATTGTGTAAGTCTCTTCCGATTGCTTCATTGTCCAGGAGGGACTGTTGTTTTTCCCCACATTGTGAACTGTGTTGCTGATATGTTTGGAGACTGCTATAAGTTGCTTGGGAGTCGTTTTGGCCATGATAGGGCCAAGAATGAATCAGGAGTCGTTTTCCTTGTCTAAGTTGTAACTGCTGATTGATTGCATGTGTGCAATGGTTGGTCTTCGGACTGTGTTGGGAGCGGGGATGGGGGATTGGGTTGCTTGATAAACCTGGTGTGTTCGGAAACCACACAGACAGAGCTAGAGGGTTGGCTTTCTTCTCCACAACCCCTGAATAGCACTGGAAGGGAAGTCAGGGCCTGAGGGACTGTGCAGCAGAGAAGGGACCGATTCCTTGTGTTGGGTGTGTGCGGGTGTCTTAGAAGTCAGGCTAGTTTTGGTGTAGGTGTCCCTAGCTCTGTAATGAGCTCACCATCTTAGCATTTAGTATTTCCTAGCTCCTGGATGGCCTGATAAACCCAACTATGTTGTCTTGGCTGTGTTTTGTGTATCCTTGGCTATGTGTAAGCTTGCTTGTTCCTTATTCCTTGGAGAATCATGCCCAGCTCGAGGGTGGCACCGTTGCTGAGAGATTAAGGAGCACGTTGGCCTATGGTTGGGTGGAACATTGCAGCGACATAGCTGGTTGCGGAACGAGTTATTTATAAGATAAGTGATCTTGTCTATTTTACTTCTGCAATCCTATTTACTGTTAATGATTATGATGAACATGTTGAATGCTTGTATGAATGTATGCTTGCTTCCGTTGTGTATGTGATGATTATGCATCTTAGCATGTTTTATGTTCAATCATTTCAGTTTTCATGAATGCACCTGTTCATGGGGCTGGTATCCCGGATGGTTAACACCATGGTAGCGTCCTCTTTTCCGGTCGGAGGGTCGGGGATGTTACAGTGTGCAATCATGTAAGAGTCGAACTCCTAATAAAATCATTTGAATTCCTAATAAACTCCTACAAACTCTTAATAAACTCCTGCATCTCATAGTTGGGCATCTCGCTAATTACGGCCATAGTTACGTAGGTATGCATATATATCTTAGAATTTTGGGGCAGACTACCATCTATTATTTCTCATCTATGGATGAGAATTAGACAAGTGTACTCTAGGGATTGATTCTATGGGCATGGTCCAAAATTCATAATTAATAATTATAAAAAAAATAAAAATTAGCTCATGTGATAAGTGCACTTTCTGGTAGTTGGAAACAAATAAATGAAACATAGACAATATCTAGTGTGATTTATGAACTTAATGGCATGGTAATGTGTAGTCCATGTGACATTGGAACTCTAGCTAACTCTTGGGAATCAAGCTAATCTGCACAAGGTTTTGTCGAACGTCATTTTGAAACTAGGAGTTGAGCTAATGTGAAGTTCATGTCACAATCAAACTCCTAATTAACTCATCTCAATTCCTAATAAACTCCTCTAAACTCATGTGATAAGTGCACTTAGTGGCATGGTAATGTGCAGTCCATGTGACATGTGACAGTCACCATTTGAGAGTTGGGAGTCAAGAAAATGTGCATAAGTCTTATTTGAACTCCATTTGGTAGCTCGGAGTCGAGCTAGTGTGCATCTCTTTTAAATGTTGAAATCCTAATAAAATCCAGATTGATTATGTGGGCATCGTTCAAAATTCATAATTGACAATTATAAATAAAATAAAATAAATGGCTTATGTGATAATTGGAAATAAATTATTTTAATTGCAATTTATTGTAGTTGGAAATAAATAAATAAAAAATAGAAAATATCTCATGTGATTACTAAACTTAAAGGCATGGTAATGTGTAGTCTAGGTGATAGTGGAACTCCATCTAGAAGCTAGATGTCAAGCTAATGAGCACAAGGTTTAGTCAAGCTACGGAGTTGAAGTAATGTGATGTTCGTGTGATAATCGAACTCCTAATAAACTCCTTTAAAATCCTAATAAGTTCCTCTCAATTCATGTGATAAATGTACTTAGTGCCATGGTAATGTGTACCTCATGTGATACTCAAATTCCATCTAGGAGTTAGGAGTCGAGTAACTTCATTTGGAAGCTAGGAGTCAAGATAACTAGAAGATAACTAGAAGTTGTTGTATTAACCGGAATAGCGCAATAGCTTTATGTTAACTTTTAAATCAACTATTAGATGCAACTATTACCTCGAACTCCATTTGGAATTTAGGAGTCAAGATAACTAGAAGTTCTAATATTAACTGCAATCGATTTATGGTAACTTTTAAATCAAGTATTAGATGCAACTATTAGTTTAACTCCAATAATGATAAAACTATGAGCTTAACTTTAAGAATGAATTTAAGAAGGACAAATTAAGCAATTATTATAATAAAATAACTATTAGATACAAGTAATTGACCCATTCTTTAGGAAAAAAACATTATCAATATACGCAACATATTTCTCTCACCCTATTCTAAACATATTAATCTTATTAATATGATTATTACTAATTAAAATATTTCAAACATATTAATCTTATTAATATGATTATTACTAATTAAAGTAATTAATAACTAACCCCTCGGGCCATATATTGAAACGCCACTACTCTAGAAAATCGACAACTATTAAAGTATTACCATTTTTCTCCCCACTCAACTGGACTACATTACGCCTGTGTACTAACTAAACAAGAGCTTCTGATCTGACAGCACGTGATAAAAAACTAATGGCAGACACCGTGGGAGAAGTTAATGCGAGTCTCCAAAATGAAAATACCTACGATATGGTTTGCCTCGGGTTTTTTAATTTTAGCGGTACTTGTTATCTAAGCGTAACCCTAAATTCCATATTAACAATGGAAGTTACAAGGAGAGCGTTCATGAATCTCCCAGATCCAGGCTCTCCCGACGACAACATCCCAGATGACTCCATAACGGCCTTAATCAATTTCTTCTTCCTTCATAGACGGAGGCCTGAGATTGCTCATCAGTGTCATCGCCGCAGCCACAAAGGGATTCTTCAACTCTTAGCTGATCGCATCCAAAATTGGATTCACTGGCGGCTCCCTGATTATAGTAATCACAGAGAGACTGTTAATGAGGTCCCTGAATATGTAAGTAATCGCAAAGAGACCGTTCAGCACTTAAATCGCATCGAAAAGTTGATACACAGGAAATTCCGGCGTCAGTTCCCGAATCAGTTTCGAGGATCAGGAGGGTCGTCTGCAATAGCTTTGTATTTTATCCTTGATAGGCTCAGACAGGAAGGATACGTAAAGGGTTTAGAGAGAGATGTGTGGGGGGTATACACAAACCGAGTAACTTGTAAAGCATGCGGTTATGACAACAAGAAACTCCGCATTGAAATGATGGTGACCTTCTATTCTAAACTAGATAAATTCCAGTTTTTCCAATACCTTACAGCCCATGAAGTTGTAGCTAATAAAGACGAAATACAAAAAGAATTAGATAATGCCCAGCAAGAAGGCAAGGGCAATAATAATATCCCAAGATTTTTATCAGTACAACATCTTTTCAACTTCGCAGAACGATTTTGCTACGCTGAAGAAAAAGGGCGACCAATGGATAGTTATCGTCACGATCTACCGAAATTTTTTTATCGGAACGTTTCTTGCGGTGTTTACGACAGAAGATTTCGAACCACATTTAACCGATTTCCACTTAATTTGATTATTGACATTGATTACATACGTACTGAATTCCGGGGTTGTATTATTATCGATGAATTTATCGATCTCAGCCAACTAGCGGAGTCAGACACTACTCCAACCGTAAATGCTAAATATAAGCTTGTTATGGTTGGTGACGTTTTGGTACATAAAACCATTAAGGCCTATGCCCATGCTATCTCATATGTAAGAGCTTCCAAGTATGCAAATCAAATTTATTGTGACGACCACACCTCTGTTGATATTGACAGGGAGGACATGTGGTTCAGAGTGGATAACAATAATGTACAATTAGTGTCGTTTAGTAGTATGTTGGCAAAATTGGAAGAGGTCAATCTTCTCATCTATGAAAAGGTGGAGCATTAGCTGAGCACAAACAAAACCAAAAGGAGTAGCAGCAACTCAACACAAAAAAACAAGAATAATAGTAAGAGATGAACACGCTAAGAAAAAGAATAAGACAAACAAACATTCAAAGAAGCGCATGAGATGAAAGGAAATGCTTTTCATGTCCTAGTTTCCTTCATGCTTAATGTCAAATTTAAAAAATATTGGTAAATCTTTAACGCTTCCTCCTCTTACTAATACTACCAATGTTCTCCTCTTACTAATACTACCAATGTTCCTGTAAATTATGGTTAATATCAGGTATGTGATTTCAAATCCAGAGGTTAATCGTACTCTAGCAACTTTACCTAAGGCCGAGTTTGGTATTTTTAGGGGTGGCAACTTTACCTAAGGTCGAGTTCGGTATTTTTAGGGGTGATAGTGGAAAAGTTGACAGATAAGTTGTCTTCACTCTCACTCTACAAAACCTTACATGAGATTTGCACCTCATAAGGCTTCTTGTTGGATTCTTTGATAGGTTATTGATGTAATGATATTTTTTTTGTTTTAATGAAAGGTAAGGTATGGTAATTATATTTTAAATTTATATATTGAAACTTGTTAAAGATTTTATTATGGAAAATTAATATATGATGATATTACTATTTTGTATAACAAATCACATTTTATAAAGGTATAACTTCAAAATTAAAAACAATACAAGGTGTGTGCAAGAAGTTGAGGGTCTCTTTTGGTGCGTTAGATGCAATACAAAACTGAAAAAACAGACATCCATCAACTTGCATGGATATTTTGAGACACTTACACAATGAATCTTGCAATTAGTAAAAAACAAGAAATGTACTAAATTGAATGACCTTTCCAAATATATATATATATATATATTCTATTGAAAATGGTGTTAACTATCTAAAGTTAGATAAATTTTAACGGGCACTTTTTATTTTTCTAACAAATTATAAGGTATATGTTTTTGTGGGTGCAGCGTCTGAGTGTCTAAATGATGGAATAAACTTACGAAAACCGGTATACATATAGAGAACATATAGGACTAGTGCACAACTATTTTTCCAATAATAAAAATAATATTTTTAATTTTTTTTTAATTATCTAAGAGATCAAACCTCGAAAACGGTACATCATTTGTGGGTGCAGCGTTTGAATGTCTTAATGCAATTATTTGGAAATGGGTTTTTTATAACATGTAGAGATTGGTGTTCTTTAGTGCACCATACATTTTTTTTTAAATGGTTCAGAAACGAAAGAGATATGGATGAAACACTACCAATGTGTTTTTTTATTTGAGGAGTGATGACAAAAGATAAATAAGAAAAAAATAGAAAAAATTATGTATTCTTGTTAAAATTTACATATTTAGAATCTACAAAAAAAACCATATCTGTTTCTAAAATCTCATAAAAAATGGAGGTGTGCAGCATAATCAGACGAACCGCTAAACATGAGCATATTGAAAATTAGGATATAATGTTGAATTAGCCATGATTGATCATACTCCAAGGCACAAACATGTTGAATCTGAAGCAAAGTACAAAACAGACACATAGGCATAGGAATTCCACAAAAGCATGGGTGGAGGCTCGGCCTTATCATTTGGAGGGAATAAATTTTTGAATTTAAACAATACGCGAGCACGATTTAACTAGCCAAAACGTGTGCGCGTTATAGAGAAACAGAACGCATGTGCGTTATGTGAATACAAATCGCGTGCGCATTTTTTAAAACCAACAATAGCGTTCATCATCATCTTCATATTCATCTTCATCATTTTCAACTTCATCATCATCATCATCATTAACATGATCATCATCTTCAACTTCATGAACATCATCATCACCATCGTCGTCATAAACATCATCATCATCATCATCTTCATCACCATTGTCATCATCATCATCATCATTATCATCTTCATCATCATCACCATTGTCATCATCATCATCACCTTCCTCATCATCTTCATCATCATCACCATTTTCATCATCATCATCATCATCAACATGATCATCATCTTCATTATCTTCATATTCATCTTCTTCATCATCATCATCATCACCTTCCTCATCATGATCATCATCATCACCATCGCCATCATCATTATTATCATCCTCATCGTCATTATCATTATCATCATCCTCATCCTCATCGTCATCATCACCATCATCATCATCATCATCATCAACATGATCATCATCATCACCATCAACATCATGAACATCATCAT
>LPNX010538703.1:0-13005 GCA_001517045.1 Pseudotsuga menziesii
GCAACTTGAACATGGTGGGACTCATGGACTAGGAAAATAAGACAAAAATAAATGAATTAATGTCTAAGTGGGTAAATACTATGGGTTGATTATTCTAACACATATGACAGGATTCAAGGAATCTTTTGTAATACTGTCAGAACATGAATCACCTCACAAGGTGAAACTAGGAGATGACTACCAATATCCAATAAAAGGCAGTGGGGAATCTTCATACAAGCTAGACTCTGGTAAGTCTCTAACAATGAAAGAAGTGTTGTTTGTGCCAGTACTGAAGAAGAACCTCCTATCCATTTCAGCATTAGATGCAAAAGGAATGTGGGTGGCATTCGTAGATGGTCAAGTCATCATGTGGCCTAAAGGGAAGACTATCGATGATGCGGTAGTAATTGGAGATCAAGAAGGAGGCTTGTACAAATTGAAGGGCCATCCAGAACAAGCCTTGATCCATGACACAGTAGAGCCAAATGAGCTTTGGCATAGAAGGCTTGCATGTGTGCATTATAGAGCAATACCTATTGCAAGCAAAGTTGTTGAAGGTCTTCTAGAATTTCAAGCTATTTGAAGGGAAGAACAAAAATCAGAATATGACCTAAAGAAACTAGTTGAAGAATGTGAAGATATAGAATATAGAGACCATGCAGTCGTAAGAGTCTTTCAAATCAAGAACAACTTGAAGCAGTAAAAGAAGTGAAGAATGCAGAAGTGGTGATAGCCACCTTGAATAGCCTCCCATGATCTTGGAATTCATTCATTCAAGGAATGTGTTCCAGAAGGAAGTGATTACTTTCAGTACACTCTGAGAAGAAGAAGAAGCTCAACTCATAAGAAGAGAAGAGAAGATGGGAGCAATTTAAGATCAAGCTCTTACCATCCAAAGAAGATCCCTCAAGCAATGAGGAATATGAAGAACTCAACTCTTGAAGAACTTCTTATCCATCCTAGCATTTGGATAAGAAATGATGCTATCATGAATGAAGAACACGATGAAGCTGAAGGCTCAAGAAGGAGTATACCCACGAAACAAATAAAGATAAGTATTCAATTGTCATTTCATGATATTGTTTTGTTATGCATTTGTTTATATTTAGTTATTGTATTATGCATGATAGGATGTTTGCACTAATGACAGTATACTACTAATATGCATGTGATGGGTAAGTAGCTCATGGTGCTATACAAATTCTCCATTGCTACTTATCTAGAATGAAACCTCTTTGCTGGCATATTGGATTAGTGCACAATCTCAATGTTGTCCTGGTAGAGATGGAAGGCATATAAAAAGTTTCAGTGAGATATGGATGAATGTTGTATTGGCTAAAGTAGTTGCATGATCACATATTTATGCATAAGAATTTTCCAGTATGAATATTCCTTATGAAATGTTTCTAGCCATACAATTGCATTTGACTTGTAGGAAAGACCACATACATAATTGCCTACAAGCAAAGAAGAATGAAGACCTGTTCCGAAGAGAAAGTGACGACATTTCAAAATGAAGAATAATATGACGAGTGTAGTGACATCATTGATACAGAACCTTCCATCCACCAAGAAGAAAGGGAAGACCAGCTCAAGAAGAATAATGTCAGGGCGCAGTATCGAGACCTGAAGAGAAGTCCATAGTTCCATCATGCAGTAGATGGAAACATAGTGGCATACAAAGCAAGATTCGTAGCATGAGGCTTCTCATGAAAGGAAGGCCTAGACTACAAAGAGACATTTGCAACCAGTAAGAGTTGAAACACATACATGATGAGATTGATGAAGATCTTAACCTTTGCTACAAGGTTGAAGATGCAAGTCTATAGACTAGATGGTCACATAGAATATTAGTAGCATAGGAAGCTACTTGTCACTCTGGTACAGAATGTTTTCAGTGCATAGAGCACAGAAGACAGAGGGAGTATGATGCTTTGCTTCAGAGGGAGTGACTACAGAATATCTTGAGGTTCGACATGGTATGACAGGATGGGCAGATTACTAATGACTCCAGGCTTTACTGAGAGTAAAGTGGATTCCAACCTTTGCTTCAAGGTTGAAGGCGGAAGACCAGTGATGCTCCTGTTATGTGTCGATGCACTATTTTCTAGGTATGGAGGTGTGGCACAGTGCAGATGGAATCTTCCTTGGACAAGGGAAGTATGCAGTAGAGATCCTGAAGAGGTTCAGGATTATGGACTGCATGACCACACCTATGGCATCGAACATGAAGCTATTAAGTGATGCTTCATCAGAGACGGTTGATGCTACGATGTATCATCAGATGATTGGGTCCTTGATGTACCTAAGACTAGATATTTGCCTTGTTGTGAACACATTGAGACATGTTCACCTTATGGTTGCAAATCATTCTAGGGTACAGTTTATTATGGACTCAAGTATTATGCGAATCAAAAGATTAACCTGGAAGTTTATGTTGATTCAGATTGGGCAGGCAGTGCCATCAACATGAAGAGTACTTCAGGATGTTGCTTCAGTATGGGATCAGGTGTGATCTCTTGGTTTAGCAGGAAGCAATCCTGTGTGGCACTAAGTACAGCTGAAGCAGAGTATGTCATAGCTTGTTCAACTAGTTGTGAGGCAGTATGGCTGCGAAAGCTACTGTCTGATATATTTGATCTCCAGTTGGATGCTACTTGTATACATTATGACAACCAGAGTTGCGTGAAGTTTTCAGAGAATCCAGTGTTCCATGACAAGTCGAAGCATATCGAGATCAAGTATCACTATATCAGGGATATGGTGCAGAGAGGAGCAGTACAGCTCCAGTATGTTGCGACGGAGGAACGGATAGCTGATGTATTGACGAAGCCATTAGCTAGGCTGAAGTTCGATTACTTCAGAGAGAGACTTGGTGTTCTCCATATCGAGGTTCCCTCTAAGAGAAAGTGATGAGACCCATATCCATTCTGACATGGTGAGAGCATTGGTTCCTTCCATGGTCAGATGTAAGGGTAGATCCATTCTATCATGGTGAGAGGATTTGGTTCCTTCCATGTCAGATATGAGTGCTGACTGCCATTCTAGGAATGGAGGCACCTGTTCAGTTACCAGGAACACTCAGTCAGGGACTGAGAGAGCCATTCTGACGAGCAGGTCAAATGTAAGGGATGAGCCATTTTGTTCATGGCTAAAGGATTAAGTTCCTTCCATGGCATATGTGAGTGCTAGCCATTCTGTCGAGTAGGACAGATGTAAGGGCAACTGCCACTCTCAGGGAGAGTGGAGGCGCCTGGTCTGTTACCAGGTAGCTCAGTCAGGGACTGGGGGCCATTTTGACGAGGGTGTAGGATTCAGTTCCTACCAGGTCAGATATGAGTGCACAAATATCTCATCACTGTGGTAGGAGGGGCTCCGTCCTAGGTGAGAGTCGTTCATCATAGTGGTAGGATGTGTTCTGGCCTGGGTGAATGTGTGAAAATATTTCATCACTGTGGTAGGATGTGTTCCCGCCTGGATGGATGTGCCATTCTGACAAGTAGGTCAGATATAAGTGCAGAGCCATTTCACAGATGTTAGTGATGTGATGTCCTATCATGCTGGTGAATGTGAGTGCTGGGCCTTTCTGATGTGATTGTAGTTTACTACATGATCAGATGTGAGTGCTGGGCATGCCTTTCTGATGAGCAGGTCAAATGTAAGTGCTGGGCGAAGACCTACCTAGTGACTAGGCCTAAAACCAGCATGAAAAAGGGCTGGCTCTGTAGAACTTCCTATGACGAGATAGTACACACATGATGATGACCAAAGGAGATCCAGATCGAGCTATGATCCAGATCCAGTTATGATGACTCTGAGAGATCCAGATCGAGTGATGATCCATATCTAGCAGCGATGATCCAGATCGAGTGATGATCCAGATCCAGTCCAGTGATGATGATCCAGATCAAGTGATGATCCAGATCGAGTGATGATCCAAATCCAGTTCTATGATGATCCAGATCGAGAGATGATCTAGATCTAGATGACTTGAATACAAATTATACTTTAAGACGAAGATGACTTGAAGACGAAGATGTTCCAGTTGATATAGAGAAGAAGACCAGTGCTAAAAATCGTGTTGAAAGAATACCTTCCTAGTTAAGAGGGAGTGTTGATGTATATGTAACTTTGGAATCTATTGTTCTATGTATCTTACATATTGTAACCTGATGTTTATTCCAGGATGTTTCTATTATGTATTTGAGTCATTTTGTCGTGCCCTGATGTTCCGATTGGGAGGATTAATAATTTAAACAAGTCTTGTCAAGTCATTGTGGAAGTCCCCACAGTTTTGGGGCACTTGAGTTATTATACACTAATTAAGGTGTAGGCTCGAGTAAGTAATTGTTGGTTAGGCCGACATGATTAAGTGCACTTCAAGTGAATGGAAGAATATAAATAGAGAGTGAGAGTCTCTCTATTTATCACTTGTACAACGCATCACTTTCTCTCTCAAGTGTGGCGCACTAGTGGAGAAGGAAATATACTAGGACTAGAAGACTACTGCTGTCGGGAGTGCATCTTACTGTTTTGGGGTCTTACATCTTGTGGTGATTCTATCTTTGAGGAAGTTGTGGGGTTTTCTCCATTTATGGTTTCCCCGATCAAAACTCTTTGTGTCTCTTGTCTCTTGTGATGTGCTTATATTATTGTTGTTCTTGTTATTCTCTTAGTGAAAAGATCCTAACATAATGCTAGCTTAAAAGTTGAAAAACTAACATATAAGACATGTTTTGGTTGTTCTCTACATATAAGACATCTATAAATATTATGCAATTTTATGGTGCTTTCAATCAACACATGCACATACCCTACCGCCCTCCTTAATTGAACCTATGATCTCAATGAAGATATCACTTGTTCTTTTATCCATTAGGCCCACTCAGTCTATACAAATTTTGGATCTTGATATTTATGGATGATACATATTCAGTAAAAGATCATATAAAATAGACAAATAAAACATCCATTTGAATGCGAACATATGTGTGGCAACCTCTCTTAAATTTAGGATCTTCAGTAGACATTATGTTGATATAGATGTCTATTAAAAGTCACCTTCTTGAGTCCTTTTGTTAGGGGTTGTTTTTTGTGGGTTGTGACTAACAACACTAGGATATTGGGATTCCATGCCTATATTTACAACTTTCTTATTTGTCTACTTAGACTGTCTCAATCGAGGTGCCACATTGTGCATAGTTACCACACAACAAGACATAAGAATGTATTGAAAATGTAGTGGATTTCTTGCAATTGATGATAGGATGGAACTCTTTGAGGGTAGCTACCAAATTTCACACTAACATTTCACATTACAAATGTCTAGAAATTACCATTATATGGAACAGTAGCATTTTTGTAACCAAAAACATGTTGTAGTTGTGGGTTTTCTTGGGTTTACAACCACATTACCAACGTAGATCCAAATCCTAGGCTCTATGAAGCACTAAGATGGATCAAATCTCTAAACCTCTTCTTAGGTATCCATTGATTTGATTCAAACCAAAAGACACATCTTTTTATTTAAGGTCCACATATAATTTTATTATTATTAATATTTAATATTATTTATGATGACATATAGAATTTTTTATTATTTTTTTATTTTGTTAGGAACGAACATTGCATCATTTCCCCACACATGGTTTTAAAACCATATGCAAGGCCCTCCTACAATCATGGGTTGTTTAGGAGGCCTTCCACATGGTCTTAAAACTATTTGCAAGGCCCTCCTAAACCATGTACAATAAAACCATGGGTTGTTTAGGAGGCCTTGCATATGGTTTAAAAACCATGTGCAAAGCCTCCTAAACCATGTACAATAAAACCATGGGTTGTTTAGAATGCCTTGCACATGGTTTTAAACCCATGTGCACATGGTTTTAAAACCATGTGCAAGGCCAACATTTTTTTGCGCATAATTCAATTTTGTGTTTGTTTCTTGACCCACATATTTTTTTACGGATAATTAAATTTTTACTTTTTTATTTTTTTGTTAGGTAGGAAGATTACAACATCTCCCCCATATTAGATTGTTTTTGTGGCCGACATTTATTTGGCCTATTAGAAAATTTATTTTTTATTAATAAAAATAACCTTAGGAAAGTGATATTTTTTTGTGTTACAAAACATCTCCCATAATATTCACTATCACTATTATTTTTTGCCGACATGTTACAAACGTTACATTACCTTACAAGATCTCTCTCATAATATTCACTATCATTATTATTTTTTTCCAGCATGTTACAAACGTTACATCACGTTACAAGATCTCTCCCATAATATTCATTATCACTATTATTTTTTGCCAACATGTTACAAATGTTACTAACGTTACATCACGTTACAAGATTCCCCCCATACTGGGCAATAGAGCGCCTCTTGGTGCAATCATGGATGTTCAAGTCAATGTTTTGGATTCTACCAATGGGTCCATCTTCAGGACCATGAATTATGCTTGGGGGTGTTACCTTCCAAGCTTACAGCACACTTTTTGGAGATAAGGACGCACCAAGATTCAAGGACATCAATGACCACAATGTGCTTTAATGCAAAGATATTTGGGTATACTACCAAGTTCACATTCAAATCCTTAGTCAAGCAGCAGAAGAAAATATTAGAGATCAGCAGGGGTAGAACCCCCTCTATTCTCTTCCACCATCAAAGGTTTAATAGGACCTCCTAGAGCAAAGGTAATAGCTTCAAAATTGTGGATCCTCTTGACATTACTGAAGGAGACTAAAAGAGACCTGCAACAGCTTGAATTTGTCCCAAAAGGCCTAGGATATTGATTATGCAACATATAGGAGCCATTACACCATCTAACCACTAGTTTGGAATCTCTGAAAACCTATATCCTATCGGTACCCTTATCTATTTAGTGTTCTTCCATTATCAAATAGCTAATAGGACCTCAACAGTAAAGGAAATAGCTTTAGAATTTTGGTTCGTCTTGAGATGAGTGAAGGGGACTAAAAAGAGACCTGCAGCATCTTGAATTTGTTTCAAAATTACTTGGAGATAGATTATGCAACCTATAGGATACATTACACCATTCAATCACCAATTTGGAGTCCTTGAAAATCTGTATCATATCAGTACCTTTATCTAATGCACTTTTCGATGTTCTTTGGCCATCAAAGATCTAATATGACCTCCAACAGCAAATGTAATAGATTATGAATTGTGGATCCTATTGACTTGAGTGAAAAAGTGTACTAAAAATAGACCTGCAGCAGGTTGATTATGTTTCAAAAGGTCTGGGAGATAGATCATGCAACCATGCAACCTGTAGGAGCCATTCCACTATTTAGCCACCAGTTTGGACCTGCATCCTATCAGTACCTTTATCCAATGCAATATTCAATGTTCTTCCACCATAAAATAGCTACTAGGACCTCCAGCAACAAAGGAATATATTTACATCGATGAAGGATACTAAGAAGAGATCTATAGAAGCTAGCTTGAATTTGTTTCAAAAGGTCTGTGAGATAGATCATACATCCATGCAACCTGTCAAATCCATTCCATAATTCAAACACTAGTTTGGATAAGAAAACATGTATCCTATCATCATTGTTATCTAATTCAATATCTAATAGGTTCAATACACAGCATGTGACTTTGCATTTTTATGTGTGGCTTTGCATAAACTGATTCTGAAGTTGACAGAGTGGTTTGAATGGAATAGTGTTTTAGAATCACAAGGACCAGGGTTTTCCTGGTTGGTACCATAAAAAATAATGATCAAGGAAAAGATATATCAATTGCAGGGGGATTGCAATTGCTAGTTCCTTCTCTTCTTTTGAGGTTGTTTGAGTTCAACATATATAGGACAAACAAAAAAATATTGACATTGAGAGTGTTTGTCAATCACTAGAGCTTGTTTTAGGGAAGCGTAATCAAGTTCAAGTTGAATATTTGGTTGAGTGTTTGATGATATGTTGCTTATTTTATAATGCATGTGTAGTGTGAATCCTTATGCTTGATGTGCTCTTCAAACAGAAGTGTATCTAAATATTAAGTGCCTTTATCTTCCTCGAGATATTCCATTTTCTTATCTTCATTTATCTTCATTAGTAGTCTCAACCTTTATACCTACCATTTGCATGCCATTGTAGAATCTCTGAGTAGGATACCATTCTATTAGCTTTCCCAGCCTCTATGCTTGCCTACAGCTATCTACCTCTCATCCAAGCTCTGCAAATTCCTCTTTCAATGTGCTGGTTTTGGTCAATATCCAGATTGAATAAAAAATGCAATGGAGAACACAACATGAGAAGTGTGAAACACTTAAACATGAATGTGAGACATAATGATAGAATGAATGACAATGAGAGAGTTGAGGGAATGATGGATGGATTCTTCTTCAGTATCCTTGAAGAACTATTACGCTTCCTTGTAATGACTGTACTCAACCTATGCTCCATTAAGTTATAACACCTACCTAGCAGATCTTACATACTTAGCTTTCTTTGGAAACTTGTGGCTTAGGAAGGCTCAAACAATTCATGACTAGTGAAGGGACACATTTACCATAAGACAAGGTAACAAAGTTTTATCTATTAAATTTGAGGACATAGATAGTCGAAAGAAGTATCTTCATGATGACTTGGAGAGAATAGAGTCCTAGTCAACCATTTGGCATGAATATACAGAACCTATGGATCGCACATTAATGCATGAAGAATGTTTTCCAGAACAAATGAATCCAAACAATGGTGTATATTTGATTAGGCTAGAGTCAAATTGCAGTGATAAATCCAAGGTGACGGAAATATCACAACAAAACATGTCTTAAATCTTATAGTGAAATTCTCTTTTAGTTTTGTACTGTTCTAGTTAGGATATTTCCTATCATTGATAGTTGGAGTACAAGGTAAAGATTTAAATTCATAATGCAAATTTGACTTCAGGGGATACTTTTGTGTCTATTTTCAAATCCCATAATTACTGCTTTCACATGCTCTTAATTTTATGTTCAATACTCTACTCTTCAAGGAGTTTCTAGTAAAAGTATGCAAGTGTCTATTACAGGGAAAATATGCAATTGCAGTGATGTTATAATCAAAATTCTTTTTTTAGAATGCAGAGGTTGCATTGAGAGACTTATTTTGTTTGTCTGTCATATCGTGGTGTGTATACACATCTTTCGCTTTAGCTGTATGCTTATCCTTTTATTTCTTAATTCTGGAAAGTATTTCAATTCCTTGATTGCATTAGATTTAGGCCAGCATATTTTATTTGGAGCAACCATGCAAGTTTTTTGTTGTGAGCTTGCAAGAAAGTGTCCTATTGTTGTATCATCCAGTGATGCATGTGCTCTATCCACATTCATAGAGATGACACTTCAATACACATTCATTATTTGCTTCTTATACAGAGTCTGATGACACTCGAAATGATTTAAATGACATCTACAAATGTCTTGTGCACTCCTTGAGGTGTACATTGCATATTTTTCGTTAGTAATGTTACATAACAAAAATAATGATTACCAGTACTGATTACACATGGAGAAATGGCATGAATATTTGCTACACATTTCGATGTGTAGATTCAATTTGAAATTCATTTTTTATGAATGTTTTGAAATGGAAGTTTGAAACATTTATTGTAGCATTTCAATCCATTTTTTGAATACCCTCTCAAACACTATGAAACTACTTTGTCTAGATGTATATGTAAATCCTGTGCTTGCTAGTCCAAACTTAATATTTTTGACAATGCATGTTTTTATGTAAAAACTATACTGAGTAAGTCCCCTACTTGTTTCAAAGGTATTATTGGTATTCTTGATTAGGAAGTGATTCTTTAGTAGTTATTTAATTAACAAACATCATTTCAAGTTACTGAGTGGTTAGTCATGCATATGAAGCTTCAAGATAGGAACTTGAGTTTCCTCTATTGTATACTACATTTATGCCAGAAAATGTACTCTTAATTTTCTATATGCAAGGTCTCTTCAGTCTCATATCACTCTCTTATTAGGGTTACAGTTTGTATGCATGGTCAAAGGCAGTTGGTTGGTCACCTCACTCACAGTCCATCCAATGAAAAACCTATGAACCGAATGGCCAAATTGAATGAATTGAAGAGACTCAAGAGTGAAATGAGTTTTGAAGAATGCTGCAAGCTTGATTAAACTATAATATTATAACCCTTACAAAAATTTGATATTTTATGCTTTAGACTATAAATATTTGTGATTGACAACTCCATGTAGAGAGGTAAAGAGATTGAGAATTCTGAAAAGGCAGCAGGGGCTGCTGCTTGGTCCTTGTAATGAATGTTTGGCTCAGGATCAAATTTCTCACTGCTACCTATTTGTTATAAATACATGGTTGTACTCGACTAAAGAGAAAACTCAATCCCTCCCTGGATTCTCATCCTCCTGTGCAATAACCAGTCACATCCATATCGTTAAAGTTCCTATTGTATATAATAAATAACAGTGGGTATCACAAGTGTGATGAGTTTCCATACTTGAGATTTATGTATCGAAGTTCTAACTCAATAGTCCAAATTGGGGGAGTGATTTCAGCGCTGAATTAATTGTGGCTGCTTCTTTTGTCTGAGTTCATTGACTGTTGAAACCGATTCATGGTCCCTGTTTACCAATTTGTAAGGGCACCTTACATTTGATTACAGGTGTCTTTATAATGAGGGACATCTTGTAAGAAATTTTCACATATGTTTAACTCATGTATGTATGCCACATCCCATGTGACAATAGATTATTCTTTGAGTCTATTCATTGTAATTTTATTGTAACACTAAACCAACATTTATTGCATGCCACTGTTGTCCAGAAATTCCATATTGCATTAAATGATTAAATTCCCTACCACATTATTGATTGTCTCTTCTAGAAACAAAAGCCTGGTTGGTTCAGTGTTTCATTTCGAATGATATTTATATTGGATTATCTTTAGACAATTTTTAAGAATAATATTCACCCTAGTTTTACCTCTGTGCAGGGTATAAAAACTGACTTAGTTATCTACAATTATGATGATCACATTCTTGTAATTTTTTAATCCTATTTTTGAATTTGTCTTATTTGTCAGAAAATATGTCTTTAATTGGTTTCTTATGTTGCTTTGGTTTCTCACATAGGTGATGGAAATCCACATAGGGACAATGGGGACAATGCTACATGCCAGGTTTATATTTATGTTTATAGGTGTTGTTGCAACTTTTGTATTTATGAAATTATCATCTCCTTCAACATTGGTATAATCTACTTTCATGCTTCTTTTATGACTATCTTGTAAACTTTACTATATTAAAGCAATTTCTATGGTATAAATGGGTTTTAACCAAAATATATTGTTATCCTCCAGTGCCTACATAATTCAACTTTGACAATGAGCCTAGTGCTTGGATAAGATAGCTTTTCTAGTCATAAAAGGATACATGTTGAGTTAAGCTTTTTCTTCCTCATCTAAGCTCTAACGCCTTCAATATGAACATTCTGAGGATGATTTAGAGTCAAAAAGTTTGAAGAGTGAGGAATAGGCCAAAATTCCTTAGTATGGAAGCTTCTAATATGATTCCAATTACCTCATTGGAATGTCCTTTGTTAGTGAAGAGTCCCCCATGCCGAGATCAATATTTATTGTTGGGGAATGATTTAAAGATCCTATACTGAGACATAAGAAAAAATCCCTCATGGGTAGTACTACCCCTCATATTGTGTGAGAGTTACACTTGTGATTTTGATCACAAAGATCGAGCTTTCCATGATAAACCCTTCATTATAAGAAACGGCCATGGTAATAGTAACATAAGACAGGGTTCCAAGGTATTAAAGAAAACGAGTAAAGAAGAAATACCATGGCATAATTTACAATTAAATGGAAAAGGAACATGAAATCTATCACTACCAAAGTAAGCAACTAAGTAGCAATCTTCAGGTAGGGTCCTTGTAATGAATTTTTGGCTCAGGATCAAATTTCTCACTGCTACGTTTATGTGTATTTATATATATTAACTCTAGGAAAAACCCTATTCAAAGGTTGTGGATTGAACAAATTCATAAGGTGACCAATGAAATTACCAATGGTGTAGAAATGCATTCCAACAAATCCTAGAACTGCATGGGTAACTTAGGAACTCTACCCATCGTAAGGGATAAAGTTGGGTATCTTTGATAACAAAGAAATTTTATATCATTAGGGGAATAAAATGAGGGTATTCAAACACATACATGAGGGTATTCAACCACATCCAAGGATGTAAGAAACCACTTCCTAGAAATGAATTTCTTCCTTAAAAGAAAACTAGAAATTCCTATTTAGTTTTGTTTGTGTATAGTTTTTCAACTTGAGAAATGGATTTCTTGGGTCTCCTTAACCTAAGTATTAATGACATACTCAAATGTTACACATTGAACAAAATACCCATTAGTGTAGGTCATTTCTAATTATCACATATAAAAGTCTATTCATAATATTGAATATTAATAGGAAATTTCCTAAGCATAATTTCATTACCTCCTTGAAAACCTTTTTATAAAATTTTATAAATATTTCAATGGAACAATGGATACTATTGTTTCCTCCTTGTGAAGTCATTCCTTGAGAAGTAGATAAATAATGATATCGGGAAATGGGTGGTGACTATAAATTCCCCCTATGTGCCTTATGCTAGAGTAGGAGAGACACTAATTCCATTTTCTTTTATAAAAACGAGTATTTGTATTATTAAAAAAGGATAAGAAGTACTACGACTGAGTTAGACATCCTTCCTGAATAAAATTTGAAAATATTAAAGATAATCTTTAAAATCTCTTGGAGTCTCATGCTTCTACCTATATCACTTCCTAACTGATTCTTTTTCAAATGTTCCATACCGTTTCAAATGCATAGCTGGTATATAAATTCCAAAATACTCCTAAAATTAAAATTTCCTTATGGGTGATTCCATGAAGATGGGTAACACTTTTTGGCCAAATTTGGCGATGAAAACCTGATTTTTTACTCATGTGCTAGATAGAAGCCCTCAAAAGGCATA
>LPNX010538719.1:1842-147014 GCA_001517045.1 Pseudotsuga menziesii
TTGGCAAGGCCTTAAGCAGGTGCAAAATGTAGGTGCGGACGAAGTTCTGGTTATAGGAGACTCCAAGCTAATTATCCGTGCAGTGAGCGAAGGAAGAAGGGGTAAAAATGAGCGGTTGGAAAGACTGTTAAAAAGAATTAGAGATATGATCAAAAGGTTTAGAAAGATCGAATTCTTCCATGTTCTCAGGGAGCTCAATATGAGGGCAGACAATGCAGTTAATAAAATCATAGATATAGGGTGCTATGAACTTAAGGTTAACTCTAAGATCAGTCTGGAAATACCCCCATAATCTGTCTAAGGACGGGGCGTTTTAGCAGATCTCTGTACTTCGGTTCAGCGTTTTAAGCTGTTTCTCTCATATTAATATAACCGTTTTTGTTATAAAAAAAAAAAGATTCCAAATCCATCCATAAACCAAATCCAAGTTGAATTGGTGTGGCTGCTCATGCTTTGCCATGTGGCCTCTCTCTTCACCTTCCCTCTTCTCTCAAATTTGGGTAGGAGCCTCTTGGCCTTCTCCAACTCCCAATTTCGACCTCCAAGATGCTCTATTCAATCCTGACATGTCAGTATGTCAGCCTTCATATCTGAATTGGGTCATAACTGTCATATAATCTCCATCATTGGTGTCATAGTTGTCATAGTTGTCATAAATGTAAGGGGAATCTAGCCAAGTGTCCATGAAACTCCCATTTGGCTCTTCCTCTCCCATGTAAGTTACAATTCATCCCAAATTAAACCTATGAAGTATATGGACAAGTATATTAGCCTTATAATCCATACAAAAACATTAGGCTTCCCATATATTCGAATTTGCAAGAGAAAGATACCATTTAACATAGGAATTCTAGCTAGTGTGGGCCCCATAGTCTCCATGTGTCTTCATGCTCTATCGCCACTTCCATTTTCTCTTGTATTTATTTAATAATATCAATTATTAAATATTTATCCCCTTATAATGTCTAAACATCATTTATTATTCCCCTTATTCCAAATCTCAAATCTTCCACCCCCAACCTAGGAAACTAGTGATTTTCCTTCTTGGCAATTATTTGACTTTTAGCATCCATTTGACAAATTTCATGAATATGGAAAATGTGATTTGGCCATTGTGACCCAATGTCAAATTTGGGACATTACAAATCCTCCCTTCCCAATATTGCTTGTCCTCAAGCAATTTCAAACATGGTTGTTGAAGAGCCTACTTTCTGTATGATTCTTTGAAGTTGCCACTGAGCTGCCCACCTTGAGTCTTTGAGATTCCATGAATATTTCAGAGAGGATCCACCATGCTTGCTGCTGCACTAATCTGATTAAAATCACCTTATTAAATGGGGAATCCATCTCCCATACTGTTTGTTTCCCAAAGAATTTGAAATCAATGGGACTAAAAAGTATACCACGGTCCCATTGCTTGCATTGCACTCCAATAATTAAGAGTGCTCTCCAACCCATACCATTTGGCAAGAGAATTCATGGATCCCATTTTCTTGTATGCATTCTTCCAAACATCATGAGTGCATAATATATATCATCAAAGTATATAACAACATAATAAGAATGTACATCAAGGAGGTGCCTTACTAAGAAATCATGAAAGTTCTTATACCTCCCAATGAGTAGACTACCATTTGCCAAGTGCATACAAGCTTCAAGTGACCAATGAAATATTCTCCAATGACATATGTGAGGATCCCATGTCCCATTATGCTGCTCCAAAGATATATAATTTGCATCAATATAATCAGCCACGTGTTCTTTCATCCAAGGAGTGAATGAAGTACCTCCACCAAAATCTGAACCAAATAAGGAGCAAATAAAACACGAAGACTTTAAGTGTCTCAAAGAAGTATCATCAATACACCCATGAATATGTATATCATCATGAAATAACAAAGGATGTTGCTGCCAATAATAATTTTCCTCAATCATATTCCTCTTCATCCAAGTGTTGGATGAAGCTCCTCCAACATCAGATGAACCAAGTGTTGAGCAAGAAAAACCATGAGTCTTTAAGTGACTCAAATGAACATCATAGGTGCACCCATGTAGATGTGTATAATCATAATGTAATCAAGGATTCTTCTGCAAATGTAAATAAGATGGTTCTCTAATAATTACATCATCAAAAGGAGAAATAGAATGTCCATCCTCTTCATGTGGCACCATCAAAAAGAAACATTTCACCCATACTTCATCAGGATGACTGCTACAAAATTTAGAAGTGTAGGATGTAGGAGAAAGAACCAACTCACCCAAATGATCATTAAGTGCAAAATTGTCATAATGTGAAGGATCCACAGGGGTAGGATTATGCAGCTCCTTCAAAAGTGTGAAACCTTTGTCATAGATTGGCTCCAATGTAGAGGAATCATGTTCTTCTTTAAAAATTGCATACCCTTCATCAAGAGACAATTCAAGTTCATCTTCAACCACATCAAGTGTTTGGATATCTTCAAGCACATCTTCAAATACATCAAGTACATTCAAATTTCCAAATTTCTCATGATCCACCATGTCATGAGAATCCTCCAAACAATCTGCCAATTGACAATCTGAAACATAGGAGGAAAAACAAGTGTCTTGCAAATTTTCAAGAAGTTGCTCATTTTGAATTGTGAGCTTATCAATAAATTCATTATTCTTCAAGTAGGATTCATGTAACCATTCAATAAGCTCAATTTAATTTTTTCTATCAAAAATCAAAGACATTAAATTACCTTTGATGTTGCACATTTCTCTTTGGATCTTATCCATGTCTTCAAGGAAGGATGGATCCTCCAAGGAAGTAGCTCTCCAACAAGAGTTTGATACCAATGCTTGAGTGTCATGGAGTATGATAAGGACCTCTTGGATCTTCTTTTCATTCATCTTTAAGGACCCTTCAAGAAAATTAGGCTCTTCCAAATGAACCTCCTCATCTTCTTCTTTCTTGCTTGGACCAACTTCATGAAGCTCAAGTGGTGATGGGGAAGTTGATCTTGTTTCTTCTTCAACTGCTACAAGGTCTTCATTTTCATGTTTAATGGAATTTTGGCTTGCAACAACATTTTGAAATCTGATCTCTATGTCACCAACATAGAGTTGTGAGCACCCATCAGTAGGTACTCCTTCATAGTTCAAGCATCCATTAGTAGATGCTCTTTGGTCCATGACCATAGTAGAATTTGTTTCAGAATGATATTCGATAGTTTCAAGGTACTCTTCTTCCTTCTCATGTGATGTTTCCTCATCTTTTTCAAAGCCATTTGGGAGTGAATTTTGATCCTCTTCATGTAATGCCTTTTCTTCTTCATCACCCATAGAAATTTGTAGCTCCTTGGTCTCCTCCCTACTTGTGCATTGATTATTATTCCTTAATGAGTTCTTATTTGAATTATTTTTTATAAATTCCTTCAACCAATCATTAAGGTCTTCACAATGAATAGTTTTATGTGCCAATTTGAATGCTTGATTAACCTGCCTAGACATATCATCACCACATGGCTTAATGAATTTCTTCAATTAATATATACCATCCATAACTTCAATAGGTTCCAATACCATGCTCTGATACCACTATAATGTCCCCTTTTTGAAATTTTATTAAAATGCCCAATTTTCCAATTTTTTCTCAATTTTGGCTCTAGACTAGTTTTGGTGTTTAGACCTCCAAATTGACCCAAATGCTTCCAAATTTTCTATGAAGGTACATGACTGATAATATAAATTAAACACAATTCTCATGTATGTTTTTTTGACCTCCCAATTACTTATACAAACTTTTTTAATGTTCTATTCAAAGTAGGAGCCTTTACTAGCAAATTGGGGCTCTAATTCCCCTTGGGTAATTGCCAGAAATGGCTTCACAAATGATCCCAAAGTCACTTGAATTTATTAACAGAGGATGTTTATGTGTAAGGGAAACTTTTAAAGTCTCATATGAATCATGGTTCATTTTATACAATCTGTTATGACTCTTTCCAAAACAACTCCCAAGTCACAATTTCGACCCTTGGGGAAAATGCACCAAATCTTCTCCCAATGCAATAAAAATGAGTAAAATGGATTCCAATGCTTAAGTACTGAACATGAGAATTGAAAAACACATTAATTAAAGTCCATACATCATATATTTATTATAGATACATTCCTCCATTCGAAATAATAATCATTACCATGGCATATATCAAAATGGAGTGGAAATTGTCATTGTTTGCTCATTAAAAGTCATTTTGATATACAACTCTTGGGAATTTCGACTTGAAACTTTCTGAGAATTAAGAACAGAGGATATTGAACTGATTCCAATCATAAATGGACAATTAAAGGCTCTCCCAATTTTAAATCATCAGCATTACAATGGTTCACAACAAGATAGTGGGGAAATGACACTATTTCTTCATTGTTCAACATTTTTACATGAATTCTTTTAGGTATTTTGACCTGAGAGTCTTATAAACATGAAATATAGAGCATATACATCATAACATAAGATAATGAGAATTATAATATTCCCCAAAGAGATCAATAGCTCACCCAAAGCGCAATCCCTCCATTGGCATGAATATGGTGTGAAAACTGGAAATAGTTGAGAGAGAGAGTGTTGCAATAGAAGAATCCACATTATTTCCTGTAGCTTACACCTGAAAATAAGACTCCATTAAATCTCCATGAAATACCTGAGTGGCCTTTCCAAACACCAACTAGGATGGGAATCTTTCACCCTCGAAATTGGCTTAAGCAAGAAAACTAGTCATCCACTAGCTCTCACAATTCACAAATGACAATTTCACAAATGAGCAAAAGATTCTTCTCATGGATGATCCTTGTATTTTATAAACATTATTGGTATTCTAAGGTTCCAAATCCATCCATAAACCAAATCCAAGTTGAATTGGTGTGGTTGCTCATGCTATGCCATGTGGCCTCTCTCTTCACCTTCCCTTTTCTCTCAAATTTGGGTAAGAGCCTCTTGGCCTTCTCCAACTCCCAATTTCGAACTCCAAGATGCTCTATTCAGGACTAACATGTCAGTATGTCAGCCTTCATATCTCACTTGGATCATAACTGTCATAGAATCTCCATCATTGGTGTCATAGTTGTCATAGTTGTCATAAATGTAAGGGGAATCTAGCCAAGTGTCCATGAAACTCCCATTTGGCTCTTCCTCTCCCATGTAAGTTACAATTCATCCCAAATTCTACCTATGAAGTATATGGACAAGTATATTAGCCTTATAATCCATACAAAAACATTAGGCTTCCCATATATTCGAATTTGCAAGAGAAAGATGCCATTTAACATAGGAATTCTAGCTAGTGTGGGCCCCATAGTCTCCATGTGTCTTCATGCTCTATTGTCACTTCCATTTTCTCTTGTATTTATTTAATAATATCAATTATTAAATATGTATCCCCTTATAATGTCTAAACATCATTTATTATCCCCCTTATTCCAAATCTCAAAGATTCCACCCCCAACCTAGGAAACTAGTGATTTTCCTCCTTGGCAATTATTTGACTTTTAGCATACATTTGACAACTTTCATGAATATGGAAAATGTGATTTGGCCATTGTGACTGAATGCCAAATTTGGGACATTACAGAAATTTCTATGTTAAGTTTTTATTTTTTTTGTGGAATCCAATATGAGATTATCAACAGTTCCTGATGTAGAACTCAACAATAATTAGTTGGTAGAATATGTTTATATATGGGATGATGTAATGATGATTAGTGACAATTTTGAGGATTCTATACTTTTAGTCATAAATTGATATATATGTGAATATGTTATATTTCAAGCATCTAGAAAATGAAATTTTGTACCTCTTGATGAAGACTTAATAAAATTACAAATTTTTCCAAAAAAACATATATTTATTTTAACTTCGCCCACAAAACCCCACTTACATATACACATTTTATTTTTCTAACATACCATTATAAAAATTGTAACAAATAAAAATTAAATAATTATCATTAATAAATAATAATGAAATAAATTAATTAGGTTAACTAAGGGACATATCTCTTAGTGAATAGTCACTATGTAAGACCTCTATATATGGGCTACTTTATCATTGTAAAATCATCATTCTTATTGTACTCTTATATAACTATTTAGCATGGAATTATTTTCTATTGGTATATTCAATTGAGATAGCTTTCGAGTGTAAACTCGATATGGTATAAAACAGTGGTATCAGAGTCTGTTGTATGATTCAACCTTTGACCACTATTTAGACTTTGTCTAATTTGGTTTTTGGCCATCATTCGAATAAATTATTCGTACAAATAAGAAGTGGGGAAAGAAAAGAAAAGAAGTTAAAAATAAATAGAAGAAATAAAGCATTTGAATGGAAAATGACAAAAAAAAGTAAAACCACACGTGATTTTTCAATATATATATATATTCTTTATCAAATTTTATTATTTAGCTTACAATGTTTGGTTTATTCCATTTTGGCATAATATTATTATTTGGTGCAGGGGGTTAGACTAAAACCAACCCAACCAACACCTCCAGGATATTAAGCTTCCTACACTTGGCAGGAGCTCCAAATTTAGCTTTAAACTCCAAATTCCACACTAAAATTTTCTTCCTGCAACTCTGTTTCCGCAACAGAGTTTCCGCTGTCAAGTTGCGGGATGCGGGATCTCAAAACACCCAAAGTTGTGCTCCGCAAATTTCGTTCCGCAATGGCCTTCCCAAAATCGGGTTGTGGGATGCAGGATCTCAAATGCCCAACATTGCGTTTCGCAAAATCTTTCTGCAATTTTCCTTCCGCCTCCTCCTTTCCACAACAGGGTTCCCGCAAGCAAGTTGCGGGATACGGGATGCAAACTTCCCAAATTTTCTCCCCCACAACTTCCTCTCTGCAATTCTTCCCCCGCAATATTTTCCGACCATTAGATCTTTTCATTGCGGCCTTCACCACAACCATCGATTTACCTTTTTATGCAGATCGCCCAAACCTTGGCAGATCCATTATCTCCCTTGCAACTCCAGTTGTGGATTCCTCCTGGACCGTCAGATCTATGTCTGTAGATCCAATCTCCATCATCTGTTTTCTGCAAAAACTCGTTAAGTCAAAAAACTTGTCTTCTGCGTGGATTTGATCATGGAATTGATCAATCCAGCTTTCAACCTCTTCGATCCATCAGTCTAGTCCTCCTATGCATGCATATACCCTATCCTTCAATGATTCCAACAAAATCCAACTCTTAAACCAACAATTGCAGAGAAATCTACAAATATTCATGAAAACACCGAAATCACTCTACACAGCTATGTTTCTCAAATTAATGCATACATCTAAACTAATAGCACTCAGAACACATGGCTAACTTCTATTAGGGAAATAAAAGCAAATACACACAATTCATGGCCCACTTTCAACCTCCTCAAATATTTACAAGTCGGTACAGACACAGGTCTGTTCGTCTGTCTGCAAAATGCAGTTTTGTTCTGAAAGATGGAACCCTTTCCACCTTTACAACCTAGCTATTTAATCTACTCTGCTACCCCTCTACTGAGTCGGTCCTATAACAAATTTACAAAGCATGATGTAAAAACGTCTTTGTCTAAACAAACGTTTCAGCGACTGATCTCCACATAGGGAGTCACGACTCACTATTATTCCTACAACTCTAACAACCTATGACTAAGCAGAATGACTCATCACTATCTAGAATATTCATAAAAACATAGGTTATTTACAATGTAATAGTCTAGGGACTATTAAATCAAAATGTGTAGACCCCTTCCTAGGCCTGATCTAGCATTGAACTTGGAATTTGAATTGGAAAGCAAGATGCTCCTGCATCAGACTCCCCAGAAAAAGAAATATGACCTCCAGGTCATAGTCTTCCAACTGCAATATATCTGGATCCCAAACTTTGTTTTGTAGTTGTTGTTGTTCATTACTCCTGTAATGAACTTCCCAGTCTTCTAGAGTCATCCATATAACTGTCGGCACCTCATCATTACCGTTTCTCTTACATCTCTGCATGAGATGCCATATCTCATCTATCTCCTCATCCAGTCTGCTTCTTTGCTTAAACATCTTTGTCTGGGTGCCCTTCTCCTCTACGACTTCCACTTGTTCAGAAGTATAGACATCTTCCAAAGCCTTCCTCCATTGTTGTAATACAGTAATGTCATCACCGCACCTTTCAACATCTTCAGCCCAATCTTGAGCTGCCCTATTGTCTCTCAAGACAATTTCTTCCTCTGCATTTTCCTTTAGCAAATGAAAGGAAATTTTACTGCCATCAGGAAACCATGCTTCATCATTCACCATCCCAACTATCCATTTGCAGAATACCTATAACAAATTCAACAAATAGATATGTAAAATATATACATTCCACATGTCCATGATTTTACCTTCATCTTCATCCTCTTCAAACGGTTGGACAATGTTCAACAATTATCCCTATGTGCCAACTGTGCAACCTGCAACTAAACACATATTGTCAGTTTGAAAAACATAAGGCACTTTAGCCTCAACTGATGCCTTTTCCTCCAACATCCCATGCTGATTTGTTTCTGCAAAATAGTCTTTAAGATCTTCAAAAGATCTCACATCAACATCCTCATTCTCCTCTGTATACTGATATGAACTCTTTTCCATGTCCATGAGTTTAACATCAAACTCTATATCAGCATCCTCTTTCTCTTCTTCAAGTTACACACCTTACTCAGGTTCACACATCACGTGAACTTCCTCATGCTCAGCTGCCCTGAGCCTTTCCTCTTCCTTCACCCAAACACTATGTGTGTGCTTGAGATACCTGGCACATAACCTCTTCACAGGCCATTGCACCTTCTTCTTCAACCTCCATACATAATATTGACCTCCTGTAGCTTCCTCATGAAACAGTTTAGTCACCTTACTAAGCCTTTCCTTCATCTCAGCAACCTCTCTGTCAAATTAGCTTTGACTCATCCTCTTGACACCCATCACTCTAGCATCTTCCTTTGTTCTATTGTGGCTTCCTCTTGAACCCGTTAGACGACTTTCAATAGCCACCTTCCATACCACCTCCATGAGCTTTCCCACACTAATGATGAACTACAAACAAGCCTGCCCTCTCAACACCTCATCAAGATTACTCCTACTTGACTATTGGCATTTTCTTGGTTCTCACACAGAACCTTTGAGCACTCCATATGCTCTCTACAGGCATTGATCTTTGCATTCATTTCCTACAGCACTTTGCTATGAGAGTTCCCATACCACAACGTCCTTCTCAACTCCTCTGGTAAGAAATCAAATTATGTCCTCATCCTGCAAATTAATATTGCAAGCCTCCTCTCCATACTGTGCAAATATTTGTGCACCCGCTCTGATACCAAAAATGGTGCAGGGGGGATTAGACCAAAACCAACCCAACCAGCACCTCCAGGATCTCTAGCTTCCTACACTTGGCAGGAGATCCAAATTTAGATTTAAATGCAAAATTCCACACTAAAATTTCCTTCCCGTAACTATGTTTCCGCAACAGAGTTTCTGTTGTCGGGTTGCGGGATGCGGGATCTCAAAACACCCAAAGTCATGCTCCTTAAATTTTGTTAGGCAACGACCTTCCCGAAATCGAGTTGTGGGATGCGGAATCTCAAACACCCAACGTTGCATTCTGCAACTCTCTTTCTGCAATTTTCCTTCTGCCTCCTCCTTTCCACAACAAGTGTTCCCGCAAGTGGGTTGCGAGATGCGGGATGCCAACTTCCTCTCCGCAATTCTTCCCCCATAATATTTTTCGACCGTTAGATCTTTACGTTGTGGCCTTCACCACAGCCATCGATTTTCCTTTTTATGCAGATCGCCCAAACCTTGGCGGATCCGTTATCTCCCTCGCAACTCTAGTTGCGGATTCCTCTTGGACCATTAGATCTACATCTGCGGATCCAATCTCTGCCGTTTGTTTTCTACAAAAACTCATTAAGTCAGAAAACTTGTGTTCTGCTCTGATTTGATCATGGAATTGATCAATCCAGATTTCAACCTCTTCAATCCATTATTCTAGTCCTCCTATGCATGCATCTACCCTATCCTTCAACGCTTCCAACAAAATCCAACTCTTAAACCAACAATTGTAGAGAAATCTACAAATATTCATGAAAATGTCGAAATCGATCTACATAGCTACGCTGCTCAATTTAATGGATACATCTAGACTAACCGCACTCAGAACACATGCTTAACTTCTATTAGGGAAATAAAAGAAAATACACACAACTCTTGGCCCACTTTTAGCCTCCTCAAATATTTACAAGTCGGTACAAACACAGGTCTGTCTGCCTCTCTACAAAACACATTTTTTCTTTTAAAAGATGGAACCCTTTCCACCTTTACAACTTAAATATTTAATCTACTCTGCTACCCCTCTACTGAGTCGGTCCTGTAACAAATTTACAAAGCATGATGTAAAAACGTCTTTGTCTAAACAAACGATTCAACGGCTGATCTCCACACAGGGAGTCACGACTCGCTATTATTCCTACAGCTCTAACAGCCTATGACTAAGCAGAATGACTCATCACTATCTAAAATATTCATAAAAACATAGGTTATTTACAATGTAATAGTCTAGGGACTATTAAATCAAAATGTGTAGACCCCTTCTTAGGCATGATCTAGCATTGAACTTGGAATTTGAAATGGAAAGTAGGATGCTCCTGCATCATTATTACTTTTAATAATAGTAATAATAATTATTGGACAAAGAAAAAGATATTGACAAAAATTTAAACAAAATCAAGAATATGGATTTTAATGTTGAAAAGAAGGAAAAGTTTCCTATCACCTCACAAAAAAATGTTTCAATACTATTTAGAATTAAAGGGACACTTGCACTAAAGGATATCACCATTTCAATTGTACCTGCTAAAAGTAATAACTATATTAGTATTGAATCCGCTAACAATTTAGTGATTCCCAAGTCAAATATAGATGAAGGGCTAGACTTTTGGGACATGAAACAATTTAAAATAAGTGGCTTACAATTGAATGTTGGATATTATATGGTTACATCGAAATTCATTGTTAGTTCTTTAGAGAGAGTTAACGGTGACATAATTTTGGGTTTACCTTGGATAAGAGCATTTGAGACTTTCATGTTAAATGCCGAAAAGAAATTTCTAACATTTTCCTATAAAAAGAAGAAAATCACATTGCAGGACGTTACAATGAAGACGAACTTAGAAGCTTCAACATATGAAGACTTCAAGGATATATCAAAGACGATTTCACATGATAATCATAAGTCAAAACAAAAGAAGCAAAAAGAAGTTGAAAAGGTTGTCGCCAGTAAGGATGAATAAATTATCCATTTAAAAACCATAGTCAAGACATGATCGCACAGATCTAGAAATTTTTAAAAAAATCGCAAGAAGAAGTACAAAATAAATTCAACAAAAAAGAAGTAGATTCCCAAAAAGAATTGGATAAGAATGTATCAAAAAACTATAAAGAAAAATCTCATTAAAAAATCTGAATCAAGGGTTGATTGAATAAAATAAAAAACTAAAAGATGAGAAACTAGAAAAATCCTTAGAGTTGTTATCAACTAGTAAATCACACGAAGCACAAACAATTGAAGTTTCTACAAGGGTTCCAAAAACGACTCGAATGCCTTATCATCACCCAAATTATAAAAGTTGTTATGACCAACATCAAAGTTAAGAGGAAAATCAAAAAGTGTTCATCTTACATACAAACCAGCTACAACATTGGAAAAGAACAAAGACAATATCGACATCTTTATGAAAACCTAAAATGAGAAGTTCTATATGATTAATTGATCATCAAACAGTTCCAATGAAAGTAGATTTGGGATGGATCACACCCCAGAAAATCAAACAAGTGAGTTCGAAACTCCGAAGATTATACCGTCAGGTTTCATCGAGTATTGCAGTTCCAAGTTCACAACATCATAAAAAGTCATTACGAGCAAGAGAACAAAGTCTTACAATAAACTATGCTTTGAGGACAAAGCACTTTTAAGGAAAAGACAATGTAACAAATAAAAATTAAATTATTATCATTAATAAAAAATAATAAAATAAATATAAATTAATTAGGTTAACTAAGTGATATCTCTTAGTGAATAGTCACTATGTAAAGCCTATATATACATGCTACTTTATCATTGTAAAACCGTCATTCATATTTTACTCTTATATAACTATTTAGTATGAAATTATTTTTTATTTATTTATTCAAAATAAAAATAACTTTATAGTATAAACTAAATACAATATTAGAAAAAATTAATATTATATTATATAAATATTCTATTTCAACATTATAAAATTCATATCATAGGATAACATTCTTTTGGCTCTCTTTATTAACATCCGCAACAATATCAATGTTGTGCTTTGCCAATTCTTTTGATAAGTTATCAAAACACAAGGCCTTAGAATTATTACTTTGGTAGTATATAGAATGACTTTAAAGTTCGCATACAATACAATGCACATTCTGGGTTTGATATTTTTTTTTGGTTTTTTTTTTTCCGATAATGTGGATTTTGTTTATTTGTGATATGATAAATTTTATTTTTTTAAGGTGGAAATTTGTTATAATTTAATTGTCAAACTAGTAGTGAGAATAAGTATTATTGGTTGTTATCTCTAATGCAAGTTGATTCGTTTTTGTTAATCAAAGAAAGTCACACTATTTGAAATAACTTACTAGTGGTCCATTAGGAGGCAAACTTCCACTATTGTCGGATGCCTTTGGGTCTTGAGTAGTCAACGTGTTTCCTTATGTCTAAAGAAAACGAGCTCTTAGCAAATTATAAGCAATTTTAGATCTTGCTCCAAAGCCAAAATGATAGTTTCATACCCATATAATATCTCCAAGATACTCAATATCCCTTGTTCTCTATTATCATTGAAACTAAGTAAAAATTATATGATATCCACTATTCACCAAAATATAAGTCCATACATAAAACCAAAATACTATACCTAATTACAGTTTTACCTCTCACACCAAAGAAAACAATTTATTTAATTATAAATATTTACATAACAAATTCCAACATAAAATCATTTTCAATTAATATAAATTAAAACATAGATTTTATAAAAAAAATTAAATATATATATATATATATATATTATAAAACAAAAATATTTAAATATAACATCATAATTTCCTTTTACATCATGACTTTTTGCACACTAAATATAGTAATATTAAAAGCAAATGATTGAGCTTTTATTTTATATTATAAATACTTAATATCGCAATGATAACATTTATGATTAAAAAACATATATATACTTTATCCAAAGTATAATAACATAATTAAAGAAAAGGTTAGATAACGTATGTAACAACCTGAAACATACGTCTACAACCACTCCACTTACACATTCCTCTTTTAGTTGTATAGGATCATCATATGCAACATACAAATTATAATATAATCCTAGGCATTCTATCCATTTATTTTTTTTAAATGTCTTTTTTTATTTTTCAGATGGAAAGATTCACGGGAAATCTAGCAATACTTCCCCACATCCGTGGATGGTAGAGGTGGTAAATCACCGGCTATCTTAGCAGAAAGCCTAATCCCAGAGGACTCAAGGCTCGAACCCGTAACCTCTCCCCAAACCGAGAGAGTGTACACACGTCTTACCAATTGAGCTAACCCTTGAGGCTTTTTTTTTTTTAAATGTCACTTTGATAATTCAGTTATGATTTTAAACCTTGGGTGTATCAGTGTGATGTGGCATTAGGGTTTATTCTTTTGCCAATGAGTATTTTAAGGCTAGGGGCAATAGGCGTAGGAGTGAGCTAGCTATGGAGCAATCCTCCCTCCATCGGACGGAGGAGGAGCAAAGTCAACGTTAACTTTGCTCCTCCTCCGTCCGATGAGGGAGGATTNGCGTAGAGTGTGATTGGTACAAGAAAATATCTCAATGTAACTTTTTTATTTGGGGGATATGCTTGATGATGACAAGTAATCAAGCATGATTTTTTTATTGAAAAAACAAAACAAAAAATGTATTGTGGATTTTTTATTAGCCATACTTTGTAGTAGGAATGTTAAGAATGTCATGGTATCTAGAGATTTAGGAATGCTAAGAATGTCATGGTGTCTAGAGATTGAAGAGTTTCTATTGAAAAAAAAACATGTAGTGTGGATTGGCCATATTTTGTATTAGGAATGTTAAGAATGCCATGGTATCTATAGATTTATGAAAGTTAAAGTTAAGAATGTCATAGTATCGAGGATTTTTTATTGAAGAAAAAAACATTTATTGTAGATTGCTATACTTTGTACTAAGAATGTTCAGAATGTTATGGCATTTAGAGATTTATGAATGTTAAGAATATTATGGTATCTAGAGATTGAAGGATTGTTATTGAATAAGTGAAAATGGGTTAAATAAATAAGAGGTGAAACAACTTTATCAAGAGTAATTGAAAGGATTAAAGGCTTATTGAATCCATTTTTTTTGTATTGTGTGTATTAATGTTGTATTAATGGCTCCCCTCAATGCAAATGGGATTTGTTTAAGTTGTGACAAAGGCATCGCAATTATTGTATGGTGAGAATTTGGGTATTTGTAGGTGATGTTGGCTCATGGAAGCTTGATACATTGTTAGGAAAGGTGAGTTTTGTTAGCCCCGACCCATGTCTCAGAGACATTGTTGTGAGTGCTTTTGTCTATGTCATTGTTATTCCAACTCTCATGTGAGTTATATAGACAGAAATGTTAGCTCTCTTTCAAGGTGAATGTTTGGAAGAAGTTAGAATTGTGGGAAATCAAACTACCCAATGGCTTGGAAATTAGTACAGTAGCGTATAGTCACCCTAGTTGTTGCTCTCATTACAAACTCCTCAAAATTCTTAAGTCGCTAAGAAGCAGGGTTGGTCAAATTAATGACCTACACAAGGTGTTTTTGCATATAAATGAATAAGTAGATGATAAGTTGAACAAGTGAAAAGGGGCAAAACAGGAGACAAAACAACTTTATCAAGAGTAAGTGATAGGATTAAAGGCCTATTGAATCCACCTTCTTGCATTGTGTGTATTAATGTTGCATTAATAGCTCCTGTCAATGCATGTGGGATTTCTTATGTTGTGACAAAGGCATCATAATTATTGTTATGGTGAGAATTTGGGTATTTTTGGGTGATGTTGGCCCATGAAAGCTTGATACATTATTGGGAAAGGTGAGTTTCCTTAGCCCCAACCCATGTCTCAGAGACATTGTTGTGAGTGCATGTGTCTGTGTCATTTGTTAGTCCAACTCTCGTGTGAGTTATGTAGACATAAATGTTGGTTATGTTTCAAAGTGAATGTTTGGAAGAAGTTAGAATTGTGGGCATTCAAACTACCCAATGGCTTGGAAATCGGTACATTAGTGCATAGACACCCTAGTTGTAGCTCTCCCTACAAACTCCTCAAAATTCATAAGTCACTAAGAAGATGAAGTGGTCAAATTAATGGCTTGCACAAGGTGTTTTTGAATATAAATGAATAAATAGATGCATAGTTGACCATGCAAACGGAATTAGAAAATGCACTAGAAGTACATATTAAGAGAATAGATAAGGTTTCAATGGAGCTAGGGATGTATTGTAACATCATTCTTAGTTTTTCCCAAATCACACAATCCCTTGTTGGTCATCCGACAAATTCTATTGGCTCTATCTAGGAGGAGGAGTTGGAAGACACTACTTTGCAACAAGCCTTTGAAGGCCCAGCAGACAAAGTGCTAGAAGAGAAAGAGATTGGAAGTCCTAGGAATGAAGATGTAGCAGTAGAAGAAGCCCAAAGTGAGTATGATTTCCCCTAATTATACCAAATTTCGATCTATTGTCACTATATTTTGCTAATAAATTAGTTTATAAATATTTATAAGTGTAGATATTCCTTTAAAGAATACAACAAAATATTTTGTAGGAAGATTTTGGATAACACGTTTATTATGTACGATTCTATCTTAAACTGTATTAAACATTTTGACTCTTCTAAATTTTAAATTTATTTATTTATTAATATAAATTTATATATTTATGTGAAAATAAAAAATATAACATAATTTAATAATATATATTTAATCATTTATTTTTTATTTTTTTATATAAATAGATAAGAAAACTGGTAATTGTAAAAAACCGGCACATGTAATCCAAAGGGAAATCCTAACCACATCTACCCTATACGAGCATATATTTTAATTTTTTTTAAAGTCCACAAAGCAGCAAAAGAGATTGGATTTATCATTGCGGCACTCCTCCATAATGATCCTAAGCGTAATAAGGTGGTCCGTTGTTGAGTGATGCCTTCTAAAACCCGCTTGGCCTTTAGCCCGCTTACCTTCACTTTCAAGCCAAATGCTGATTTTCTTTTCCAAAATAATACCATATAACTTGGCTAAGAGGGGGCTTATCATAATAGTTCGATAATTTGAGGGGTCATTTGTATCCCCACTTTTAAAAATAGGGATAATGAGGCTCTGAGTCCAAGGTTTAGGGAACCCTTGCTTGACTGCTTGATTAAAAAGCTTGTGGATGTGAGGGATGAGGACAGGACCTCCAATTTTTAAGATTTCTGCCTGGTAACCTTCAATGTCCTTAGCTTTTCCATTAGCCAGACGCTTAACCCCAAAATCTATGTCTTTTAAAGAGAAAACTTCTTCCATTGTGAAGAGGGTTTCAAAGTGGTCTATGACATTCGGGGAGTCATAAAGCTTTTTAAGATAGGAATTCCAATCGTGCAGAGAAATTTTATTATTATCTTTAGTTTTTCTAGTTAGAATCTGCCTCTAGAATTTCTTAGGGGCCGTCTTAGAGAGGTGTAAGAGATTGTCTTGCCTTTTGTCAATATACTGCCTTTTTTTCTTATTAGTAAGGGTTTTGTAATTTTTTATCTTGTTAATTTTAAGAGATTCATCAAGAGCTTCCTTAATCTCTCTCCTTGCATTTTTACAATCAGTATCATACCAAGGGTTGGCTTTTCTATTCCTTTTATTACTCGAAACTTCAATTGAAAACTTGTTAATGGAATAAGAGAGGGTTGTGGTAAAATTATAATATAGGTCTTCAATGTTGTCTGTACTTGATAAAGGAAGCAAATTAATTTTTAACTCATTTATAAAAAGATCTTTTTTATTCCTATCAAAGATCAAGTTCTTTTGGTTATAAGCATTATCCTCTATGGGATCTCTATGGATGGCATTGTTGAGAGTTACCATTAAAGGTTTATGATCCGAATCAGGCTCATGGTCGTTTAGAACGTCCAAATTTATTATATCGTTGTATAAAGAAATATCAGAAATAACATAATCTACTACGCTGCTACCAAGCCCATGGATACAGGTCATCTGGCTAGAGCTAGGCCACTTCGTTAGACCGTTGCAAATTATGAGAATGTATGATGGAATGTATGATGAACATAACCATGGATTTTTGGCATCTAACTTCGTACACTTTAATAAGAATGGATTATTTTGTATTTATTATACTTTAATAAGAATGGATTATTTTATATTTATTAGTTGTTTGTTAAAAAGAATGGATTATTTGAGTATTTATTGGTTGTTTGTGAAAAAGAATGGATTATTTAGTATTTATTAGTGGTTTGTTACGAAGTACGGATTAATTATTTTAGTATTTAAAATAGAGTTGTCCATCCCATGAGGTAGAAGGTGCATCCACATAACCCTATCCATATACTTAGATTTTGTGTGATGCTGAGATGCAATTTTCTTATAGGAGGTTCAACGCTCCATCTAACTCCAATTATTTACAATTTTCTAAACCATTTAAATAACAACTATTTTGGAAAATGGAGTGAAATCGGATTTATTTATAAACAAATAATTGTAAATTAATTTGTATTAAAATAAAAATAAAAATATGTTTATTAATTTTATAAGATAATAAAAATTATTACAATATTATATTTATTATTACACTATTATATTTATATTTATTATAATATTATATTTATATGTGACTATTTTTTATTAACATTTTAAATGTAAGTCATGATTATCTATGTGACTATTTTTTATTAATTTTTTACATGTAAGCCATGATCACATTTCTAACATGTTTTGATTGGTCCCTCTATATGTGAGTCATGATCGCATCTAGGTTGAACTTCAACCTGTCCTCGAGAAATAGCCATCCATACATTGATACGGGATATATGGATTCTCGACAAGAGAGGATCTATGGTGGATAACCACTGCCCCCCCAGACCACCCAGATCCACAAACGAATAGAAAGTTGGATTTGCATTTGATCTCACCTAAATCGCCTCATATATCCTCCTGAGCATAAGTTCAGTTCCAAACCTCGGTTCAAACAAACAAGAAGAGTACGTCATGCTAATGTGCCTTGGATGATCCACATCCATGGGTCAAGCATTGATGAGCACATTGAACTATCCATGTGACTGAGAGCCTTCACATCTCAGACACAACGACACGATTATCAAGGGCATGCTCTACCACTGAGCTAATAGCCCATCTATAGGCCTCCTATAGATGGAGGCTTGCCCCTACACCAATACCAATATATTGGAAGAACCAATATAGCAAATGAGCTAATAGCCCATTGTGGAGGCCTCTATTAACATTTTACATGTAAGTCATGCTCATATATGTGACCATTTTTTATTAACTTATTACATGTAAGTCATGATCACATTTCTAACAAGTTTTGATTAGTCCCTTTACATGTGAGTCATGATCATCTATGTGACTAGTTTTTCATCCCCTTACATGTGAGGCATGATCACTATGGAATCAATTATTATCTTGTAAGATTGTGAAAAGTAATAAATAAAATATTTGAGCATGAAACTTTCTCAACAAAACATATGATTTAATCACTAAACCAAGTTAGTTTTCCCATAAAGTTATCCAATGTAATGAAATTAGCAAAAACAACTCAAGTTCAATCCCCTATTATGAATACATAATAATGTAAAACATATAATAAAATCATAAAGCACTTTTATCAAAACAAATTTAATAAAAATTGTAATAAGAACAACCCAAGTTCAATAGGGGAACACATAATAATGTAAAACACAAAATAAAATCGTAAATCGATATTCTCAATAAAACAAAAACCTTTAATAAAATTGTAAGAAAATGTTCAGTAAATTTCCACCAAATACGTACAATAGTAAACCGACTTATGATAACGATTTACAATAAGTTATGATGACCTACTAACTTAAGAACCCTTGCCTCATGAAACATGCCATAATTAGGTGCCTTGTAGTTCCCTTTTTCAAAAGTTGCATCTAGTGTGATAAGTTGCACTCTTATCCTGTGACACTCTCATGGATATCAAAAGGTTAATTCACCATCACAAGTGGACTATAGTTTTCCTACATAAGGCTCCATATGAGTTGTGATAGCTATACTTGCCAAAATCTTTTAGCAACTATGGCATAGATATTAAGTTATATACAAGCCATTTTCAACAATTATGTTGTAAGATAGTTCACGATGCATTAGTCTATACCAAATAGAGCTAAGTATGCAAATTAACATTAGGAAATTTGCAAAGGTGACATCCTGCATACTCTACCATAGAAGGTCATCTCACCATATGAGTAGCTAGTGGCATATGCAAGCCTTAACAACTTTCACATACGTGTAATTTTAAAAATTACACATTCAAGCACAAATAAATTCAAACATATAATTAAAGTTTGCAATATAAAAGGGGTGAATGACATCCATATAATTAAACAACAAATAGGACTAAATACATATACAAACTTCCATTCAAAATATTTCTCATATCAAAGTTATGAGCAAAAAAATCAAAATAATACTTATAATTTTTCATATACAAATTGGATATATGCACACATAAAGATTAAACATGGGCATACACAAAAATTCTTCAAAATATTACAAGTAAATGCACTTCATAATAAATGGAATGATGTGTGAATTGAGTATGGATGACCTTCTCACTAACTTAACCCATAGTCTTTCTCTTGTATGCCTTCTACTTTAATGCAAAGAAGCACATCTTCATTCCACCTACATTATGATAAAGTTTATAATTTAATTGATAAAGGCATAACTTCATTTTATATACATTTTCAATAAAGTTTGTAGTGTAATTAGTAAATTTGTAGTAATTGGGTTTAGTTTAAGTGGATATGAGATAGAGTGTTATTTTTATATTTAGGTTCTATTTTTGTAAGTGATATGTTGATTTTTTAATGAGTGTATTGTTATACTGGCATTCTGCCCTAAAAAATTAACGTTTAACTTCAATATCATCTTTAAAATATAAAGAAATACCTAAAAATTTGCCCCAAAATAATTTACTTAAAAATAATAATTAATAAATCTAAAAAATATCTATAATTATCAATTAATATTAATAAACTTATTGATGATCATGATGATGATTAACGTCCACTTAGACCAACTTTGGTCTATCGAATCTTAAGAAGGATGATACTTAGTTTACTTTAAAATCGTGTTCTTGTGCTCAAAAAACTTGCCAAGAAGCTTTACAAACTCACTATAGTTTTGGCAAAGTTAGGAGGTTATAAAGGTTTGTACTGTGGCAAATACTATGAAACTCAGATCTAATGTGGGCATTAGAGGAAATTTGAGGTATAAAATGGGCCTCCTAAGGAAAATAATAAAATAATAGTTAAAATAATAAAATAATAATTAAAATAACAAAATAATAGTTATTAATTTTGGAGTAAGAACGAAAAAAACTACGTTTTGTGTTCGTATTTTCGACATGTCTCTCTGTGTTTTTACTCAAATTCTGAGCGGGAGAGCTTGTTGGATGTGGAATTTAATTCTGCATACAACGAGTACCCACACTACATACTTTTGACAGACCCCGCTACCCCAAAAACAAGAAATACCTGAAAAAATGTGATGATGATGTCATCATCACATTTTTTGAGGTATTTCTTGTTTTTGGAATAGCGGGGTCCATCAAAAGTGTGCAGCATGGGTACTCGTTGGATGCAGAATTAAATTCTGCATCCAACGAGCTCTCCCACTTGAAATTTGAGTAAAAACACAGGGAGATATGTCGAAAATACGAACAAAAAAAGTAGTTTTCTTTTATGACAAATACGTCAATTCAACCATTATGGTTGACTCGTTTTATTGAAATTCTATTGGTTCTTGAATTCCAACTCACAAAATTGATTGTTGGCGCATTTTTTTATAAGGCCCATTTTAGACCTCAAATTTCCTCTAATACGATGTAAGGAAGTCACTCTAAGAGAAAGTGATTTTCACCCTCAACGCTCATAGACTCACAAAGATAGCAAACCCTTTCCTCCCATGGAGTTTTAGGAATGGACCAACACTATGTTTCGCTATGTAGTTCATGAGAGTTCGTTATAATCTTGACTATATTAATTTTCTTCTGTGAGCTAGTTACTACAGAGAAATAATTATGATCTTCCAAGTTATGATTAATGAGCTCCTTATAGTATCTTAATTTTCTCTTAACCGCTAAATTTTCCTCACACTAGAATTTCTTTTTAAACTTAGAAGTAATAATATTTTTGACATTATCAACGTTCTGCAAAATGTCATTTTCATCAATTCCCCAATGGTTTAAACAATCCATGGTATCTTTACACCAACACTGCTTGAGGTGTAGTTTGTTTTTTACTTGAGTTCAAAGCAATTTTAGGAAGTCTCTCGTTTCCCTTGTTATTTATCTTATGATTGTACACCAGGTACCTAGTCATAGCCATGCTCTCGATGGGGGAAAGACCCACTTCTATGAGGAGAATAGGAGAAGGCGTATTGCTTTTAATTTTGAGGTTATAAGTTCTAAACTGTTTCTGGAATTGCTCAATCTTCCTCCGAGATTCTCTAGAAATGTTGCAACCCCATACTTCACAACCATACAAAATAACAGGGATGACAAGAGTTTCAAAGAGGAACTTCTTTTTATCCCACATGACTAGATTGGTTGATTTATAGTTATTTTCAAGACCAAAATAAGCTTTCCACCCTCCATTAATCCTTTTCTCAATGCTATAATTCCAATTGAGCTTGTGATGAATATCAATTCTGATATACTTGTAAGAAGTCACTCCCTTTAGATTTTTATTATAATAAATTAAATTTGCATAGAAGTCTTTCTTCGATTTTATAATCATGATTTTTGTCTTGTTGGTGTTAACAGTCACACCCATGTTAGAGCAAAAAATTTAAGAATTAGTAATTGACTATCAATCTCAGAAGGACACCTTGCCATAAGAACAATATCATCATCATAAAGTAGGAAGATGATAACTATCCCAGCTAAGATTGTACCGGCACAACCTGCTTCTTCTAAGCAATTTTCTAGCTTATCAATGTAAATGCCAAAAAGGGTAGGGGAGAGGGGAAAACCTTGTTTAACTCCAATATTACAATTTATATATGTTGTCTGCCCATCATTACTCTTAAACTTGGCAATGACCTTTTTGTATAGCCTTATCGCAGCAGCTCTCAACTCAAAAGGAACTTTAAGCTCGTCTAGCCTATTAGATAGGTTATTTCTAGGCATTGTATAAAATCCACAAAGCAACAAAATAGGTCAGACTTATTATTATGGCATTCCTCTACAATGATCCTAAGTGTAATGAGGTGGTATGTGGTTGAATGATCCCTTCTAAAACTTGCTTGGCCTTTAGCCCACTTACCTTCCATTTCTAGTCATTCATTGATCTTCTTTTCTAAAATAATACCATATAACTTAGCTAATAGAGGGCTAATCATAATGGTCCGATAATTGGAAGGGTCATTTTTATCACCACTTTTGAAAATAGGAATCATGAGGCTTTAAGTCCAAGGTGTAGGGAACTCTTGCTTGACCACTAGATTAAAGAGTTTGTGGATGTGCGGGATGAGGACAGGCCCTCCAATTTTTAAGCTTTCTACTTGGTAGCCTTCAACAATGTCTTTGGATTTTCCATTTGCTAAGTGTTTAACCTCGAAATCTATGTCTTCTAACGAGAAAAAAAATTTCATTGTAAGAAGGGTTTGAATGTTATCTATGATATCCGGGGATTCATAAAGATTTTAAGATAGGAATTCCAATCTTTTAAAGCAATTTTATTGTCTTCTTTTGTTTTGTGAGTTAGAATTTGCCTCTGGAATTTATTAGGAGCCACCTTGGAGAGGTGTAGGAGATTTTCCTGTCTTTTACTTAGATAATGCCTTTTTTCTTTTAATTAAGGTTTTGTAGTGATTTATCTTGCCCATTTTTATTGAATGTGTAGTAGCTTGCTTAATTTCTTTTGTTGCATCTTTACACTCTTGATCATACCAAGGGTTGGTTTCATTATTGCTCGTTTTAGTTGAGACTTCAATAGAGAACTTGTTAATGGACGATGAGAGGGTTTTATCAAAATTATGGTAGACATTTTCTATATTCTCCATACTAGATAAAGGAAACCGTGCATTTTTTAGATCATGGAGAAAAATGTCAGCTTTATTTTTATCGAAGATCAGGTGCTTTTGGCAATGATAGTTTTCCTCCTTGGGATCGCTATGCATGGCAATATTGAGAGTTAGAATTAAAGGTCTATGATCAGAGTCGGACTCATGGTCATTGAAGATGTTGAAATCTATTAATTTGTTGTATATAGGGATATCATATATACCCTAATATACCACACTACTTCCAAGCCCATGGATACAAGTCATCTGGCTAGAGTTTGGCCCTTTTGTGAGACCATTGCAAATGATAAGAACTTGAGCACTACAAAATTTGACCAGCTCAGACCCGAATAAATTTTCACCTAGATATTCAGAACTTCTTTTGTACATGTTAGTTAGCTCAAGGCTTTCGTCCAACCAAAGAGGATTAGGGTTGGAACAGTTGCTTAAGAGAATAGCTTGGTTACTGGAAGTTCGAGCATTGAAGTCACCCATCAAAGAATATTTCCTTCCTTCCTTAAACTATAAATATCATGTTCTAAACCATTATAAGGACATTTTTTTATCTAAATTGGTTTTTTTTATAGAAGCTAGAATTAATAGGGACAAAATAATAGATGGCTATGGAGGTGTTTTCATCATCAATGTTTGTGATCTCTATCCAGATAAATTAGTTGTAAGGGTCTTCCTTATAAAGCCTAACATGTGGGGATATGTTCTTCTTAATGTAATAGGCTATACCTCAATGTGAAGATATGTTCTTATTAAAAAAAACTTATACAATATCAATTTGTTAAGTAGTTTACTTTTTTTTCCTTGGAAAAAATCGTAATTTTATTTCAAAGTGGAACAAAATTACATCTGCACATGTAAGAGGATCACTAGGATCCCTACATTGTCACATATTTACTGTCTCATATTAACATAAACAAAACCGTCCCAGACTATAATAGCAAACGAGTACTATCAGCTAAATACATCACAGCATATATTTGTTGTCTCATAAAACCAAATATAAACTGTCCTAGACTGTAATATATATCAGCTAGATACTATGGATATCACCATCCAAAAATAGATATAACAGGTCACAAAAATCAGAGCCAAAGCTCAATGCTGATCCAAAACTGCATCATGAAACGGCCGATGAACACCATTTCTCGATTTGTGCGTGTCATCCTTGCGCAGGGGCCATGCTAATCTTCTCTGTATCATTCCAATTTTATCGGATGTCTCCGAAGAGACAAGTTAAGTAGTTTACTTATACAAAACAATCAATCAACTTAGTTGGTTTATTTATACAAATGATACAAAACAAGCAACTTCAACTAGTTTGCATATTGTTTTATGTTTAATTGCATAATGAGTTATGGTTTAGCTATTGTTGTTTATTATAGAATATCGTTTCATGATATGATATGAAATATTTTCTAATATAATTATTGGTTTTTAAAAGAGTGATTGACATTTAAGTTAAAATGTTATTGGAAGTTGGAAATAAAGATCGACGTATTTTTATTTTTTTATAAACAATAATTATATTTTTATATTGATAAGTGTTTATATTTTAGAATTTGAGGTGGGCTAGCAAGTTTTATATATATATATATATATATATATAGAGAGAGAGAGAGAGAGAGAGAGAGAGAGAGAGAGAGAGAGAGAGAGAGAGAGAGTATTGATGTATGGATAACTTGTAAATGATGCATGGATAACAAGCATTTCTTGATAGACAAGTCATTTAACTAGAAGAAAGCAAGTGATAACATGTAGTTGAGGCATAGACAATGGGTGATTACAACTACATAAGGAGAACAAGTAATGGATAACTTATATATGACACTTAACTTCTGGCATATCGATGATCACCGACGATAAGTTAAGTGGTTGTGCTAATTTTATATAACTTTTGTTTATAAGAAAATTAGATTCATAAATGTACACCTTCACTTCATAAGAATAAGAATAAAAGCAAAGGTGAAAAGGGAAATAGTAAGAACATGTCTTCATAAAAATGATAATTGGAAGAGAAGGGATGCATTACATATGTATGTGAGAACATATAATATAATGATTTATAGTTAAGTAATAATGAAAGTGTACCATGATAACATATTTTTCCATTGTTATATTGAAGTATACCAAACTTAACAAATATTTTTGAAAATATAAATTGTATTTTATACACATAAATAATCAATTGGGTTTAGTTTGAGTGGTTATTAGATGGAATGTATCCTCCCCACCCATGTTTTATTCTCATAAGTGACATGTTAAGCTCACAATGAATATTGTGTTGTAATATCTTTGATTCTTATTGTTAATGAACCTTATATTGTAAAAAAAAAAATTAAATATAAAGATAAATATACATTATAGGCATCCTCAAAGTAACTAACTTATATATATATACCCTCAAAGTAGTTGGCTAAAACATCTCTTAACATCTAAATGGTTCATTCCATAATAGATTCAGCTTAGTATCCATCCAAAAACTTGGAATATATAACTATAATTGTTTATAAAGAATAAATAGAATATATTTATGTAACACTGAAAGAATGAGATGCAATAAATAATCAGATAATATTCATGATAATATATTAATTAACAAGAGCCACTAGGTAGCAATGTCAACGCAATTATTAAAAGCTATTGCTACAAAACAAAAGGTATAAAAAAAATCTACACTAGTCAATGATACCAAATAGTGGCTTATAACCAAATAAAAACACTAATAAGAAATATATTTCAGCTAGTACCTTTTAAATATAAGATACATATAAATATAAAAATAAAAATATAATTATGTTATACAATAAAAAAATTTAATTAACAAATATCAATTAATCAAAATTAATTTGAGTATTACTTCAATTTAATTTTTTAATATTTTTATAAATTTAAAATATATAATTATTGTATTTAAATATAAATAATTTATAAATTTAATTTTACTTCAATAATTGTGTAAATTCATAACTTCACATTCTATTCATTTTTTTAATTCAAATTTGTATTAACCTTAATAATCTATTTTTAAATTAAACACATATCATCAATATATAATATTAAAAATGAAGTCCAATCATGATTAAATATTAAAAATGAAGTCCAATCGTAATCACGGGGAGATCATTTTCATTAAAAAGAACAAATCACTATCAAAACGTTTTCATTGAAAATTAAAAAAGAAAATACCAAAATAATACAATTAATTAAACACCACATTACAATTGAAATTGAAATTGAAATTTTAAAAAAAATAAAAATAAAAATAAAAAACTTATTAAAAAGAATTCTATGAGAAACAATAAAATTAAATAACAACAACTTGTATAAACATCTCTTCTACCCTAACTTGCCAATTCAAGGAGTTCACTAGGGTTTAGAAGAAAAGGACCATGGGCTAGGGAGAGCAAATCTAGATCGATCTAAGCCACAAATTCATGTGAGAATTCTGAAACTCTCATCGAATACTGCACAATCTCTCTTAAAGTTGGAACCCAATAGTAAAATCTGTGGAAGTTTCTTTGCAAATTAATTTTTTTATACGGTTACTTCATAATGTTCCATAGCTCCCAAGTAGTGGAAACAAAATGAGAAGTCGTTGGAGTACAAACATATCGTATTTGCATTGGTCATGGTCTTAATTGAAAGCATTGAGAGCATCTAAGAGGAATGAACGTGGCAGGATCGTAAGATATATCGTAGGTAAGCAGTGATTGTGAATCCCCTCTTGCTTTTACTACTGGCCCTTGTATTTACGCAGCTTCATAAAGGAGTTTAATCAATACCCACCTTCAACACTTTTCAATTACATTTAGCATTTTGAAGTTGTTGCCTTCATGAGCAGGTAGTACATTGATGAATTGATGGCCAATAAAGACAGACCAATAAAAAAATGTAGCTCAGCTTCACCCAAACTGATTTGAGGCTCGTGCATGAAATCCTTATGCATCATGATTGTACTCCAATGACTTTTGAGGCGTATGGGATAAATCGCGGGCTTCAACCACTAGTAGGACTGTATAATTGCCAATAATTAATTCGAGTATTGGAAAATAAAAGCCTTGGAAGTTTCTCTACAAATTAAATTGTTTATACAATTACTTCATAATGTTCCATAGCTCCTAAGTAGTGGAAACAAAATGAGAAGTCGTTAGAGTACAAATGTATAGTATTTGCATTGGTCAGGGTATTAATTGAAAGCATTGAGAGCATGTAAGGAGAATGCACGTGGTAGGACCATAAGAGATATCATAGGTAAGCAGTGACTGTGAAGCCTCTCTTTCTTTTACTACTGGCCCATGCATTTACACACCTTCATAAAAGTGTTTCATCAATACCCATACACCGCATCACAGATGGAGTTGATCGCACATGAATAAGAAGTCGCTTGTGACGTTTGTTCCACTGCCAACCCCTGTGACAAAAATTCTAAGGCTGACGCAAGCAAAAATTAAGCCAATAAAAATTCAAATAAATCATTTAAAAAAATGTATTTCTTGTAAAAATTTCATAACATTTGAAAACCTTATAAATAGTTTTTTTTAACCACTATACTATCAAAATCAATAGAACCAACCTACTTATATATATCACCGCTTACGATGACATAAAAAGAGCCATAAGGTAGCAATGTCACTGCAACTATTAAAAGCTATTGCTATAAGACAAAATGTATTAAAAAAATTACACACTAGATCATTGATGCCAAATAGTTGCTTATCAACGAATAAAAACACTATTAAGAAATATATTTAAGCTAGTACCTTTTAAATATAAGATGCATATCAATATAAATATAAAAATATAATTATGTTTTACAATATTTTTTTAATTAATAAACACTAATTAATCAAAATTAATTTTGGCATTACTTCAATTTAATTTTTTAATATTTTCTATAAATTTAAAATATATAATTATTATATTTAAATATAAATAATTTATAAAATTGAATTTACTTAAATAATATGTTTAAATTCATAACTTCACATTCTATTCAATAATATGTTTTATAAACTATTTTTAAATTAAATGTGCTTATCTTCTATATACTAATAATAATGAAATAAACTTCACATTCTATTCATTTTTTATTTCAAATTTATATTGACCTTAATAATCTATTTTTAAATTAAACATATATCATCTATATATAAATATTAAAATTGTGATTAAATATTAAAAATGAAGTCCAATCGTAATCGAAACTTTCCCTATCAAAACTTACACCTTAAAAATAACAAATCCCTATCGAAACAAATGAAGTCATGGGAATGTTATTTTCAATAAAAATGACAAATCCCTATCAAAACCAAAATAATACAATTAATTAAACACCACATGAAAATTAAAATTAAAATTTAAAAAAAAAACTTTATAAAAAATATTCTATTAGAAACGATCAAATTAAATAACAACAACTTGTATAAACATCTCTTCTACCCTAACTTGCCAAATCAAGGGGTCAATTAAGGTTTAAAAGAAAACGACCACAGACTGGGGAGAGCAAATCTAGATCGATCTAAGCTACAAATTCATGTGAGAATTCTGAAACTCTCATCGAATACTGCACAATCTCTGTTAAAGTTGGAACCCAATAGTAAAAGCCTTGGAAGTTTCTCTACAAATTAAATTGTTTATACGGTTACTTCATAATGTTCCATAGCTCCCAAGTAGTGGAAACAAAATGAGAAGTTGTTGGAGTACAAACGTATGGTATTTGCATTGGTCAGGGTCTTAATTGAAAGCATTGAGGGCATGTAAGAGGAATGAACGTGGCAAGATCGTAAGAGATATCGTAGGTAAGCAACGACTGTGAAGGCCCTCTTTCTTTTACTACTGGCCCTTGCATTTATGCACCTTCATAAAGGAGTTTAATCAATACCCACCTTCAACACTTTCAATTCCATTTAGCGTTTTGAAATTGTTGTGTTCATGAGAAAGTAGTACAATGATGAATTGACGACCAGTAAAGACATACCTATAAAAAAATGTAGCTCAACTTCTCCCACACTGATCTATATAGATGGCATGTGTATGGAATCCTTTTGCATCACTGATGTACTCCAAGGACTTCTGAGGTGTACGGGATGAATCGCAGGCTTCAACCACTAACAGGACTGTACAATTGTCAATAATTAATTCGTATATTGGAAAATAAAATCCTTGGAAGTTTATCTATAAATTAATTTTGTATACGATTACTTCATAATGTTCTATAGCTCCCAAGTAGTGGAAACAAAATGAGAAGTCGTTGGAGTACAAACATATGGTATTTGCATTGGTTGGGGTCTTAATTGAAAGCATTGAGAGCATGTAAGAGGAATGCATGTGGCAGGATCATAAGAGATATCGTAGGTAAGCAGTGACTATGAAGTCTCTCTTTCTTTTACTACTGGCCCCTGCATTTACGCACCTTCATAAAGGCGTTTCATTAATACCCATACACTGCATCACGGATGGAGCTGATCGCACATGACTAAGAGGTCGCTTGTGACGTTTACTCCGCTGCCAACCCCTGGGACCAAAATTCCAAGGCCGATGCAAACAAAAATCAAGCCAAGAAGAATTCAAATAAATCATTTTTAAAAAATGTATTTAATATAAAAATTTCATAGCATTTGAAAACTTTATAAATATTTTTTTGTATCCACTGTACTACAAAATTAATAGAACCAACCTATTTATATGTATCACTACTTGTGGTGACATAACAAGAGCCACGAAGTGACAATGCCACCAGAATTGTTAAAAGTTATTGCTACAAAACAAAAGGTATAAAAAAATTCGACACTAGATCACTAATACCAAATAGTGGCTTATGACCAAATAAAAACACTAATAAGAAATATATTTAAGCTAGTACCTTTTAAATATAAGAAGCATATATATATAAACATAAATATAATTGTGATGAACAATAATTTTTTTATGATTAACAAACACCAATTAATCAAAATTAATTTCAATGTTACTTCAATTTAATTTTTTTAATATTTTCAATAAATTTAAAATATATAATTATTGTATTTAAATATAAATAATTTATAGAATTGATTTTACTTCAATAATAGGTTTAAATTCATAACTTCACATTCTATTCAATAATATGTTTAATAATCTATTTTTAAATTAATTGTACTTATCATCAATATACTAATAATAATAATGAAATAAACTTCGCATTCTATTCATTTTTTAAAATTCAAATTTATATTAACCTTAATAATCTATTTTTAAATTAAACACATATCATCAATATATAAATATTAAAAATGAAGTCTAATCGCGATTAAATATTAAAAATGAAGTCCAATCTTATTCACGAGAAGATCATTTTCATTAAAAATAAAAAAAAAATCCCTATCAAAACTTTTCTATTGGAAATTTAAAAAAAACATACAAATATAATACAATTAATTAAACACCACATTAAATTAAAATTAAAATTTTTAAAAATAAAAAAACTTATTAAAAAAATTCTATTAAAAACTATAAAATTAAATAACAACAATTTGTATAAACATCTATTCTACCCTAACTTGCCAATTCAAGGAGTCAGCTAGGGTTTAAAAGAAAACGACAACAGGTTGGGGAGAGCAAATCTAGATCCATCTAAGCTACAAATTCATGTGACAATTATGAAACTCTCATCGAATACTGCACAATCTCTCTTAAAGTTGGAACCCAATAGTAAAAGCCTTGAAAGTTTCTCTGCAAATTAAATTGTTTATACGGTTACTTCATAATGTTCCAGAGCTCCCAAGTAGTGGAAAACATGAGAAGTCGTTGCATGGTATTTGCATTAGTCAAGGTCTTAATTGAAAGCATTGAGAGCATGCAAGAGGAATGAACATGGAAGGACCATAAGAGAAGGAGTAACCTACTTACCCGACCATTTGCACTGATCGGACAACCTGGCTCGCGTGAGCTATCACATCCGACGTTGTCGGTCGTCCGATCGGTGCAAATGGTCGGGTAAGTAGGTTACTCCTAAAAGATATCGTAGGTAAGCAGTGACTGCGAAGCTTCTCTTACCACTGGTCGTTGCATTTACGCACCTTCATAAAGGCGTTTCGTCAATACCCATATAGTGCAATCATGGATGGAGTTGATCGCACATGATTAAGAGGTCGCTTGTGACATTTGCTTCGTATCCAACCCATAAGACCAAAAGTATGAGATTGATGTGAGCAAAAAATCAAACCAATAAAAATTCAAATAAATTATTTTTTAAAAATATATTAAATATAAAAATTTCATAACATTTAAAAACTTTACAAATAATTTTGTATCCATTATACTATCAAAATTAATTAATAAAACCAACCGCTTGCGATGACATAACCATATATATAACGTTGCTCGATACATATGTATAATATATTTAACTATATTAACAAGTACGTTATTAATCACCTCCCTAAAATACTTCAACCTCGAAGTATTATTAAATTTGTAATTAGTTATTTAAACAATTTGAAAATAATAATTATCTTTATATATATTTATACTTCATTTTCACAAAGTCAAATAACTTAAATGGTCTAATAATGTAATCTCTCCTATCATTATACTTCAGTTTCACAAGTCAAGTAACTTAAATTGTTTGTACAGCATGAGTGGGCCTAATGGTTAAGAGCATGTGTTTCCTCTTAGGAGGTCACGGGTTCAAATCCAAAGGGGGTAGTGTATGTACACCTCTGTAGACTTTAGCAGTTAAATTGTTGCGCAGAGGGGGGTCCCTTGTCCCACAAACAAGGGGGTCTCATACACCAATTTGGTGTCTCGCTTGGCAGTGACCTTAAAAATAGATTATTATTATAATCTCTCCTAAAGTAATATAACTTCAAATGTCATAGATTATGTGTAGCCTCCCATTCACATCTAAATGTTGTTTAACGTTCTTATCTCTATCCGAAGAAAGGATATAATGGTTTCCGTGATACAATACACCTTCGAAGGATAATAATGGTTTCCATGAAAAAGTAACTTTGACTACTTATTTGATTCTCCACTTAAATTAATAGATGCAGACAATGTATGTTTTTCTTCTCAAAAAAGGCCTTGAACTTCACAAGGCATAAAGCCCTTAAATGGTAATATCAAGAAAGGCCTTGAACTTCACATGGCATAAAGCCTTTAAATGGTAAAATGGCAGGTGCATGGATAAATTTTCAAGAAAAAGAAAAAAAGAGTCATGAATAGAGTTGAGTGAAGTATTAAACAATTAGGTTGAGGTTTTAGTTATATTTTAAAGGTTGAATGTATTGGTTTAAAATATATAAGAACATTTTAATTTTTATTAATAGAAGTTCAATTATATTTATAAGATTTATGAGTAAAATGTTCATCCCATCTTATGGCAAATTCATTGAGTTCATCTTGAGAATGCAAAATGAAGTTCATTGTTTCGAAACCATTGAGTATTTCCCTGTATAAGGGAGTACAATCAAAAGGTAGATGGTCTTGCTAACTCAACCTCTCGTCTGGATGGTGGAGTGCTAAAAGTTATAAGGGGATTATCTTTCTTCCCCTTTCCATGTTTTTTTTATGATGAACAATTCAAATTATTGCATGCCTCCGTGTATCACTTCAAATGGGAAGGTAGAGTTTATAACCAAGATAGAAGATCATCGATATCATCTACATTGTACCATCACACACTTCTCCCTTAATGCAATGCCAACAATTCAATTAAATATAGTTATGAAGTGGAGTGTAGGTGGGATAATGGAGATGCTCCTTGTTGTCAGTTGCTCTAGATGCTCCTTGTTGTCAGTTGCTCTAGATGTTCCTTGTTGTTGGCTTCTCTAGATTCTCTTGTCTAGGAGAGGCTTCATTGGCTCTGGAAGATAATATGCCATCCTTGCAGGTGCATTCTTTCACTACAACCTCCTAATTTCATTCTCCCTCATTAGTTGATTTGGTAAGTCTCGACACCCCTAGGTATAATTAAGTTGTTAATTCAAACGGTTTGTGCTAATTGTGTTTTGAATCTAGCTTGGAGTTGGAATTTGAATGGGGGGTTGATAGTGGCTTAGGTGTATCTTTGCATTATCGATTTAGTGGGGAGTTGGCTTTGTACCTCCATCCTCCATGATTTTGGAAATCCTTTCCCTTCTAGGTTCGGTGCTTCCATACTCTATGATTTTGGTTTGTTGGGAAAACTCTAAATTTTCCATAATGAAGTATATATGCAAAGAATAAAGGATTCAAAGTCTTTGTGATCTCACAACCGCCTGTGCCTATGGGTTGTTGTGGAGTCTTAGTTGGATAATTGTGTGGTGTAATTGGTTGGAAAATTGAGCCTGGCACCTCTAGTTTGATTAGAGAATGGATAGTATAGGTAACCAATCCCGCCTTAGGCATTGCATTCTCTATTTTTTTTATGACGTGCAAAGGATTTTACACATGCAAGAGGACCTCATAATTGATAATCAGACATCAATTTCTTTATTACAAGTAAATTGCATTCACAAGAGGAAATTCATAATAATGGTTATGCAGTGATAATGGAAACTCTACTTTAGGACAATAGGAAAATATGAGCCTTAGAAGCTTAATACAATTTGCTCCATCACTTGGTTACCAATCTGAACATTGGTACTCAATCTATTGCATATAACTTCATAATGTCGATGGGATCAATTCTATGGGAGCTTAAGGAAGAAGAAATTGTCCAACAACTCCTAAAGATGTCGACATGGAGAATCAAGTATCTTATCCCTAGCCAATTGATTAGGAGGAAGCCCATAACAGTCATGTTTTTCGTTAAACTCGGTATTTCTTTTTGTTTTTCAAAGTAGGTCTAATTCTAGGTGTCTTTTATAGGATCAATACTAATAGAATCTCATGGATATCCTTTATGAAGGATAGTATCATTTTTGTGTAACAAATGTTAGAATTTTAACATTTAAGCTAGCATTATATTAGGATCTTTAACTGAGAGAATAACAACCACAGCAATCAAACACAAGAGACAATGAACACAGTGTTTTTCCTCGGGGAAACCATAAATGGAGAAAACCCTGGAACTTCCTCAGAGATAGAATCAACACCAAAAGTAAAACCCCAAAACAGTAAGGTGATCTCCCAACAGCAGTAGCCTCTTTCTTTCTAGCCCCAGCAACTTCTTCTCCCTCAGTTATGCGCTACAACTGAGTGTGAGTGAGTGTGTGATAAATAGAGAGGCTCACTCTCTATTTATACTAATTCCTGACTTGACAATAACTCACTAGGGCCGACTTCACTAGGTGAGTCTAACAACCCTAGGGCCTCGCAACTGCGGGGACTTTAACTCTTGATCAATAGGAGGGTTACCCACAATGACTTGACATGACTTGTTTACATTATAGAAACTCTCGATCAAAACATCGGGGCATGACATGACTCAATTACATTGCAAACATTTCCTGGAATAAACATCGGGGTACAATACATAAGAAATACAAGTGAATACATTCTGAAGTTACAATTACATCAACAACAAACTTTGAATTTTTCTGACAAAGGTTGAACTCTAGAATACATTACATCTTTTTTTTGTATTATTATGTTAACTAGCATGGTTATAACAACTTTATAATACTAAATTTCATCAATGTTGTTGTTGATGTTGTTATGTGTGTGTGTGTCAAATATTGTCAATTGGGTCTAGCTTGAGTGGTTGTGGGATGGAGTGTTATCTTCCCCACCTAGGTTTTATTCTCCTAAGTGACATGTTGATCTCATAATGAATATATTTTTGTAATGGCTTTGATCCCTATAATTGAATTGGCCTTGTGCTTGAAAAATCTAGAGTTTACCTTGGGTACCATCCTCAAATAGAGGGGAAGTGCCTGAAGGTTTGCCTCCATAAATTTACATGGAAAAAAATATGGATCTTGAATAAATTTTCCATAGTAGATTCCTCTTTTTATATTCTTACAAGGTTTAAGACATTACAAATTACATTTAATGCAATACATATTTCAAATAAATGCTTTGGTTCCAAACCTCTTTTCTTAATAATGCTTGCAAATTCAACTAAAGAAAAATTTTCTACTACAACAAGTTTTCTAGGAATCCTGCCAAAAAACTCAAGTGCATTGAAAATAGTATCCTCCAAGGAAGATATCTCTAGTCTTATTATAAGTTGCCCGTGACTCAATAATGTGGGCTTTATGTTACAAAATTATATAAGTAATTTGGCAAGCAAAGCTTGTTATGACAACGAGGGCATATATGGGGTTAAACATATATGATATGACCCCAAAGGGCGCATATATGGGGTTAAATGTATATGTAAGGGGGTAAATCTATATCTAAGAGTTATTGTCCTAATGAAGGAACCATAAATAAAATTAAATATGAATTGAAAGATAATGAAGAATTAAAAGAGGAGCTTAAGAAGAAAGATGATAAGTTGTCCAAGGTACAAACCCTTAATGATTCTCTCATTAAGAAGGCTCATAAATTAGACCAAGAAAAGATTAGCAAAGGAACAGTGGGAAAAGATTATTCAAGGGAAGAGTTGAAAAAGAAAGATGGAGAAGTGAAAAGGTTACATAAGTATAATCAAAACCTTCTTAACAGTATTAAGAAGATGAAAAAACATATATAATAATTTGAATCAAAGAATAAGGATGAAGATACTACCAAATAAATTGAAGATAATACTACCAAAAGACTTGAAGAAGAAATTTGCAAAAAGGTTCAAGAATCCCTAAATACAAAGCAGGTAAAATCAGAAATGAAATCTAAAATTGAAGAAGGATGTATGAGTTTAATGGATAGCATCACATTACAACTTCAAAAGGATAAGGAATACAAGAATGAATAAGGTTCTCATAAAGTACTTGAAGCATATGGGATCCAATTTGAATATGTATGTGTCAAATATGATAGTATTGTCTCAAAAGGCCTAAGTAATCAAAGACCAATCACAGAGGATAGAGGATGATGTTGTCTTTGAAAAAATATTGATGATATGCCAAAGTGTACAGAATGAAGGGAAACCATATTGACACCCTCATTATCAAGCAAATTTCTAAGAAAGACAAGAACATCTACATTGAAAATAACAAGGAAGAAGATGAAATAATCAACAATATACGTGGAACATGGCATCACATAACCATTATTCAACAACATATTATTAGAGATCGACAACTACAACAAATTGTAGAAGCAATAGCAACAACACATGGAATAAAATGAAAGAAATTTATGCAACAACTAGCAATGAAGTATTAAAACAAAAAAGAAATGAATTTGGATGGATGGATCATCATCAATGGAAACAAAAAAAGCATGAATATAAGGAAATCATATTACTTGGTTTCATCACATGTAAATCCTTTAACTGCAAATCTTTGAGGAAAACGTTTTTGAAGGAGGGTAATATGTTATGATCCAAGGGGCGCATACATGGGGCTAAATGTATATGATATGACCCCAAGGGAGGCATATATGGGGTTAATTGTATATGTAAGGGGATAAAAGATATGTAATAGTGGTTTGACTAATGAAGGACCCACATGTGCAATGACTTAATAGGTGTATATAGATATCATGTATTCAATATTGAGGGGAATGTGTGATTTGGATATATGAATGTATTGGGGTATTTGGAGGAGGTTCTCCCATTATTTAAGGAGTTATTACATAACTCATCTCTATTATCTATCTTGTAGTTGTGGTCCACATTCACATCTGGTGTACATCATGTGCACTTTTATTTCTTACGATATTTTAATATTTTGTTACAAAACAAAACACTTTCAACATTATTTAAGGAATATGTAAACCATTGTGGTACCATATCTTAGTGGAACCATGGTGCCTTAAGCTCATCCATACACAAATCAAACTTCATCCATGTCTCTGACACTATTATCTTCCTCCATTTCCATATCAAACTTCTCTTGCAAATATTTCTCAATAAGTGGTATTTGTACAGGTAAAAGACCTTGCAATTGGTTTCCATGGTTTGTTATCACATTTGATTTCACAATATACTACTCTAGCTTCCTAAAATATCTTCCCAAGTTAATCATAGTTTTTTTTTTGGAATAATTGGTTTCTCAAGGAAGGGCTCCCAAAGTGAATTGAAATTGAAATAATCAAGATTGCCTTCATCATTAAATAGAGGGAAATCCAACCTTGTCTCATGATGCATTAAAACATTACTCATTGGATCTAGGACTTCGTTCATAATCCTAGCAACATATTTTAGACAATATTCTTTGTCAAATTATTTTCTAAAGGAAAAGAAATTCAAAGCCATCTAAGATATTTCATGAATGGTTTTATTGGCCAAAGACCTAAAGAGCCTTGTCTTCATGCTCTTGCTAGTTTCAAGATCGTTACCAATTGTTACATGCTTTCCTTGGAAGATTCAAGTTAAACCATGGACATTGTTCATTAGAGATTCAAAACAAATATTATTTTCCCCATATACCCACTCTAGTTGTTGTAAATTCCCTTTGATTGAATAAGACACATAGGTGTTTGCATCAAAAATTGAGTAATCACTCATCATCTAGTCATTCTCGTTTTTGGAACTCTCCATTGATTCACATACAACCAAGGACAAATCCATGTACTTGTTATTATTAAATACCTATGGTCTATCATACCCTGTAAATGAATTGTGTTGAATAGGCTCTTTCATAGCTTGTTGGACCTGAATAATTATATCTAGTTTGTTCAATATCTTACAAAACTAATTGGTGTTTGCAAGGTCTAAACTATCACAAGGTTTGCCATTTATTAGTAACATTGTTTCTTCTCATGGTCACCCATACAGAAAACTAATATTCTTCTATTGCGAGTATGATTTTGTTGGTATATTACTCATATTTCAATCATTGGGAAGGGGAAGAGGAACATTCTTATGCTTTATTGTTCCTCTCAAATTGTGATTATTCCAACCATTTTTATTTTCATTGGGATCATTTTTCATTGAAACTTCTAGATCAAACTTGTGTCTTTTAACAATGCCATTCTCATTCCTTGTATAATTTCCCATCTTTGTCCATATTTATGCATGTATCGATATTGATGTCCTTGTAATTCTTTGTATTAATTATAGTTGTTTTAATCATGATCTTTTCATTGAATAACAAAAAGTGTGGCCTATAGGAGAGGAGATAGGTGCAGTCAAGAGTGTTGTTAGCATAAGGGATCTTATGTTGGTGTTGTATGTTAATGGGAAAAAATGTTTGTGGTGTATGTACATATTGGGTAATATAATCGATTTTTGGAATTAGCATGGAAAAATATGTGTTGTGATTGGAAATTATTTTAGCTATGGTTTTAGTTTTGTCCATAGCATTGAAACAAAGTTTCAAAGTCATAATTGTATCAAAAAGACTTATAACCAAAACATAGCTCTGATCTCAATTAAGTATGCCAAACAAACAAAACACTTTATATATATAGTGGTTGGGTTCCTTGTTGTAGGCAAGGTGTTTGGGGCAATCGACTGGGGTCATCCCCACCCTAGATCAAAACCTGCGACCATCTGACATGACACCTTTGGGTATCATATTCAATGTAATGAAAAAAAAGTGGTTGCTTACAATGATAAATACAACATCTTGATATAACAATGAAAAGGAGTGGGCTACAAAGAATAGTCACAACCTTAAGAAAAAAGTACATATTAATATATTAATTAACAAAGGATTATCTATAGAAAGAGCAAGAGCCTAGTTATTATATATTGATGCATATTTAAAATATTTTGAAATGTTGTGTTATTTACCATAAAATATACTAGGATGTATGTTACATGAATAAATATCTTTAACATTATCAATGTCATGCTTCATCCCTCCTTTTTTATTTGTAAGTTATATCATTTGTGACAAATATACATTCTCACCCTTAACCCCACTTGGAAATGCACCCCTCACCTTTCACCTTTTGAGAAGTTGGACATTAAAAGTTAAGAGTGAAGATGTGCATTATATATGTATGTATGTGTATATGTATTAACTATATATTATGAAAATATAACAATTTTCTTAATATTTAACAATAAGAAAATTTGTGAAATAAATAATAATATTAGAGTATGATAATATTTTTTAATTGTATTAACATCTTCAACAAAATTGTGTATATTTTTAATTTGAAAGTGTTATTGTTTATAACAAAATGGAAACCTTCACCCCAGGGTCACCTACAAATGCACAACTTCACGTATACAAACCACCCTAATAATAGTGAGGATGGAGGTATCAAATGCACATATTTATGAACTTGGGGTTAGAGATCAAGTTGTGCATATGTATTTGTATATGCTAGTTATATGTTATGAAATATTTATTTTTCAAGAAAAACCTCATTGAGGAGCCCAAGGGATGCTTCTCCATATGCGTGGATGGAATCCCTAATAAACGCATCAACATAGACTAGTACGCTTAAACCAAAGAAAATCAAACTAAGCACCTGCTAGCAAGAAACTCACTAAACTCTCAACAACATTGGAAACAACCAACTAAGATAACCCCTTGTGTTATATTATGGAATATAAAATATAATATTTTATACTTAATAAAAAAATATTAAAAATAAGTAAGGTCCATAGTCCATGGTGGTCTCGACATCAATTCCCATCAACTCCTTTCAAGTTATCAATCACTTCTATGACTAGCGACAAATCTAATTTCCATTAAAAAATCAAGGAAGAATGAGGAGTGATATGCAACGGTTAGCCTGATATGAACAACCTAATTCTTTGCTTAAGTGTGTCAAGGTGGGATGAGATTAATTCATCTAAAAATAATATTAATAATGAGTATCTTAACAATATTAATGTCATGCTTTATGGATTTTTTAATTTGTAAATATTATCATTTGTATATTTTAAATTCGCCCACAAAACTCTAGTAAAAATAGTACACGTTGTCACTCCAACTCATCATTATAAAATTTTAAATACATATTACTTTTGATGACATTTTTTCACTTTCCTCTTGGAGGGGTCCACTTGGACTTTATTGGTAAGAAAAAAATGATTATCTCTTCAAGTATTGGAAGGGTGACTAATAATCAAGCTAATGTGCTTGGAAATAACTAAATGTTTCCATGTTCAAAAAAATAAACATTAATCTTAGGAAACTCTCTTTTGGTCATCAAGCAGGTCAAAAAAACATTTTTTCAAGAGAGGGAATCACTTTGTCTATAACTTTTGAAAGGATCATTTGGAACCTTAAATAGGTAAAAGAAGTAAATCTATTTCGTGTCATGAAAATGTATAATAACTATGTTATAGGAAAACTCACCAATGAAGTGATCAAATTGGACAAGGGGGTGTTCATTCAGAATGGGGGCCTTCCAAAGTGTAGGTGGCTCCCCTAGATTTATTTATATGATGGACCATAGGCAAACTTTCTTATTTCTTGATACAATAAATATTCGACTCCACAACATAGTTTACAGTTGGCGTAACTGTCTCCAAGGGAGAGTTCAATCAAAATTTATGGCAAGTGAGGGAGTCGTAACACTTCCTCGTGTTCTTGGCTCCCTCATATGCTTACTCCTTCCCTTGAATGTTTTCTCATTTATGGTGCTTCCTTTGTGTTTTCCCTTTGTCAACGGGTTTATACTCTTGGTGAGCAATACCAAGGGTGAGTCAAAGCTTGTGAAGCAAGGACATTTTGTTGTTGTAGGTTTTAAAGCTAATGGTGCATATTTGTTTCCTTGGCATTGTAGAGAGGCAAGAACTCCATCAATAGCCTTCTTTATGTTTCATTAAATCGGGATAGGAATAAAATTTTAATGTTAAGTGTTGAAAGCGGAGGGGAAATTGTTGAATCTCAATCGCTCAACCTTGTTGGTTGCAGTTTGCATTATGTGTGTAGTGGAAAATGTTTTATTGGGCTAAGAATCTCCATATTTCTAGAAAAGAAAAATATGTGTTGAAATGGCTAATCCCTCGAAGTGGGGATCAATTGTAGGGGTTGGTCTGAGTAATATCTGTGAGATAAAGAGGATAGTGCATCATTTGAACTCCCAAATGGATGGAATGAAGGGGTCAATTGATGGCATTAACTCTCATATTGTGTAGTAGGATGCTAGATAAGATGATTTAGAGAATAGAGTGAAGGAGTAGGGGGGAATAGAAAAGCTTATTAGTGACACAAAGATGCACTTCAACATCTTTTTGGGTTTATCTCAAGGCACATAGTCTCAGATTATTCACTTGGTGGGTTCAAAGATGATGAAAGAGGACATTGTACATTAGCCTGCCATAACAACTTTGGAAACAACAAGCAACACGAGAATTGATAAGGAAGAACAATGTCAAATGGAAGAAGGCCACAATGACCATGTTTTCTCCTAGTTTTTTTATGTTTTAATGTATTCTACTTGCATTTTTACGTTAGGATAGTTTATTCAAAAACATAGTTTTAAATATTCGGTGATGGTAGCAAGAACAACTCAATGGACAACTCTATGGATATATGTATACCGAGGATAAGTTTTGTGATGAAACTTTACAAAAGAAAGAAATTTTTGGATTATATTTGGCATGTAAATTTACGGTCGATACTCTTCAACTTTTTAAATATAAAAATATATTACCTTTTCTAGTTTTTTTAAATATAACTTTTTTTCACTTTCATCTTAACATCCATAACAATATCAATATTGTTATTTATAGTTTCTTTTTTATTATATATATATAGATACTCTTCAACTTTTTAAATATAAAAATATATTACCTTTTCTAGTTTTTTTAAATATAACTTTTTTTCACTTTCATCTTAACATCCATAACAATATCAATATTGTTATTTATAGTTTCTTTTTTATTATATAGAGAGAGAGAGAGATTTAACAAAAACATATAGTTTTATTAAGAAAGAAAAAACATGTCTATTTTGGCAATAACCAATCAACCTAATTACAAAATACGAAAGAATATGAGACTTTACAAATCATATCAGAGAGGAAGAGAGTCACCCTATCAATCTTCTTTACACTGCTTGAAATTATGGGATTGGGTTAAAATAGCTGGGCTCCCCATTAATACTAAGAAAACCTTGAGGAAGAAGACAAGCTTGGTTTGCCAAAGCATTAGCATAATTATTTAGACCCCGAAGGATATGGAAGGAATCAGACTTATCAAAAGATTTTAAAATTCTCTTGATTTTCTGCAAAGTTACAATCAAGGCAGAATTTTTAAGACTATCAGAGGAATTTAAAGCTTTAATCAATATTTCAGAGTCGCCATAAATTTGGATAGACTTGTATCCTTTATCCTTTGCCAACTGAGACGCCAGGAGCAAGCTGTAGCTTTCCGCTTGATTATTGGTCATGATGCCAAGCCCCCAGCTAAACCTGATAGAAGACAATATGTCTGGAGATGACCAGGCCACCGACGCCAGAGACCTCGGGGTTACCTTTAGAAGCTCCATTGGAAAAAATTGCAGTTGATGATGTACTCAACCAGAAAGAATTGAATGCAACATTATCTCCACGATACCTCCACGGAGGGGACAAAACAGGCTTACAAAGATTCCCCGCAGCATTTGAACAAGATCCCAACTGTAATGAAGCTGGCAAAGAACAGACAGGTTGACCAATTGATTCTGCTAAACACAATAATGTTTTTAAAGCAACAAGCTAGAAATTAGGACTCTGATTGCTGAAGATGCATTTGTTCCTAGCAATCCACAATGACCACAGCATGAATTTTGGAATTGAGTGCCAATGTTTATGCAAAACTGTTGCATTGAGCTTTGGAGGTCGTCGGTCATGCCACACTGAATAAAAAAATTTAACAGAGTTTTGTAAAGGGCAGTTAATCTTTATGCCATGAAGAACCATAATCCAGGCTTGTTTAGAGAAATCGCAACCGACCATGATGTGATTGACAGTCTCCAAAGCTGCCTGGCAGAAACAACATTCGAAAGGCCCAAAAAAACCACGATTCTGGAGATTGTCACCTGTCAATGGTTTATTTTTTAATAGCAACCATACAAAGAAATTTACCTTTGGAAGGCAGGATGAATGCCATACGGTTTTCCAAAATCACAGGAGATAAGAAGGACTCGTGAGCTGGTTGAAGAAGCTTGAACGCTTTAGCTGCAGAGTAAAAACCGTCTGGACCCCAACCCCAACGATCTTTTTGTGAAGAGTGAACTGGATCTAGGCTAGAGAGTTAAGAGATCAACACTATTTTTTGGGGACTAAATTGAACTAGGAGATCTAGCAAATTCCATCATGACCAATTGCCTTCATAATCCCATATACAAATATCTGCCAAGCGTATTAGACCTTTATTCTTAGACCAATTCATTATCTCAAATAATTGTGGAACGGAGGAGAGGGGAGGAATGCCAGAGATAGAATCCTTCCAGAGAAGTCTTCATCCCATTTCCCGGGACTCTATAAATATTTTTAATGAAAAATACAAACCCTTTCCTGCAAGAATTCCAAATAGTTGAGCCAAAAGGAGTATTAGCAGAAGAGATATTTCTTAAAGAGCCACCTTGCAGATACTTCATCCTAAAAATTATACTTATAGGATGCTTTGGGTCCTCAAAAAGCTTCCAAATCAACTTGTCGGTCATTGCCAAATTAGCAAGACTAGGATCGTGAATTTGTAAACTGGCTTCTGAAGTGGGACACTTGAGTACCTACCATCTATCCAAATGCATCTTATTTTGTCCACCTTTCTCTCCATTCCATAAAAAAACTCTCAAAAGATTAGCTATCTAAGCTAAGATATATTTTGGAGCAAGAAGCAGAGTTGACTGAAAAACAGGAAGCGCTGAAAGGACTGATTTAATTAAGATCAATTTCTCGGACTTAGTAAGCCATTGACCACCCCAAGAGGCGATTTTTGCCTTTAACTTGGCCAGCATTTCAAGCCAAAGAGAAGGAGGGGACGGACCAAGAGTTAAGGGAAGCCCCAAATACTTGATTTTTTCCCACTTGATGGATCCAGGGAAGCCAAAGAGTTCTGAAATCTAGAGAAGAGCCAACTGATCTACATTCCAACCATAAATTGCACTTTTATTTTTATTTATCAAGGCTCCCGAGCTTAGGCAGAATTTTTTGAGAATCACATTGAAGGCCCGAGAAATTTTCATAGAGGCCCCTCCCAAGAGAAGAGAGTCGTCTGTGAAAAGAGCATGGTTGATTGGATTGAGACCCCTAGCAATCTTAATTCCTGGGATATACCCATCCTCCTTTTCAGCTAAGAGTTTTCTGCTAAGGGTTTCATCCATCAAGATGTACAGGAAGGGGGACAATGGATAGCCTTGACGAAGGCCTCGGGTGGCTTTAAAGAAATCAGTGGGTCTACCATTTACTAATGGTGCAATCCAGGGCTTGTATGTACATGCTTTAATCAAGGATACAAAATCTAGGCAAAAACCAAAAGATAGCAAAACTTCATAAAGGAAAGGGAGCTTAACTCAATCAAAGGCATTCCTCATATCCAGCTTTATTATCATGCCTTTCTCTTTCCTTAAGAAACTTGAATGCACAACTTCTTGAACTTGGATGACATTATCCACTAGATTTCTACCTTTAACGAATCCCCCCTGAAGGGGAGAGATCATCTTACCAAGCAATGGCTTTAATTTGTTTGCTAAAAGCTTGGCTATTATTTTATAAGAAGCGTTACACAAAGAGATGGATCAGAACCTATCAAAAGAAGAAGGATTGAATGCTTTCGGGATGAGGGAAATGAATGTAGAGTTGGTGCACCCACCCAGTTTTTATTTTTTCTGGAAGGCAGAAATCATACGCAGCAGATCATATTTGATGATGGGCCAGCAGACTTTATAAAAGTGAATCGAGAAGCCATCTGGCCCAGGAACTTTATCAGACTCCATGGCCCAAATGACTTCAACAATTTCCTTCTCCGAGAAAGGCTTCATTAGATCAAAATTGTCCTCAATGCTGACAAGAGAAGGAACATTATTCAGAAATTCGAAAGACACTTCCTCATCAGAACATGGCATCATCTTGAAACAACATTTGAAAGTGCCTGCTAGCTGACTGCTTAAGAAGATCTTGGCCTTTAATGATGACCCCTTCATCATCAGAGATTTCTGAAATGTGATTTTGGGAAAGCCTGGCCCTACACTGGCAATGGAAGAATGAAGAGTTCTTATCCCCCGCCTTCAGCCAAAGGCTTCTTGACTTCAACCTGAGATGCTCCTCCTCCTCCCTGAAATAATTATTCGTTTTTAGCTTAGCAAGTTGTTCCAAGGCGTTGTGAGAGGTGGTAACTTCTCTGTTTTCCAAATCAAATTGCAAAGCAAAAAGCTCTGCCACTATATCCTTCATGATAGTTGATGGAGTAAGAAGAGGCGTTTTAATCCAATTCTTCAGCGCACACTTAGTCTGTTTCAACTTTTGTTCCCAGACAAAACTAGGAGATCCGTCTACATATTGGGACCACACCTGAGAAACGATGTCAATAAACCCTTCATGTTCAAGCCAGAGAGGATTGAACCTGAATGGAATAGGGCCAAGCTCCTCTTCTATTTCAAACTGCAAAGTGATTGGGTGATGGTCTGATGCAAGCTTAGGAATAATTTTAGTTGAGAAATCAACTTACTATCCAACAAAGGACTGTAAACTAGGAAACGATCTAGCCTAGCAAATATGCTAGTGTCCCCCACTCTATGATTTGACCACGTGTAACGCCCAATCTTAGGATTTAAGTCATTCAAGTCCCAAACTTGGATAAAAATTTCCACAGTATCTTGCATATAATCTTTTCCAAGCAGACCTCCCTTTTCCTCGTTCGGAGCTAAAGTAATATTGAGGTTGCCTTCTATAATTATATTTGTTGGAGAATGGAGCTCAAGAAAATCGGATATCGACTGTCAGCATTCTTTTTTTTCCACATAATTAACTGGAACATAGAGATTAAAGAGGGAAAAAGTGATCTTACTAGTGTAATGAAAGAGTTCTAAAAAGATCCAGTGTTGAAAGGCATGCTCTTTTTTTAACTGAAAATTCTCTTCACGCCATAGTGTAGCTAGTCCCCCACAGGAACCTCTAGCGCTGATCACTTTACCAGAACTCAAATTCCATTTATTTTTACTTATGAGAAGGAGAGAATCCTCCTCAATTTTGGTCTCTTGAAGAAATAGGAGATCAGTAGGAGCCAATTTCATTAAGTTTTTAACAGCTTCAGCTTTGCTTGAATGCCCCAATCCCCTACAATTCCAAGAGGTTATCAACATTACTTACCCAATGTAGAGGGATTAATTACTCCCTTAGGGGGCTTGCTTCTCTTATTCCTCCCATAGAACATTTCAATTGTGGCCTGACTACCTTGAATCTTAAGCCTTTCAGCCTCTTCTTCCCTTATCTCCTTCTTGGACTTCCTGCCATCTATTTTTTCCGGCTCAAAAGAATCATCTTTTGAAGAACTAGAGCTGACACCTTGTTTCTTCCGAGCAATATCAACATAAGAAGGAGGAGAGCTAGTATCAATAGGAGAAGAGAGAGGAGAGTCGCCTTCTAAGGGAGGAGCCATGAAATATGGGCTAGTTAGGTCCTTAGACACAGTATTTTCTTCAGAGACAAGCTCATTCACTTCCATTTGCCGCAACTCGCCTTCTTTAAGGATAGTTTCAGAGGAATTTAGGACAGCAAAAGGATTGTGTGCATCCTTGGGAATGGCAGCAACTTGAGATAAAATACGAGATGACCCAACAGCAGAGTCACCTAAGACTGATTTACTTTCTTTTCCTTTCTTTCTAGGTCCCTGAGTGGGATTTTCTGATTTTTGGACTTGAGTCCATTGATCTTCTTTCTCTTTAGGATTGACCTCTTCAAGTTTTTTTTTTGCAGTTTCGGGCGAAATGGCCATAGCCATGGAAAAATCTACATTTAAACGGAATTTTCTCATAGTCCAACTCCTAGGTATAAGACCAATCTGCAACTGTTAACTGAATTGCTTCGGGCAGACCAATCTCCAGATCAACTTCTACACAAATTCTTACGCAAGAAAATTGGTCTTTCGTTTCAGCCCTGTCGATGTATTTGCCAAGCTTGTTCCCAATAATTACCAAAGATTTAGTATTCAAAAAATGTAAAGGAAGAAAGGGTAATCTTACCCAAACAGGGACTGAAAACGGGACATCCCGGGAAGGATCGAAATCAGGGGTCCACTTATTCAGGTAAAGCCCCTGAGGCCCCATAAGTATGGGCCATTTCAAAAAATTGGGTCTCTATCCTCTACAGATTCAAAAATAAACACAAAGAAGCCTCTTCCAACAAAGTGGCTATAAATATCCTCCAAGACTAAAGGGTTCCAATTCCTCTGCACCCATCCTTCAATTGCCTTAGAAGAGGGCCATAGGCCAGTGAATTGACCGATGAGCCCCCACTCAGCAAGATTTAACGCCGATCGACAAGTCCATTCAGCTGGAAGCTCAACCGACGGAATGTCAACCTTCTTGACAAACTTATTAGATACCCCCCCTTTCCTCTTACCGTAGGAAGCAATCAGCCTCTTGAAAGCTTCCAAATTGGGAGGGAGAGGGAGCAGAGGAACCCCTCCATAATCCATTGGGACCAACTCAAAGGGCCCGAAGACAGAGGATTCTAGCTCCAACGCAGATCATGAAACCTACAAAAGAAAATTCCCAAAGAAGCAGCGAACATGGTCAAAAAGCCAAGCGGCCGACTGCTGAATTCAGGAAGCTCCAACAGCTCCCACCAGATAAATCCTTCCTCTGCAAAAAAATTAAAAACAACCACCAAAGACCTATCTCAAGAATTTGGAAGGAGTCCATACTCCACTAGAAAAGAACCAGAGAAAGTTCAGCGCAGAGACAAACTCCAACCGAGAGGTCCGGGAGATCTTGAAGCATGCCCTTCTGGCAATCTCCTTCAAAGAGTCAACCTCCCATACGCCACGAAGGCCATCAGAAGAGGAACATCCAAGCAGGATCATGCAAGGTTGATGGAAGACTCCACGAGAGGAGCTCGCAGGAGACCAGTTTCCTTGAACAGAAGGGCAGGGCAACCACTCAGAAAAAATTTTGAATTTTTTTTCTTGGAGTGAAATCCTAACTCAAAATTATATCTTTTATTATTTATAATAAATGTTATGTGATGTAGTTTAAAATATGTTATGTTTCATAAATTCTTTTAAATTATTAAAATTTAAACTCTTAAGATAGTCTTGATCACTTAAATTCTTAGAATCACCTTGATCGCATTAATCACATGTACGATTGGATTATTGTATTAATATGTTTTTATTATTTTAATTAATTTATTTGTTTTTTGGTAAATAAGTTTTGTTTAATGAGAAAATGTTAATTTTGTTAATATGAAATAATGTAAATAATAAATTTGTAAAATATATAATAAAAAGTTTTAGATTGTATAAATAAATTAATTATAAAAATTAAAATTATATTACAAATATATGTATTTATTCAAAAATATTATCTTTATTATTATTTATAAAAAATATTTAATATAACATATATCTTCCTTTTATAAAATCTAATAATACAAAAGAAACAAAAAAATTCGGCTTTCCTTTCACATTGATACTTTGACATAATATGCTAACATAAAAAAACAAACAAATGGGATTTTACACATTAATACTTTGCATGACAAAATATAATAGCATAATAAAACAAAAGGTTAGATCATAAATGTAATAATAATAACAACCTCAAACATGCAACCACTCCACTTCACACATTCCTCTTTTAGTTGTATTGGATCATATATTACAAATTGCAATATAGTCTAGGCATTCTATCCATACATATAAAAAAATGACACTTGCATCAATGTGATGTTAAACCTTGGTGTATGAGTGTGAGGTGGCATTAGGATTTATGTTGTTAAACTTTAGTAGTATGAATGTGATGGGCATTAGGGTTTATGATGTTAAAATTTGGAAGTATGAATGTGATGTGGCATTGGGGCATTAGGGTTTATTGGTTCGTTCATATCCATATAGAACACATTGAATGGTGGGTGTTTTAAGGTTAGGTGGTAAGAGAAAAAATATTAAAAAGTAAAAATAGATTTTTAAATTTAATATATTGTGGAAGATGTGATATTAAATTTAGCAACTTATTTTTAAATAATTAAACAATAAATGGTAGGAATTTAGTGTTGTTAGTTTATGTTTGGTTTTGTTGGAAGTTAGTTTTTGGAGTGTATGATAAGCATATCCGTGGATTATTTAGAATATCATTTTAATATAATAAACCATTTAGAAAACAACTATATTGGGAAAGGTGTTAGTGTTAATGTTGAACTAGGCAATATCAATCCTCGGCGTGGGCTAGCTATGGAGCAAACCTTTCTCCATCGGACGGAGGAGGAGCAAAGTCAGCGTTGACTTTGCTCCTCCTCCGTCCGATGGAGGGAGGTTTGCTCCATAGCTAGCTTATTCCATCAATCCTCTAATTGTATGGTTTGTAGTTGTATTTATTGCATGGTTTATATAGTTGATGAGAAGGAAAGGATATCTTTGCCATATAATCATTTTATGAAAGTGTATTTTTTTTTCAGTGATATTATATAATTGAGAAGGTAATGTTTTCATTTTTTATATTTCAAATTTTTTACAATATTATGTGTATTGTATTTTTATTGTATGTATAGTTTGAGTATATTTAATGGTTAAGAAAATGTGTTTTTTTTTTTTTTGAAGGTTAGGGAAATCGGTAACACGTCGAGATTACCTGGGCGAGGCCCAGGTTCAAAGCCACCGGCTGCCGCTATAAACCCCAGGTATATCCAACAGCCCGCAAGCTAGATATACCAGAAACTTGTGACTCAGCAAGGGCCGAGGCGTCCTAGACTCCAATCCCGTCCAGGGGCGGTAGTCTATCTAGGGGGCATCTACCCTTCGAGCCTTATCACAGCGGGCCATATCTCGATGGGATTTGATCCCTGGTGGGATGGGTGAAAACCACCTTCCCCCACCGTACGGGATCCCACATCATTGACGAAAATGTGTTTCTTTTTAAAAGGTCTAAATTTATGAAGGTCTACATACCTTATCCCTTCAAATTTTAACTTATAACCTTTTGAAAATGTGTTTCTTTTTAAAAGGTTATAAGTTAAAATTTGAAGGGATAAGGTATGTAGACCTTCATAAATTTTAATAGTCGAATCATTGTGTAGTGGGTCCCTTCTCTCACAAACAAGGGATCTCATGCACCAATTTGGTGTCTAGATTGAATGTGACCTTAACATTATATTATTATTATTGTAATGTTTTATATATATTTTAGCGATTTTTATATGTCTACTTTAATAGTGTATGTGTGTTCGTTTTCATGATTTATGCACATTAAAAATGTTAGTCATCCTATGGACTATACCTACGCACCAACATCAATATATGGGGCATATTTGTCAACAATTAAATAAACATTACGTAACTAATATAAATTTCCATATGTTAAATATAACATACAAATCAATATAATAGCAAAGCATCTTTCCTTTCCATTCTCTTTCTCGCGGAGCAATGCACATATGTTTTCACAATAATACATAGTATTTTGATCTTATTTTATATGTTATTTTGCTTTAGTTTTTTTTTATATTTGAAATTTAATTAGTCTCATTATATTTAAGTTGCTTTCTAATTAACATATTCAAAGCACAATATTGCACTAAGAGGTACTTTACAACCCAGTACGACATAGATGGTGTATGTAATAGAAAATGGATAATGTTGGCATATGTCGACTCAAAAAGCACCAAGAGACACTCTACTACCTAGTATGATATAGATGTTGTAATGTAATATAATCTCAATAATGTTGGCACGTGTCAACTTAAAAAAAGTTTAATTAATATAGATGCTCTACAACTTTATGTTTTTTTTTCCTATAAAAAAGACCACAGCTCAAATTTTTATTAAAATTCTGATTGTGCATTTGGTTATAAAGACATACAAAGTATTTCAAAGTTTTTCCTTTCATATGACTTGAACAGAAAAAGCTTCCATATTTACAATAATGTCTTTTATAAATATTAACTAAAAATATTACGGTAAATACAGTTCTAGAATAATAATAATAATAAGAGTATATAAATCTTTCCAAAAAAAGTAAACTACAATATAGTTCATAGAGAAAGGTAAAAAGCTCTACAACTTAATTTGACATTAAAATAGATTAAATCTCTTTAAATGAATTTTTTTTAAATACAAAATTTTAAAAAAGTTAATCCATCTTAACCTTTCATAAATTTAACTTAATTATAAATCTTTAAATTAATATATAATAACATCCCCTTCACTTTATACTCTTACAAGTTCAACCTTATATATTTTATATCATCTCTAATTTATATTTATGATATACTACATATTTTATGCCATCTCTAATTTATATTTATGATATACTATATTGTTATTATCATCCCATATCAAGATATTAAAATTTTGTTGTATAATATATATCCTTCACACTCACAACGCATTTCGTATGATTTTATATAACTTTTAGCATGGCACATCTCACAACATTGACCCCACTTTCCTCAAATAATTTTATAATAATGTCCTCACAACATACATACATAAACGAATAATAAATACACCCAATACTAATTAAATAATTTATGTATTTTCCCTAGTTGGGAGTGAATAAATACTAGATACATCCAATACTAATTAAATAATTCATATATTTGCCTTAGTTGGGAGTGTCAAACTATTTTAAAAGATGACAGACATGACTTGATGTAAAGTCTCTTTTCTAGTACATAACTTTACTTATCTTGACTTAGTGGTAGGGAATACTGAGATCATGGCAGTCCTCCCTGCTCCCACATTTGGTTAACATGCTGAACTATCTAACATCATGGAAAAATCACTTTTTATAAATCATTATATATAAAACATATAAGACCAAAGAGGCTAGAGAAGTGTTACTATCATATAGAAGTGTTACTATCATATTTTCAGGTAGGGAAATAAATAGGGTGATATATAACTTTATGTTTGAAGGCAAAAGGTCAACCCATGTTTCGTCAGTACTAAGGCAAAAAAAGTGAGTTTATACTATTATCCTAATAGAATATATGAACATGATTATTCATCTAGTATCCTTGTACATTATAATATATTTAGGATAACTAAAGAGGATCAAAGAGTATATGCTAATACAGGATATGATATCTTTACAAACTCTTTCAATCAATATTGCAAGTGACATGTTTGGAAGTTTGTAACTATATTGTAAATAAACAAAATCTCATTAGGAAATCTTATTAAGTTAATTGGTTGTAAAGAAAATGAAATCTAATTAGGTTAATTGGTTGTAAAGAGGGATATTTGTTTAACCGAGTTTTTAGATTTGGTATTAGTTTTAATTGCAATTGTTTTTTTCTTGGGAATATGGTTTATATAAATTAAGCATAGTTAAATTTTAACAATGTTTTTTTTTACTTATGAGAGAAGTTTTTATTGACAATATAAATTTATATACGAAAATTGAAAACGCTTAACTCTAACAAATCAATCACCCCCAATTCCTTAGTAAGGAAGTAAAGATGATATTTCAAAGTTTTAATAATAGCAACATGATGCTCATTCTTAATGTGAAGACTCTTCAAGGTCTTATTGTAACAAAGTAATTATCCGTGATGCCTTAACAAATAAATGAATAGAACTTTTTAACGTCTTACTTGTTAAAACTACGTATTCACACCTAATGTGAGGACCTTTCAAAACATTACTAAAATAGAGCATTTACCCCCTAAGATTTGCCTTATTGTAACAAAGTAATTATCCTTGATTCCCCAACGAAAAAGGTATCAAATTCTTTCAATTCCCACTCAATGTCTTACTCGTTGGAACAAAGTGTCGACGCCTAATGCTAGTGTCTTTCAAAGCTTTACTAAAATAAAGCATTTATCTCATTAGGGTCATTGTATTGTAATGGCATGATTACCCCTAATGCATCAACAAGAAAGTAATCAAGGCCTTTCAATGGCTTACTTGTTGAAGGAAGTATTCACCGTAACATGACGACTTTTGATGTCTTAGTAAAATGAAGTTGTACCTCTTTAATATTGTTTTATTGTAACGAAATAATTCTCTATAACACCTGAACAAGCAAGTAAACAAAAGCTTTCCTTTCAATGCCTTTCAAAGCTTTACTAAATCAAAGTATTTACCCTTTTAGGTTGATTTATTGTAACAGGGTGATTATTCATCCTAAAGCCTTTGCAAGCGAATAAGAAAGGATTTTCAGTGTGTTACTTATTGGAACAAAGTATTCAACCCTAACTTTAGGGTCTTTCAAAGCCTTGGTGAAATTAAGTATTCAACCCTTTATGTTGGGGTCCCACCCTAACTCCCCCAATTAAGGGATAAGTTGTTACTCAATGTATAGTGGTGGCTTTATTAAATAAGGTCCACTAGTAGTTAGAGTGTGTAATCTATAAATGTAAGGTGTCTTCATTAAAGAAGTTCCACTAGGTAAATGATGTAGCCTCATTAATGAAGGCGTAGTGGCTAGTTAGGATTTTGGATAGATAAAAACTATTAATAACGGTAGAGGCTATGTAATTGATTTCCAAGTGATTAATATTATATTGGATCTTTGCTTAATTGGAGGTTTCCCCTTTGAAAAGGCAAGTGAACATAGCTTCATAATCAAAATATCAATAAAAGGTTTTCTTCTTGTTGTTGCTTCAATACTTTGGTTATATTTTATTTTCTTCCTACACTTACAGTTATGTCAATATTACTCTAAGTTTCTAGTTCATAGATCAAGGTACACCACAAGTGTATTGAAGCACTTTCCTATGCCATCATGCACCAATTTTCAAGAGAATTTGTTTTTAGGCTAGAGATGTGTTCCAACATATTTAAACATAACAATCTATCATTCAATGGTTAAAACTATGATTTGGAATCATACCCACAAGGAATATAAGAAAGGTTGCCTAGTTGGATTCCCTTGTACATCTTTATTAGTACATGGCAAATAGTATTGCATTAAACAAAATCTATATACAAAATTGATCTTCCACGTACCCTTAAGTATATTGAAATCCCCCGTGGCACACTTGAAACCATATTTACATAAACTTGCCAATTGTTTTTTTATAGCACGCAAAATAAAACACTCGAGAATACCATTATCACGTACCAAGGAATCAAGTAGTACAACTAAGGGTACAATTTATCCTATTGTTGGAAACCCTCAAGTATAATGGATAGATATAGTAACTAAAACTCCTTTACTTTTAACACCATGCGAGACCCTAGCATCTACAACACATGCAAGGAAAATTCCTACATAAATTGGGATATCTTAAACTTGAAAATTTCATCAGTGTAGTAATACACAAGTAGTATTAAATCATCCAAAAAATAACAATGGAACCATGTCATTATGGGAGATATGGGACTCCTCTTGAGACATTGACCGTGTTGATATAACTCTTGGGTAACCGTTTGGGTGGACCTTGTGGGCCTAGTCCAAAGTCAAACCTTACAAGTGGCATATCTCAATAGTGATCCTCTCATGAAATTGATTGTGTTAGAGCTTGGTATGCTCCCCTAGTAACCCTTCCAATGTTCCTTGTAGTCCCATGGCTCACATTAGATACTTGTCAACAATGGAAGATAGAATTAATAACATAATGCTAGCCATCATGTCCCTCACATAGATAGTTGATGCAACAAAGGACCAACTTTATAACCACATGGCTATTGTCAATGCAAAAATCTCACTTTGTTTTGATAAACTTGACAAGATAGAGGGTAAGCATGATGATGGTGAATGTTGAATGGTTGAAGTCTCTTGCAACTGCAACCCCTTTCTCTACCATTCACCCAATATGTTACATCAATTACCTAAGTTTGATCTACATAATATTGATGGGTCTAACCCTATGGGATGGGTTGACCAAATGGAACACTACTTTTCCCTCTATGCTATAGAGGATGACTAGTTCAAACTCAAGATATGAGTTTTATTTGGATTGGGAGCACCATTGGTGGAAATGGCATAAGGAATAATATATGAGATACATTGCATAGAGGCAATTTGTGAAAACTATTTCTGCTCACTTTGAAAAGTATACTAATTTTGTGGGATTGCTTGCAAAATTGTGTCAAACAGTCATAGTAAAATATTTTCAAGAAATATTTTAATAGTGGTCTCAAGGAGGAAACAAAATCCCACGTTGAGATGAAACACCATGATCTGTAGTTGGACACCTCTGAATTGGCTTATCATCCATTGGTTGTGGCAAATGTCCATTCCAAATCCCCAATTAACTCTATCTCCCATCACTATTACAATATTTTATGCCTCCTCAACATCACGGTCCACCCCTTAAGGTCCATAACTTGACATATGAATAAATGGTAGAATGTCAACTCAGAGGTCTCTACTATAGTTTGATCATGAAATTTCCTTGAGCGTAAATGTAAGTAACATAAATAATTTATGGCCATCTCATAAGACATTTCTGACAATGAAACCTATAGTTTGACTCTAGAGGAAATCACACATCGTACGAAGGACATTTCTACTATGTGCCAACATTATGAAGAACCCCAAATCTTTCGTCATGCCTTGACCTACATTATGTCTCTTTAGACATTAAATTTGGTCGACTATATCAAGAAAAAAAAGGTGATTGTCTTAATACACAACAACGAAATCCATAATTTCATTCATCACTGCATCACAAAATACATACATTGTTATATCCATTTGTTAACAACTTTCATATTATGATTACATATGGGGGGTCTATGAAAAGTGGTGGCAAGTGTGACAATGTGAAACTCCAAATGGGTTCAACTATTTCCTAAAAACTCATATGTTCACCATTGAAATGAGAGGTTGTGATATTTTTTGTGTGTAGAATGGTTGAGAACATTAGGTCCCACAACCATTGATTTCCTGGAATTACACATGAGTTTCAAGAAGGACATGCAATGTTACACTCTCAAAGGTCTCAAATCAATCTATCTGGAATAGTTAATTCTCATTGTATGGAAAATCTCCTAAAGATGGGTCATTCAAGCATTATTGGATAATTTCATGCCATCCATATCCTAGAGGATGTTTCCTTGTCAATGCATCGTAACTTGTAGTTGGTTTTGGAAAAACACCATTATGTAAGCAAAATTCCCCATGGACTACCACCTTACATGGTAAGCATGAGCTTAGTATCCCACTAATTCTAGATAGTCAACCATCTAATGTACATTGGTATCACCATCCTTTTGCACAAAAGAAAGAGATAGAAAAGGTCATTAAAGAATTGTTGGAAGTGGAGGTGGCCCATCTTAGTACTAGCCTCTCCTCCTCTCTAGTCATCATGGTTCTAAAAAAGTAAGGTGCTTGGTGCATTTATCTTGACTTTTGTTCTCTTAACAAATTGACAATCAAAGATAAATTTCCTATTATGGTCATTACAACCTCTTCAATGACCTACGCATACCATACTTTCACTAAACTTGATCTCCATTCGAGATATCACCAAATTAGAATGAAGAAAGAAAATATTCTTAAAACTACTTTCTCCACATAAGAAGGCCATTACAAGTTCTCGGAGATGCCTTTTGGTCTTAGTAATGCACTTTCCACTTTGTAGAGTCTTGTGAACAAAATATTGTGAACTATTTTGTACCAATTTGTTCTTGTCTTATTTTATATATGTAGATCAACAACAAAACTTGGGAGACAAATGTGTCACATGTGAATTAAAGCTTACAAATTTTATAAATGTGCTTTTGGTACCTCAAAAGTGGAATATTTGAGGCACATTGTTAGTCATGTTAGAGTATATGTTGAGCTTGAGAAAATTGAGGCATTGATAGATTGGGATCACCTGAAGACTCTCAAAAGTCTGTGTGGATTCAATGGCATCATTAGTTATTATAGGAAGTTTGTGTGGATTCCATGGGCTTGGTTATTGTAGGAATTTTGTGTAGAGCTATGGTAAAATTGCATTTTCCCTCAACAACTCGATTAAGAAAAATGCCTTCAATTGGAATGATGCTATAGATCATTCCTTATAGGATTTAAAATAAGTTGCTTACTACTTATGTCCTAGCCTTGTTAGATTTCAATAAGACTTTCATATGGAATGTGATGCATTATGGAAATATATCAATGTCGGTTTAATGCAAAATGGATGCCCCTTTCCTTTGAAAATAAACAATTGTGTGATAGAAACTTGGGAAAATCGACCTATGAAAAAGAAATGATGGTTATTATTCATGCAATTCATATGTGGCATCCTTACTTGATCAAGTGTCATTTCCAAATTAATATAGACCATCATAGTTTGAAATTCTTCTTGGAATAAAGGTTTTCCTCACCAAAGTAGAAAATGTGGGTCACCAAAATGTTAGGTTGCAATTGTGAGATCATCTACAACAAGGGCAAGGAGAAAGTGGTGGTCGATGCTTTATTTAGGAAATATGAGGAACAATGTTCCCTATTTGCTCTAACTTTACCAATGCCTGATTGGATTGAGGAGTTATGATAAGAATGGCTAGCAGATGCCAATATTTTTCAACTTCTCCAACAAATCCATGCAAACCCACATACACATTAGGGATACACTTGGAAAAATGATGCATTGCAGTATAAAGTGTGCATCTTTTTTGGTATAGAATTCAACATTCAGATCAAGAATGCTAACTTAATTACATTCTTCTACCACAGCAAGTCACTCAAGGTTTCATATATCATTCGAACTATTTAAGTATTCATTCTTTTGGGAAAGCATGAAGAAATATATCTGAACCTTTCTAAAAGAATGTGACACATGTCAAAGGAATATGGGTGAAATGGTGAATCCTCCAAGAGCATTGTATCCTTTATTGGTTCTTGCAAAAGTTTACAATGTCACTTCCATTGATTTTATCGTCAAGTTATCTAAAGCAAGAAACAAATTGTTCATCATGGCGGTTGTTGATCATCTTTCCAAATATGCTCACTTATGTGTCTTACAACACCCCTTAAAGGCCTCCACAATTGCACAAGTCTTCATGGACCATATTTTCAAACTTCATGCCCTACCTAATTCATTTGTATTGGATCACAGTCCTACATTCACAAGCAATTTCTAGCAAGAATTATTTAATTACAAGGTACCCAATTGCAAATAAGCATGCCCTATCATCCCTAAACATATGGTTAGGCTAAAGTGGCCAATAAGTGTATACAAACTTCTTTGCTATGTTTTTCCTTAAAAAGGAAAGCATAGCGAGTTCACTAGCTACCCTTGCAGAATAGTGATACAATACCACCTATCATGGTACTAACAAATTGTTACCCTATGAGGTAAGCTATGGAAAAAAACCCTCATAATTGGTCTCATACTTTCCAAGAACATCCAAGGTTCAACAAGTGGACAAAACCCTAAACACTTGCATTGAAACTCTGTGTACATTGAAGCACAATTTGGTGTTGGCTCGAAATAGAATGAAGCATTAGGCCAATCGACATCATCTAAGGCACCACTTTGAAGAAAGGGATCAAATGTTCCTTCATCTCCATCCATATAAGTAGGCATCACTCGAGGAGAAGAGCCACTATATTTTCACACAAATTTTATGCATCCTATCCAATAGTCAAACATATCAAACATGTTGCTTACAAGTTGGCTCTCCCAACCTGCTTTGGATCCACCTAGCATTTCATTGTCATGCTTGGAGAAAGTGGCAGGGATGAATTGCCAAGTTCAAACCATCCTCTCAGTGATAGATGAAGAGGTTTCCATGTGATTTAAACTAGACGCAATGTTAGACAAAAGAAAGTGTCATATGCACTAACACACTATTTAGGGAGCCTTGATCTAGTGGAAGGATACATAACCCAAAAGATTCATGTGGGAACTAATGTCAATCCTACAAAAATATCCACATATCCAACCTTGAGGACAACGTTGCTTTTGAAGAGGGAGGGCATGTTAGGGTTCCATCCTAACTCCAATAGTCTTTTTTTTGTATAAGGAGAATCGACAACTAGGGTGAGGTTCATACTCTCGTGATACGGGATTGATTCCTGTCTGCTACCACTATATCCCAAAGTGCACCCACACAACCCGCAAGCATGGGGCACAAGCTAATCAGGGTTTGAACCTATGACCTGTTTACAATGTGTCATATAATTTCACTATTTTTTTTCAGTCGGTCTACACCCTTGCGGGCCCTAACCCCTCTAGTTAAGGGAGTAGGTTGTTATTTAATGTATAGTGTCCATATTTTTTAAATGAGGTCCACTAGGTAGTTAGGATGTGTAATCAATAAATGCAAGGCGACCTCATGAAAGAAGGTCTAGTAGGTAGTTGATATAGAGTCATTAATGAAGGCCCCTTAGGTGGTTAAGGTTTTAGATAGATATAAACTATTTATAGTAGTAGAATATATGCAATTGATTGCCGTGCAATTGTTGTTGTATTGGAGCTCTTCTTAACTAGAGGTTGCCCCCACGAGAGGCAAGTAAACATTGCTTCCTATACAAATTATCAAGAAAGGTTTGCATATTGTCATTACTTCAATACTTTGGTATTATTTTTTTTGCTTTTTGCAATTACATTTATGCCAATATTTCTAAGTTTTATGTGTTAGATATCAAGGTACGCCACATTTAAGGTTATCTTAATGTAATGAAATAATTCTTTGTAACACATCAACAAGCAAGTAAAAGGAACTTTCCAATGCATTGCTCATTGGAATGAAGTATTCATCCCCAAGGGCCCTTCAACGCATTACTAAAAAGCCGTTAATGGCTGATGTTGATGGGTTTATCACTTACAAACATGAGGTATCCTTGATATGTTTTTTTCATAGTGCACACTAAGAAATGTAAATTAATTCAATATATATGGATTTTAGTGGATAACCATTTTATGCTTTTAAGAAATTCCTCTTAATATGGCATGAAAAAACACTCATGTATCCTCAATTGAGGATGAAATTCAATAAAAAAATAAATAACCAAGAATTTGTTGATAAAGGATTTCTATTTCACAAGTGTACGACCATCTTAGTTTATTAAGCACGAGAAAAATAAAAAAATAAATATAAAAAACAAACCTATCGATACTTAAATAATGAAAAAGTTAAAATAAATCTATATTGATTAATTTTATTATTATATTATTTATTTATTACTATTATTTTCAATTTTACTGATATTAAAGCCTTTTTAATTTAGTTTATTAGTGTTACATTATATCACACATTTCATCCACATTGAATTGTATTTGTAAGTGCTACACTTAAAGTGATCATGCTTTTAACCTCATCTATTAAAAAAATGGTATGCTTACATGGACAATATAACAAACAATGATGTTACATGTCTTGGGATTTGAATTATGGTGGATGAAGATCACCATCCCACTTAACAATCAAATCAAAACTTTATTAATCATTTCATATTTAATTACAAATATTTTAAATTTATAAAAAATAATTTTATTAAGGAATAGGTTGTTACAATTTTCACAATTAGAATTGCTTTATTTTGCAAAAACAATTACAAGAATAAACTAAAACGAATAAGTCAAATAAAAAGACAAAAACATAGAAATAACATTGATCCATCTAAATTCAAGAGTTAATAAAAGATGAAAAGAAATAGAAATGTATTTTTCTCGATATTTAAAAGCTTTCACAATAAGATTGATTTATGTTAGTTTATTTTATTATATAAATTTATTATTTTTACTAGGGCTTCTCAATGTCATGATTTTTTTTTTTATATCAAAAGAGCTCAATAACAACCAAGAGATCATTCACCGTGTCTATGAACCAAGGGTATTTGGCTATATGAATAACTTGGGTAGTTTATATGGCCTAGTCGTGTATCTATGGGGGAGTTAGTTGGCTCTAACACTACCAGGGGAGAAACCATATGAGATCATATTGGTTAGCTGGTGAATAATGGGTACACGTCTATAAAAATGACCAAAACATATATTTGTGTATTAAAATAGTGTTGCAGCGACACTCTACAGTTTAGTAATACAAAAAGAACACATGTATTTTGCGATCATTTTTGAATATCTTCAAAGAAAGACTATGTTGTTTACAATAGATAATAGTCTACTCTTACCTAAATAATAATTGCACTGAAGAATATATATATATATATATATATATATATATATATATAATATTCTAAAAGCCAATAGAATTTGCAAAACATTTTTAAACCTAGTTTAATTAAAAGCATGTCCATTGTGGGCTTTTCCCTAATTGTCCTAGTAATGATTGGCTTCGTTCTTTGCTAGTTCCATCTCTGCCTCTCCATTCTTGGTTGAACCGATTGCTCCTCTTTTAACTGTTCTATCACGAAGTCCACTTATGTCCTCAAAAACATTTTCAAACTGTGTGTTTTTTGTCAATCCTATCATGAAACAATTATAGAACTTTTTATTATATGTGTTGTTGTTGTCGTTATTTTTTTAACAAAATATAAATCATGCGAAACCCTAAGCACTTCCCCTCATTTTGAGGATAATGCTGGTAAATCGTTAGTGACAATTTTGACAACCTAATCTAGCAGGGACATTAAGCAAGACCCACAATATTCATCAAATAATTAACCCAAAAACTTGATCCCATAACCTCATACTTGCAATTCACAATTCTGAACCACCGAAAACCAAACTATTTATTTTAATAATATGATTAATTTCTATATTTTTTCATTTTTACAATTTTTTTTAATACTTTATAACACATTTACGAAACTATAAATATACTTCGTTACTCCCAACGAAATCAAATAAAAGAATTAAGGTTCTAAATTTAAATGTTATTGCTAAACACATTACAATATGCAATGGCTTGTATTTTTATAAGGTTCTAACTTTTACTTAACGCTTGTACAGGTGGTTTTTATAACAACAACGTTGACATTGGAGATTTTGATACTTTGACATATTGTTTATAATATTCCTCTCTTTGTGGCTATGAATAAATTGTTGTGGCCCCACCACAATGACTAACTAGACATGCAACCTCTTTTTTAAGCCAAATCCTTTACACTCCACCCTAGGCATGCACAGCTTGGCCAAAACACCACATGCTTTAGCAAAGCATTGCCACTTTTTTCTTTTCTTTTTTGAGGAATCCAACTAGCTTGAACACACATAGGGACATGTGTTTTGCAAGGGAACCCCACATAAGGTCATTGTATGGTAGAATCCAAAGCTGGACATTATTGGGTCCATGGGACTACTCCACTAAGACTTATGATGACAAGAATCTACAAACAAAGTCCACTATTGTTTGTGAATGATGTGATCACACCGATGAAATGAGCATTGACTTTGTGACCCTATTAAACCCTAAGTAGGGCACAGTAAATTTATATTGGGTCACTATTTCTACTGATGGGTTTTGTGTCATATTTCATAGAAAAATTCTCCCATTTTTATATTTTGGTCGGACTAAGTCAACATTTTAATACAGGTTATTAGTGTTATAAGTATAATTATACAAAAAAAAATGTATTAAAAGTAGGTAGTATTTCCACCACTTTACCATCACATCAAAAATATGACAAATGTTTATATAGCTTTATATTCAATGTGGACAAGATTGAATATGATTTTGAATTAATCATTCTGAACTCCCACCAATTTATCAAACATTGAGTTTGAATTAATTAGGGTAAACTTTCACCAATTTATCAAATAAAATATTTTTTTTTATTTAAATAATTTTTAATTGATTCATAAATATTATATATGAGTAAAGGAGTTTATTAATTTGAATTTTTTTGGTTTACCATAATCGGAATTCAATTATACAATCTTTGTCAAAATTGTGATTTCAAATTGTAAAATTGTTATTTTGAATATAAAAATGGATTCAATATCCTCAAATACCCCTACTGCAACCAAATTATTGTGCAATATTAGGAACTAGTATATGCAATTCCATCAATCCAAAATCAACATTGCTGGATTTAAGTTAAAATTTCCGTTTTCCCTTCTCATTATTTTGAATTGTTGAAAAATTCAAATTTGTAGACCGTTTAAAGTTTTGCTAAATAATCTTAATATTTTTATTTGCGCAGTTAATAAAGTTATGTATTGAGAATACCAACAGGGATCAAGGGATAGTGATTTTATTTACCTTTTGTCATTGTTAACAAATCCTAGATTGGGTGGTTGAGAACATTGGTTGTGATACTCCCCACCTAGGTTCAAATCTAGCTCACGGTCCATGTTATGATGGACATTGGGGATACCTTGACTCGTCATGAATAACAAGTGTTTGTTCTTTCCGTGGATGTAGCCCACGGTGTCGGTGAACCATAATTAAAAGAAAAAGTAAGAGGGTCAAGGGCCAACACTTAGAAACCTCTACAGCGCCTGGCATATAGAATGCCATGTGTGTCTAGCTTTGAATCTTATGTGCCAAGTTCCATCCCTCACATGCACCCTTCAATGCTTATGACTATAAGGAGGGATGCCCACAATGACTTAGACCATTATGGAAGACCAACCATTATGTGGCTGCATCTTGGTACATTTGTATATATATTTGTATTATGCATTTCATTAAATCTCTTTTTTTTGTGGTCATACAACAAATAAGATTCTACATTCAAGTTCTTCTCAAAACATTGGCATATGAAATTTAATAATCTTTATCCTTGTAGTGGTACTTACATGTATTTTTTTCATTGATTAATAGAAGAGCTTTAATGTTTTTTTTGGTATGTTTGAGTGCCCTGTGACTTGTTGGGCAAACCTTTGGTATGAGAAACCATGATCCAAGGGCATCTAAGCCGTCAAAATCACTCGAGGATCGCACCCGACCTGGACCGCACCAACCCTTAGTATGGTTGGATTTAAATGTCACCTCCCAGGGGTAGCGGGTTTTGATCTTGGGTCCCCAAGCAAACGAAACCCCTCTCGACTGTTTGCTCTACTGGAATTTGATAGAAGAGCTTTAATGTTATATCTCTAAGCAATTCTGAATATGCTTGTATTCTCATAGTGTAGTTAAATTTTGTGTATGTTCATTGTTGTTTATCTCTAAATTATTCTCAGGTTTGAAGTTTTCCTCCACACCAACACATCCCATCGCTTGGTGTTAATCATTAACCAATCATAAAAAAGAAACACACCCCAACACAAGTCTAGGGAGGAGGATCATTTGAAATTTACTATGGGAGGTCATTACACTTTATGCTTAAAATACAAGGGGGTTTACTTACAACATGCAAATAGAGGTTACGTCATTAGCCAACATATTAACCATCACCAATGAAATAAAAAACAAATAATGCATAATCAAAGTAGATCCCGAAACAATCATTTAATTTGTTTAGACTAGGTGGAGAGGGACCTGTAGCTAACTCACATTCAATTAGACACTAGTTCATACCCATGAAAAAAATCTCTTATCCTATCATTCCTCTTGGATGCACTGATGCAATGCATCTAAATAGAAACCAACAACATAGCTTTATGAATTAATTAAAATGGATTCAAAGGTAGATGCAATTAAGAGATGAAATGGAAGAACAATAACAGCCACACCAACCATCCCTATATTCCTTCAATGTCAAGGCACACAATTATAGAGGAGTACCTAAAGGTAAAAGGCATAACACAATCTATAAGCAACCAAACACAAAACACCAATGATCATTTTCAATCCAAATGGGAGCAACAAAATCCCTACAATTTTGTGTGAATAGGACAAACTAAACAAAAATGCAAAAGAAGACCTAACTAGTTAACCAAATACATTTTGTATCGCATGAAGAACAAAAAAATCACTCTATTTTTGTGTGCATAGGCCGGACCCAAAAAAACCAACTAGAAAATCCTTATTGTAAAGTTGTTAGCTACAAGTTATCATCTACATAAATGCTTTAATATCATTAGGTTTATTCACTTTGCTAGAAATGCTAATCACACGTGGCATTGATTTACTATCATTGAGTTTATTCACTTAGCTAGAAATACTAATCATATGTAAAAAAATATATAATTTTGGAATAATAGTTTATTAAATGAACCATATGCATTATTCAAATATATACTTGATATATATACCATAGTTAGAATTCACCTCCTATGGAGTTAATAGACATATTTAATGATATGAATATTAACATATATTTGTTTATAAATTTCTTTAATTATGATATAAGATTTTCAACGTGGTTCTAACATTTAAATATTTTTTTGTGTGAGTTATGCACATTCATAAGTACAAGCACAATAAGCAGTGAGAGTGAGTCTTTGTAGATTGGGTTTTAGATGTTTCCTCCTTTTAGGTGAGTAGTGAGAGTGAGTCTTTGTAGATTGGGTTTTAGGTGTTTCCTCCTTTTAGGTGAGTTTTTTTATTGGGTTTTAGGTGTTTTCTCTTTTTAAGTGATGTTTCTTAAACATTCATTCTCGAGCACTAAGTATGGTGGATAACTTCAATAATTTTTTGATCAAACATATCTATTGAAATTTCAATTCATTGGGTGACACTTTGTCAAATTCAAATGGGCCTGGCTCAAGAGGAAATATGTTTTGAGGAATTTAATAACTTCATCTTATGTATTTCTCGCTCCATTATTTATTAGGAAATGCATGAAAAAGTGCTGAAGGCTGGTAGGTTATCTTATTCTACTTGTTAGCGGTTTTGCAAAGAAACAATTAGTATAGTTAACTATAAATGAACTTCTTGATGTATCATCTCTGGATGGATTGGGTAAGATTACAACTTTGATTCTCACTTTGAATAACAAATTGTTGATTTTTCTACTTGTTAGCGGTTTTGCAAAAAAACAATTAGTATAGCTAACTATAAATGAACTTTTTTATGTATCATCTCTAGATGAGTTGAGTAAGATTACAACTTTGATTCTCACTTTGAATAACAAATTGTTGATTTTTTTTCGTGCGTGAAAAGAAAAAATACAAACACAAACAAACATAACTTGGTAACCCAATTTTATCAACTTAACCATACCATTTTTAACCTAGTTTTTTTAAAATTAATATAAATGTAATTTTAAAAATACTCACCATTTATGCTCAACCACAACTTAACCAAAATAAAACACATATTTATTTAAAAGACAACATCCACAACATCCACAATTTCCACCAATATAGCAAGAAGTGCACCATAACCCCAACTAATTTCATGGACCCCTCACATACCACTCTTGCTTCACCCCATTTTGTCAAAACCAAAGAAAGTGTTGGATATACAATTTCATGAGGCCTCTGACTTTACAGGGCAGTACAATAAGATCTGGCACCAGGATCCGACGGTGCAAGACGGGCCCTTGGATCGAGCCAGAGATCTTGACCGTCAGATTGCCCGCCAAGAGATTTTCGATCCGGTCAACGTTGGGAAAAATCTGCCTTAATTTTAGAGACACGTGTCACCGTATACCCAATACGGGCGTTTGCGTATAATATACGTTATACGTATTTGTAATCCTATTACGGCGGCGTGCAACAACGGTAGCGGGAGCAGAAACAGAGGAAATCGGCAATGGCGATACAAGAGGAGGAGGAAGAGAGTATTGAGAAGAGGAGAGTATTGGGTATATTTACATATATCATTTCGGAGCTATGGAGCCACTTAGCAGGCGGAAATTTGACTGGTAGAGATCCTCTGGGCCCTTCTCCGCCATTAAAGCCATAGATTTGAAGCTCAGGTACATACAGGATCCTGTTATTTGTTCTAGTTTTTTGCGAGTTTTTCTGTGATAAAGACAGAGTGTTCTCTGGAATTCTGTGTTCTACACTTGATGTATTCGGGTCGTGGGGTATCTCTCATGGAAGTCAACTGAGGTTTCTGTAATTTTATGGGGGCAAAGAAGGTCTCTTCTTCTGTTTGTTTTTCATATGGGTGGCCCTCGTTTTGGAGGATTTTAAAGATTGAGATACCCGTATCCAGGCTCCCCACTTGAGATCAAGACCTGCTTTTGAAGGGTTGTTGGGATTTACCATGACCTGACCAGAGCGTTTTCTCCCTATCTCTCGGGTTTTGTTTCTGTGCTTCTCCAATTTGGGAAACTGTAGTTTTTGGTGTTTTTCTGGCTCTGAGGTACCCATTTCCTGGCTCTGCATTTTGAGAATCAGGCCCAAAGTGTCCGCCTTTTAGGTCTGTAGTATCGTCTGGGAAGGCTGTTGTTTGGTGTCTCACATGGGCTAACCAGGGATTTTTTATCCTTTGGGTTCTGACATATAGGTTTCCTGGTTTTCCACTTGGGGTTAAGGGTGTAGTGAATCATCTTGAAGGGCTGGGGTGCCCTTGTGGGGGGCAGCTGCAGCAACTATGAATCTCACAATATGGAAGTCCATATCCCTTTGTGCTGCCTTGCTATTCAGTAAGAGCAAGCGGAAGGGAAGATCATCAGGGGGGGCATCCGATAACCCCTCGAGCAAGGAGTTCCAGGAGATGAAGCTGAGAGAAGCTCTGGAGGAAGCATCGGAGGATGGATTCCTTTCAAAGTCGCAGACTTTTTTGGCAGAGGGAGAAGAGGAGTCATCTTCCGTGCCCATGGGAGCAAAAAATGGAATCTTACATTCCAGGACCCTTGTTCGTTTGAAAGCTCAGAGAGACTTCTTGGCAGCCACTGCTCAGGCTGCGGAGAGGTTTTTTGACAGTGAGGAGAGCATTCTTGTGCTAGATGAGGCCTATGCTAAGTTCAAGAAAATGTACCCAAAGTTTGAGAGTACTGAGCAAGTGGATGAGCTTAGGAGTGATGAGTATGGGCACCTCGAAGAGAATTTGAAGGTCTGTTTGGATTATTGTGGATTTGGGCTTTTTTCTTACTTGCAACAATTACAGCTTTGGGAGTCTTCTTCATTTGGGTTGTCTGAGATATCTGCAAGCTTGAGTTCTCATGCATTAAATGGAATACCAGAGGAAGGTACTGCTGAGCATGATATTCGGAGTAGGATCATGGATTATCTTAGTATTCCTCAGAGTGAGTACAGCATGGTGTTCACTGTCAGTAGAGGTTCTGCTTTCAAGCTTCTTGCAGATGCATATCCATTTCACCAGAATCGAAGATTGTTAACTATGTTTGATTATGAAAGTGAGTCTCTCAACTGGATGGCTCAGACTGCCAGAGAGAAGGGTGCCAAAATACAAAGTGCTTGGTTCAAGTGGCCAACACTTAGGCTGTGTAGTGCAGAGCTTAGAAAACAGCTTGAGCATAAGAAAAAAAGGAAAAAGGATTCTGCAAAAGGACTCTTTGTGTTTCCTGTCCAGTCTAGGGTGACTGGAGCCAAGTATTCTTACCAGTGGATGTCTCTGGCACAGCAGAACAGGTGGCATGTATTGCTTGATGCAGGTGCTTTGGGTCCAAAGGATATGGATTCTCTTGGACTATCCCTTTTTAGGCCAGATTTTATCATAACATCCTTTTACAAGGTATTTGGTTCAGACCCAACAGGTTTTGGATGTCTTTTCATAAAAAATACTGTTCTGGGTTGTCTCCAGAATAAAGTAAGTGCCACAGGAACTGGAATGGTAAGGATAATTCCGGTTTCTCCTCAATACCTTAGTGATATTGCAGAGGGTCGTGATGCGACAGTGCAGGAGGAGGATAGAAGCAATGAAAGCGGTGTCGATGATGATGACTGTGGTGGCCTTGAGCTTCATGGGGGATCTCAGTTACCAGCATTTTCTGGTCCATTCTCATCAGTGCATGTAAGGGATGTGTTTGAAAGTGAAATGGGTTATGATAATTGTTCTGACAAGGATGGAGCTAGTACTGTTTGTGATGAGATGGATGACCTTTCTGTAGAAGAGATTATGAAAAGCCCCGTGTTTAGTGAAGAAGAGAATGAGAATTTGATGTGTATAGATTTGGGTGAAAGTCCAGTTGCCCCCAAAACTTCAGCTAATGCCAGAAAAAGTTCATTTGGCAAACTTGGATTACGCCAGCTGCATGATGGTGTCTCTAACAGAACCAAATGCAATCAATCATCCACTGAAAATGCAACCAGATCTTCAATGGAAGCTGCTGAAAATGGTCCCATTTATGATGAAGAAAAGCAGAATCCAGGAATCAAGGATGAAATAATCTCGTTTGATGCAGCAATTTCATCTGTTTCACAAGATATTGCTCACACTGGATCAGTTTCCTTTACCCCAACTCCACACACATCAAATAAATATGTGGAAACTCATTCTTGTTTAAGAGGAAATAATGAGGAATCTGCAGAGTCCAAGATTTCTCTTCAGAATCAGATTAAAGAAGGAACACTTGCAAAAACTGTAACATTTGATACTAGAGAATCTCTTGGTAGCAGCCAAGAAATATCAGAGACAGATACAAAGCACACTAAAGCAAATGGCAATGTTGTAACGCATGAATCCAGTGAAGGGCATAAACTTTTGTCTAAAGATGAGATGGGACATTCAAGCAGGATGCATTCACAAAGATTCCCAAAACAGATGAAGATAACTTTCAACTTAGACAATCAAGACTCTGTTTCCACTGGTTACAAACCAGACAATGCTGACATAGATGGAGGAGGTCATAATTTTGAACCAAGTACATGCTCCACAGGAGAAATCTCTGAAGGAATTTGTGATGAAGTAACAAGTATGAATGGAGACATCACTCAGGGTCCATTTGCAAAAGATAGTATTCAAAATACCACTGCTAGCCTAGGGAATGGTGCAAGAGAACCAGGGAAGGTGTGTTTAACAATTGGAAACAAGCAGAAGGCGGAGAGTGGATGCAAAACAAAGGAAAACTTTATAAGACGAGAAACGGAAGGGGAATTCAGACTTCTGGGTAGAAGAGAGGAAGACAAATTTTATAGTGACAGATTTTCAGGTTTGGAAGAAGATAGATTTAATGGCAGCAGCAGAAGACTGCCATATAGCTTGGAAGAACATAGAGAAAAGGAAATATATTTTGAACAGAGTGGGGAGGAATCTGAAGCTACATACTATTACCCAGACGATGGAATCACAAGTACTACGGAAGTAGCAGAGGAGGAACAGTGGGTTAGGAGGGAACCTCAGCTCATCTGCAAGCATCTGGATCATGTAGATATGTTGGGCCTTAATAAAACAACTTTGCGGCTAAGGTATCTTATCAACTGGCTTGTCACTTCTCTGTTGCAACTTCGGCATCCTAGTCCAGATGGCGGCATTCACCTTGTGCGCATATATGGGCCAAAGATCAGGTATGATAGAGGTGCAGCGGTAGCTTTCAATCTATATGATCATAGTGGAATGCTAATCAATCCAGAACTGGTACAGAAGCTTGCAGAGAAAAATAGGATCTCCCTTGGGTTGGGTTTTCTTAGTCATCTTCGCTTGATGGAAAATTATGCAGAACTTCAGGAAGCCTTGGATTCAAATAATACTTCTTTCTGTAAGCCCATGGCCAATGGCCGCTATGAAGGCAAAAATGTGACAATTCGAGTTGAAGTTGTAACTGCATCTCTTGGCTTTTTAACCAATTTTGAAGATGTGTACAGGATGTGGGCTTTTGTGGCAAAGTTTCTCAATGCAAGTTTTGCAGATGGAAATGGATCTCAGTCAATTTCTTGATCTGGAAGAAAGTATTGAAAGGATAGTAGCTTGATTACAGAAAAAAAACTTTATGGTCAGCTGGATAAGAGAACACGTCATTCTAATAAAAATCCAATTCTAATCCCTTGTTGGGTGCTAGACCCATTCTCATTCAAAGCACGGGTCATGCTGCAACACCTTCAAGGTATGGTACCTGTGGGCTGGTGCCTGTAATGGACGGTACCATCTTCTGCATCCAACGAAGAATTGTTCGATGATGGACTCTGTACTATATGGGATTGAATTTTAGCTTTTTCTATAAAAAGTGCCTTCTTGTCCTTAATGAGGTGACCTACTGCTAAAACGTACCTTCAACAAAAGTAGCAGAGGTGGCATTTCAGTTTTTTTTTGCCTCTGTGATAAGGTTATGAGAGGAATTCTGCCTCAAAATCTGAAAGAATCCAGCTATTTCTGGGTATTTAATTTGCCTTCAGTTTTTTTCCTCCTTTATTTAATGCCATTCTTTCATGTTTTGAGCTTTTCAAGGGAATGATGTTGAGTCTCCATATTGCCGGAGTGCTGTTTTAGGATTGAAGTTATGGATAGCTTTTGTGTGTAAAGACCGTGATGTAGTTTTGAGTTGGAAGACACAGCATTGCAGATATTGTTGTTACCTCTGGACATCGCTTGGTTTACCACTAGTCATGCATAGTGCATACAATGGATGGAAGTCGTGAATTCAAGTAGTGTTCTCAAGTTTGTCACATGTAGTCCTGAACACAGTTTACCAGGAAACTGTATGAATTGTCCTTCAGCTAGAGAATTGTATGGCCATGTTGTAAAGAGAAGGTGCAAGGTGTCACTTTGGGCAGGCAACTTATAGGACCTTGTCATGTAAGTGTATTCTTAATGATTCGAAATGAACCTGATACTGGAGAAACAGTTTCTCCAGTGTTTGGGTTTCCTTCTTGTCTGGGTGTTGTTATAACTTATTGGGTGTTGTTATAACTTATTATAGCATCATTGTTTGCAGAGACTTTTTTGTTGATGGAATATTTTTCTTATTTATCGCCTTGCACAACTAGGTGCAATTACAACTGTACCCAGAGCGAGCATAGCTGTTGGTAGTCCTTCATGTGGATAGTTCATAGGGATGCTTCTTATATGGCCTTTATATGTTCAAGGCCTGGCCATGAATGAGGTGGGTGCTTGTTATGATCCCTTGTTTGAAGTATTTCACAAGAGTTGTATCATGTAACCCTCTTTATATAAATTATTGTTATCCCGGACTTGGAATCATTTGTCGCTTGCATTACATTTTATCTGCAATTTGAATTTTCTGGACCTTGAGATCGCAACCTTGAGTTTTGAATAGGTGGTCTGGTCTGTCTCTGTACTGATTGAAAGACTGTTTTTAGCTTGTCTGCCGTGGAGTTTCACCACTTGAAATTACATGTTAACCTCTCTTCAATCGAGGTACTCGACAGAGTTTGAGGCTGTTTTGCTTATGATTGCTGCAAGCACGTAATCTTGTTTATTACAAATGACATTAAGCTTGCTGGGTTTTCAATCATTAGCAAACTTTGCACAAGGATTTTATAAGATGCTTTTCAACGTTTCTAACATAAATTTTTTATAGGTTTCCTCTGTCCATTGTTGAGTGGTAAGTTGAGGTGCTCGCTACAACGAGACCTGCTTTTTGAATCTTAAGAAGCAGTAGTTGATACTGAGTTATCCTATTTTACTACATTTTATCAGCACTCAGTTATGCCAAGGTGTAAATCCTCGAGTAACTTTAAAAAACATGAATGTTAGTGGTGTGTATTTTTAAAATCTATTTTATCACCCACAGGAGTGTGGTCTAGCAGCAATCAGCAAGGTGACCAGGCTTGTATTAGTGTGGAGACCTGGGTTCAAAATCTCCTGAGTGGGTTTGGACGAGACCAGGCAAGTCCTAGGGGACTCTGATGGCATAGATACACCCATCATAGCGCAGCACCTTAGCCAAAGAGATTTTACAAGACATTTCTCAAAAGAAAATCTGGTATATATCATTTTTCCTCTTGTAGTCGTTTTCTGTGGAGATGACCCAATGTCTCTAGGTATCTGGATGTATAGAATATAATTATGTTTATTTTGCTGGCCTTCGAAGTTATGATGAGAACATGGACACCTAACAAACACAGAGTTGGGATTTGTACTCCATTGAATTTTGCAAGTTCGAGATCAAATTCATTGCTCTAACTTACGAAACTTAAATTCAATAAGTAGGAAGAAGTCAATTCTTTAAAATTCTAAATCTTACAAATCTAATAAACGTTTTTCCATAATGCCTTTCGGTGAAGAAATCTCACATGGTTGAGACCCTTTATTTTTAGCAAACTTATATTGAAGTCACAGAACTACTAATATAAAGAAGTTAAATGTTTTGTTAACCTCTCAAGTAATGCCAAATCCTTTGTAAGCTGCAATTCTGGTCTTCTACTTTTCCAAAGTTATCTAGATTTATACCTTACATTATCCATGTTCTTGGGACATATTACATAAAGTTCAATTACTGTAATTTTGACTGACTTTCAAATCTTGTTGAGCATAAAACTTTAAAAGAGTTGATCAAGTCTGGCAAATTTTACATTAAAATGAGTTAATAACACTGATAACGTAACACTGAAGTGCACGACTCTTAAAAAGAAGAGCATTGTAACTGTAACCAAACAATACAATGAATATTTAGTGCATCTTATATTGACAGTTGGGTGTTCCATTAGGATTGCCTCACATGCAAGGGGTCGCCCAATATAAGATTGGGTGAGACCTATACAAAGTTAGTAAAGGGGTTTTATGATAATTTATTGCTTTCAATCATACAACACTATTGCATTGAGAAAAGCTTTTTTTAATGCCTTAAAAATGATGTATAGAAAGTAATAATGGTGAAAAAAGAGGCGCAGAGGAGATTTCTATAATATTAATAAATAAAATGAAAAAATATCTTTTGTCACGTGTGGAGAAGAAAGAAAGAATTTAGTAAATACTATGATTATAATAAATTAAATCAACATAGTTTCTTTATAACTCTCGATCTTTTAGCTACTGAGAGGTTTGTGTTTTGAATTTTTATCTCTCATTGCTTGATAGCTCTCAGTTTAAGATAAACTTTTATTGGTGGTTAATATTGCATTATGAGATGCATCAATTATGAAATTAGTCAATATTATATTGTACACCAGGTAAAGAGGATGTCTCATTTTATCATCAATTTAGAAGAGGTCATCCTTTATTGTTAAATTAGATTTATTAAAGGTGTATGATAAGGTTAGTTGGTTGCACTTAGGTTGTTGATGCTACATGTATTCCCATGTTATTATGCAAGCTGGATGGTAGGTTGCACTATTCATATGTTTCATTCTCCTCAGTGGTTATACTTCATCTTTCTTCCAATGTTCCAAAGGCTTGAGGCAAGGTTGCCCCCTCTCACATCAATTATTTTTCCTTATAGTTGAAGGACTAATTAGATGTTTAATTCATGAAAGATGTAATGGAGATCTCAAGGAATTCAGGACAGGGAACAATATATCTCTAACACATTGTACTCTTTGCAGATGATGTCTTAAGTTTTGCTGATGGCTTTTTTGATTTGTTCTACAAGGCCTTAGGGATGTATGTGAATCAACGAGATTCCTCTATAATGTTTCACAAAGTCGTGAAGGGACAACAAAATGCCATTAAATTTCTAGAAGAGGATATTTTGTTAGGTATTTCACAAACTGGTGGAGGGACACTCAAATGCCATTAAATTGTTGTAACCTTTTCAGGAAGGGGATTTTTTGTCAGGTCTCAAATATTTGGGGTTTCAATTGAAACCAAATGAGTATGGATACATGGATTGGTTATGGTTATACATCAAGATTGGGAGTAGAATTATTATTTCATGGTATGCAAGATAACTCGTAGTTGGTGATAAATTAAGCTTGTTTAACACAATCATGGAGGCAATTTGGGTTTACTAAAAATCCTTGGCATATATCTTTGTGGGGATTTACATTGTTACCACCACCACCACCACCACCACCAACAATCTATTTTAAGGTCACAACACAACTAAACACCAATTTGGTGTATGGAACTCCCTTGTTTGTGGGAGAAGGGTCCCCCTCTGCACATCGATTTGATTACTAAAGTCTACAAAGTTGTACATGCCCTACCCTCCTTCGAAAGCCTATGCCCTGCTAGGAGGAAACACAAGTTCTTCACTGTTAGGTCCACTCATGTTGTATAATAACACTAAAGAAATATGCACCCAACAATAAGGAAGCTAATGATCAATAAGGCTGGATATATTTAGTTGGATTTACAAGTACTTTAGATTAGACAGTATATATCCCAGCTTCAAAAGCATTAAATGCTATATTGTAGGGTGCATATTGTTTTCCATTGTACACAATCATGAGAAAGGTTTTCAATTTACTATGCATTGGGAAGAATGAAAATGGGAAGATAACACTACTAAAGTGGGATAGAGTAGCAAAACCAAAGAAGGATGGAGGTTGGGGTCTTAGAACATCTTCCATTTTGCAAGGCTCTAGCTACCAATAGCTATGGAAGATGATAACCATGGAAAGTTTATGGAAGAAGTGCTCATTCAAAAATGCATCCATCATTTATCATTGCTAGAATGGATCATGTTTCCAAACAAAAATGTTTCTAATGCATATATTGTATTGAGTGCATCAGTTTAATCCTTCCCCTTGTTGGCCACTAGCTTTCCTAGAAGGTAGGAAATGACAAAATATTAGACTTAGGGTAGATCCTTGGATTGGTTGTGGCAATGATTTTAGGCTTGTCTATTGACATGTGTACTATAACGAATTCAAATATAGCATCATTGGCAGACGAAAGTGACTTTGGAAGGTCCATGTCTTTGGGGAGGAGCGTGGCTAAAGTTAGAAGATGTGGCACTAGAGGATCACACTGTTTTGGAGTGGAAGCTTTTGTTCAAAGATTGAAAACCAAGAATGCTACTATCATGGAGGAGGACCTAGTAGTTTGGGACAAAAACCTATTGGCGGTTTCTATATTGCAAGGCTAGGATATGAGGCAATGCTCACAGATGGTCAAGTTCAAACCAAACAATGGTGGTAGCAAAAGTTATGGAAGATCATGGCACCAATAAAAAATATGACATTTCTTTGGATGACCCTAACCAATAAGATTTCGATGTGGGACAACTCGAAAGAATGGGATGGTACTATATGTACAAATACACATCTAAGCATGTTGTACATATGCTTCTTGGATGTTTTCTATGGAAGTTTGGGTTGTGGCATTAATTCTTATAGGGGTTGGTCGTTGGAGTGGAATAAATGTGGAGGCTCTCAAATCTTGGTGGGATGAAAACTATTCATTGAATTCGAAGCTCTCCCTTTTATTGTGTGTTGGTCTTGTGGAAAAAGGCAAAATATTTGATGAAGGAATGATCAGTTCTATACAAGTCTTTTACAAGATTCAATATGCCTTTGATGATCTTCGAAAATAAGTAATTGTTAAAGCCTCAAGCTAGGTTAGTTCTCTACACATGAACTCAAATAGGCTTTCGTGTTTTTTTGATGGAGTTTCCAAGGGAAATTTGAGCGGATTTGGGGCGGGAGGGATATTGTACCTATTAGCGTTTCATTTATTTTCATTTACTTGCAGTTTGAGATCACCGAGTCAAAGGATACAGATCTTGTTGTCAATCCCGCTAGACAAATATTTTTCTAAGTTTTGGTAATCTCATTGTAAAGGACATGCAATCTCTAGGTTTGATGTTAGTTAGGTCATGGATATACATGGTCAATATATCCTCTTTTGGTTTCCTTTTTTAAACTTGTTGAATATTTACAATGTCAAATAATGTTTGATATCAGCTATAAAGCTATATGGTTTCTCATTTTAGTAGATTTTTTATAATTAAGGAGATGGTTTTCTGTTTTTTAGTTTTAGTGTCCTCATACACATGTTAAATATAATTTCACTGCTTCTTGAAATAAAGGAAATACAAGTTTTTCTTGGAAAAAAGGGAATATTGTAATATGAGGTAGATTGCTTACATCTTTTGTTCTATTCCTCTAATAGATGGGTTTAAGATGGACCTCTATGAGTGAGTTAACATTGCATTATGAGATACATTGATTATAAAATGCAGCACACAACAATGAAGCATACAACATTATAAAATGGATCTCAATGTTGTTTTGCCAATACACACATTGGATGTCTTCATTTTGGATCTTAACAACTGTAATAACGATAAATCTTACGTTATTTTTCAATACACAAGTTGAATGCCTTTATTATGGGTGTTATTGAATGTAATAATGATAAATCTAACTGTATTTGGTCCTTGCATGGTAATCTGAATGATACATTAGAAAAATAAAAAAGTAGGTTGATTTTGAGAATGTTAATTCATTAAGAACAAACCACCTCCTACAATTGTGCACATTTTTTCCAAGAAAAGAATATATTTATTATAATTTTCAAGAAAAAACAACATATATTTATTATTTCAAGGAAAAAACAATATACGTATTATTTCAAGAAAAAACATATATTTATTCTTTCAATGCAAAATATAATAGAACAATTTGTGCTTTTGACCATTCAATTTTGTTCCTTAAAGAGCCCTATGAGAAAAATAAAAAAAATGTTTCTTTTAAATATTTTCTAAAACTGAATATACAAAACCTCATCCTGGCATTAAAATGTAATGGTTCTACATAGATTGACTACTGAGAACCATTGATTCATCATGATGATCATCCCAAAACATGTGCCATTCTCTACATGTATTCTTCTTTAGTAGAGAATAGCTAGTCATATTTGGATGTATTAATTACTATAGGTTGAGAGCCTTCTGCTCTTTCTTTAGACTTGAAAGTACTTGGAAGAATAACAAGGTATTCTTTAGAAAGAGCATTTGCTTCGATGTTCAATTCTTTCTAACATGCTGAAAGTGTTTTTACAAAATTTTATTTTAGTATTTTTATTCTTTCCATTATAGGCCCCATCAATATCATGGTTTGTATATCGTCTATACCATTTTCCTAGTGTATAATTAACTTGGAACCCCCAATAATTTGTAAGTGAACCACTCTATTTCCATTGCTAAACTCATTAGCGTCCAAAAAGCATTCAAATCTACCCAACTATTTGTTATGGCTCCTAGTGCTACTTTGAAAGCTAATTTGTTTTCTTCTAATAGGAACATGACACCTCCAACTTCAATTTGTTCTAAATTTACTTAACTAGCCCCATCAAATTACCCCCAAGCATGTGATTTATTAATATTTGGACAAGTGACCAATCTTGGTGATTTTCCCCTTCATGGTTTCCACAAACCTTCATAAGCATACTTAAATCGATAAAAAACTTGAACAAAGAGCTTTGTGAGCCTTAACATTTTTATCCTCGAACCAAATTTCTAGACAATGCATTGCAAAGAGTCCTTACCATTTTCCATTTCCCCTTGATAATTTCAATTCTTCCTTCCATAATGCCCTAGAGAAAGGACAAGTATGGCAATGTTTCATTGTCATTTTCACAAAAAAGACATCTCCTTAGGCAATACCATAATTTTTTTTTCAATAGTTCCCATTTAATATTTTGTTTGCAAGGACCAACTATTAAACACTTTTTTTAGTAGTGCTTTTATTTTCCAAAAAGGATTCAAAGACCATTTGCTATCATTTTCCTCCTCTCCCTGAAACATGGCTTTATGTCCTACACTTATGGTATATTTTCCCGGAGAGATATTTTTTGACCTTACAATTTCATCCACCTCCTCCCCAAGTCTAATTGCACTATGCTTCAACTGTTGAACACGACGATTACATCATTTCACTTCCTCCCCTTGCAACCTTATAATGTTTGCATTATTCTAGTATTGATTCTATATAGAAGTACTATACCCAATGTATTTAGTTCATATTTAATGTATAATTTACCAAAATAGATAGAAACTTGAAATTTCCAACGCTTCCCACCCAAATAGCACTTCCTATTCTCACTTTTGGTTACCAATGTATACATTTCATGTTTAATGTGTTTACCAAAAGAACTAGAAACTTGAAATTTCCAACACTTCCCATCTAAGGTGTTGATGTATTTGTAACTTCGGAAGACATTCTGATGTATATTATCATTGTATGTTGTTGTACCCCCATTGGGGATTTGTGTCACCCCTTTACGTGATTTCTAAATTGTGTCTAGACCTTGAGGTACAACCTCCGTTGTAAGTCGGGGCAATAGTCCCTAGTGTAACATCATGTAATATGTAATTATTGTCTCTCTAGGAGAAGTGGGCCCCATGTGAGATGACATGTAGGCTCGGTTCTTATATTTGGTCAGTGACTTGAAAGGGTGTAAATAGGGAGGCGCTCTCCCTCATTTATACATATCACACACTCTCTAAGGCACATGAGAGAGAGAGAGAGAGATAGTCAAAGGAGGAGATAAAGATATCTACTGAACATTTCTTATTACTGCTTTTGATCATCTTACTATTCTGAAAAAGTTTGCGGGGTTTTCTCCTTTATGGTTCCCCGATGAAAATTTGTGTGTCTTGTGTGTCTTTTATATCTTATGTATTTTGTTGTACTTGTTATTCTTTCAGATAAAGATCCTAGATAATCTAATCAGATCTTAAGAAAATCTAACATGGTATCAGAGCCTCTCTGAAAAAAGGCACTGTGCAGTTGCGGGAACTAGGGCTTCCTAGTTGAAGGTGTTCTCTCCACAGATCATCAAGCAAGGAGGGCTAGGCTAACTCACATCACTAGGGCGCATCTATTGGTGGTATCGGTTTTTGAATCAGATAATTTTCACTGTACAGCCGAAATACAGCTGCAATGGCAGCTAATGGAAATTAGGGTTTCATGCCTGAAAACCCTAGAAGACTCAATTTAGTAATCCTAGAACTTTCGATATAACACGAGATTGGAGAAGGCTCAGAAGCTGAAAATTTTACAGGCTGAAGAGAAATTCTTGCTGTACACTTTATAAACATTTCAGCCTCATATTCGCTATACTTTAGGAGATATGGTTCCTCCAAATCAGGGTTCCAGCCTCCTCCATAATACAATCATAAACAAGTGACCTAGGGATATTTGCTATATTTCAGGATAGAAATGTCCAAACAAAATTTTGCAAGATGTTGTAGGTAGGGCACATACTTTAGTTTCTGTGGTACACATTTCAGACCTAGACTGTGAAACAGTAACACGTGGCAGTTCGTACAAGTTCTCTATGTTGAACAGTCCCCAAAACAATCACCTTGGGAAAATCAGCATAAGTCCCACTTGGAGAATCCAATTTTTCTCTAACCTATGGGGTTGGAAAGAGGACATATTAGGATATCTAAGTGTGAAGTTTCAAAATGTAAGGAGCCAAACCTTCATAGATAGTGATAGAATCAATATCAATCATTTTTGCAGAAGAAATTGGAAAACTAGGGCTTCTTGTTCCGGGAGATTCCCTCCACTTTTTTAAGAAAAAAAGTACATTGGATAGCTCGCCTTGAAGAGGCCCATCTTTCTATCCAATCAGAAGTTTTAAATTCCAAGTTTTGAAAATTAGGGTTTCTTTGACAAACCCTAGATCAGCCAACTCTGGAATCAGGACGGACACCTCAAATCGGTAAGATCTAAATTTTTGCTGTTTACATTTGAGGTTCTCATTTCAAAATGACTAATCACACCCAAATTGATGAAAACCTTGGTGAAGCTGACAACTTCCGAGTATGGAAGTATAGGACCTCCGTGATCCTTGAAGAAATTGACTTGGATCAGTATTTTAGTAAGGAAGTTCTAAGAGCCAGAGGGAGATGAGGATAAGGCTAGAGCCAAGAGAATCATTGCAGATTCTATTAAATATCATCTCATCCCTCATGTGTCATCCTTGAAGAAACCAAAAGGAAGTGTTTGATGCTATGACGAAGCAATCGAAGAAGAATAAGAGATTGTTATAACCACCTTGAATGGCCTTCCAAGATCATGGGATTCATTCATTCGAGGAATGTGTGCCATAAGGAAGTGATTACCTTCAGCAGACTCTGGGAAGAGTGCACACAAGAAGAATATTGACTCATAATAAGAGAAGAGAAGATGGGAGCAACTGAAGATCAAGCTCTCATGATTCAAAGAAGATCCCTCAAGCGAGAGGAATATGAAGGACTCAATTCTTGAAGAACCTCTTATCATTCTTAGCATTTGGATAAGAAATGATGTTGTTATGAATGAAGAAGATGATGAAGCTGTAGGATCAAGAAGTAGTCTACCCATGAAACAAATAAAGATAAGTATTCAATTGTCATTTCATGATATTGTTTGGTTATACTTTTTTTTTATATTCAGTTGATGTTTGAGTATTTTGCATTTATACTACTGAATTGCACATAATGGGTAAGAAGTCAATGATGGTGTACAACATTCCATTACTACTTATCTAGATTGAAACCTCTTTGCTGGAATATTAGGATTAGTACACACTCTTAATAACATTAGGGTAGAATGCATCTAGAAGTCATTGTATGTATCCATGATATGGATGAATGTTGTAGCATTGGATAAAATAATCTCATGGATATGTGACATATATTTGTTACTATTAATATGTTTTGGAAATTATGATATGTTTCTAATCATGCAACTGAACTTGGCTTGTAGATCATTCCAAAGAACAAGTAAAGACATCTCAGAAGAGGAACCTAAAGATTCCCGGGTCAAAGACACCATAGCGAAAGAAATAGCTTCAAAAGAATATAAAGAGAATGGTAGATCCACCTCGAGAGATGAAGAACACCTTGGGCACGAGAAATAATCCAAGATGAAGAATAGTATGATGAGACTTCCAAAGAAAGAAAGAGGCCTTAGAAACACTCTAGTTATGTGACACTATTGAGCGACATCATTGATGCAGAGCCTTCTAGCCATGAAGAAGTAGCCATGAAGAAAGGGGAGAGACTATGAACAAAGAGTACCAGTTCAAGAAGAATGATGTCTAGGATGTGGTGTCGAGACCTGAAGGGAAGTTTGCAATGTCTTCCATATGGATCTACAAGATCCAACATGCAATAGATGGTAGCATTGTGGGATACACAACAAGATTCGTAGCACAAGGCTTCTCACCAAAAGAAGGCATAGATTACGAAGAGACATTTGCACCAGTGACATGGTACACTTCCATTATATCCATGCATACAGGTATGAGATGGGAGATACATCAGCTGACATCAAGATAACATTCTTGAATGATGTAGTAAAGGAGGAAGTATACGTAGAGAAGCCACTGGGATTTGAGACACATGACAAGCAGACTCATGTGTGCAACTTAAAGAAGGAATTTTATGAGATTAGAAGGAACCCATGGGATAAAACATACAATTACATAAGGAGCTTGAATATCACCTAGAGTGATGAAGATCTTAACCTTTGCTACATTATTGAAGGTGGAAGCCTATAGATGATGACAAGCTCATAGATGGGTGTGAAAAGAACTTTTCAACAAAGTTCAAGATAGAGGATCTTGGTATCCAATGACCCTAGATGGATACATAGAATATTAGTAGCAGAGGAAGCTACTTGTCACTCCATTATAGAATGTTTCAATACATAAAGTATGAAAGGAAGAGGGAGAATGATGCTCCTCTTCAAAGGGAGTGACTGCAGAAGATCCTCAGATTCGACGTGGTAAGACAAGATTGATAGCTTCCTAACTACTTTGGGCTTTACCAAGAGTAAAGTGGAACCCAATGATGCTTCTACTGTATGTAGATGACCTATTTGTGACAGGTGAGGATGGGTTGATTGCACAAAGAGGAAGCTTGCTACCAAGTTTGAGATGAAGGACTTGGGTATGATGCACTACTTTCTAGGCATGGAGACGTGGCAGAGTGCAGATGGAATCTCCCTTGGACAAGGGAAGTATGCAGTGGAGATCCTGAAGAGGTTTGGGACGATGGACTGCAAGGCCATGGCCACACCTGTGGCATCGAACTTGAAGCTATTAAGTGATGATTCATCAGAGTCTATTGATTCCATGATGTATCGTCAAATGATTGGATCCTTGATGTACCTGACAAATATGAGACCATATATTTTCTTTGCTGTGAACACATTGATCCAATTCCTGATGGATCCGAGACATGTTCACCTAATTGCTGCAAAGAATATTCTGAGGTACCTGAAGGGTACAGTTGATTATGGGCTCAAGTATGATGTGAATTAGAAGATTAACCGGGAGGGTTATGTGGAATCAGATTGGGAAGGCAGTTCCATTAGTAGGAAGAGCACTTCAGGGTGTTGCTTCAGTATGGGATCAGGTGTGATCTCTTCGTTTGACAGGATGCAGTCCTGCATGGCACTGAGTACAACTGAGGAAAAATATGTTGCCACTTGCTCGACTATTTGTGAGGTAGTATCTTTCTTTTGAAAGCTACTATTTGATGTGATTGATCCGACTTGCATTTTTTGTATGATGTAGAGAGGAGTAGTGAAGCTCCAGTATGTGATGCAGATTGAGATCTATCGAAAGAGGGAGTGATGAGTTCTAGTATAGACGATGAGATAGGTTGTCTGAGCATAAAATCCTGGCGAAGCTCGTAGGTTGCTTAGACATAATCAGTCTTAGCAAAGCTTGCAGGTTATCCTTGGACGCAATAAGTCATGATGTGATTCTATGCTAGAAATATCCATAGTGAAGTTTGAATACTTTAGAGAGAAGCTTGGTGTTCTTCAGATCGAGGTTCCTTCCAAGGGAAAGTGATGAGTCTGGAAGACACAGATACACATGAGCCTTTCCAACATGGTGGCAGGCTAGGTCCTCCCATGGTTGTTGATGAAAGTGTTGGAGGCTTTCCGACATGGTGGCAGTCTAGGTCCTCCCATGGTCGCTAATTTAAGCGCTGAGAGCCTTTCCGACATGGTGGCAGGCTGGGCCTCCCATGGTCATTGATGAAAGTGCTGAGCCATTCCGACATGGTGGCAAGCTGGGCATCCCATGGTCGTTGATGTAAGTGATGAGATCCTTTCTGACATGGTGGAAGTTTTGGCCTCCCATGGTCATTGATGTAAGTACTGAGCCTTTCAGACATGGTGGTCGGATGGGCCTCCCATGTCGTTGATGTAAGTGCTGGAGCCTTTCTAACATGGTGGAAAGTTGGGCCTCCCATGGTCATTGATGTAAGTGCTGTGTTATGTGTATCTAGGCCGTGCTCCGTGTGACGACGAGATGATACGAATATGATGAGGTAATAGTAGGGTACACATGTGTTGCAAGGCATGTAATCAGTCCTGGGATTCTCCTTCAGGTTTTGAAGTGGCATATAATAAGTCTTGGGATATCCTGCAGGTTTTGCAAGAGGCATATAATAAGTTTTGAGATGTACTTGCTTGATGGCTTGCTCCCAGAGATGATGAAGACATAGCAAAGGGATAGGCCTACATCCAACATGAAAAAGGGTTGGCACTGTAGAAAATTCTGATGACATGTAGTATGGGATGATGATAAAATTATAAGAAGACGATGGCATCAACTATGATGAAGACTCTATGACTCAGTGATGATGAAGATGCAATGAAGACCTGACCAAATGTGTTGATGACTGTGTAGAGAGAGAATACCTTCCTAGTTAAGAGGGAGTGTTGATGTATTTGTAACTTCATAAGATATTCTGATGTATATTATCATTGTATGTTTTTGTACCCCAATTGCGGATGTGTGTTACCCCTTTACGGGATGTCTAAATTGTGTCTAGACCTTGAGGTACAAGCTCCGTTGTAAGTCGGGGCAATAGTACCCAGTGTAACATCATGTAATATGTAATTATGGTCTCTCTAGGAGAAGTGGGCATGTGAGATGACATGTAGGCTTGGGTCTTATATTTGGTCAGTGAATTGAAAGGGTATAAATAGGGAGGCGCTCTCCCTCATTTATACATCTCACACACTCTCTAAGGCACACGAGAGAGAGACAGTCAGAGGAGGAGAGAAAGATAACTACTGAACATTTCTTATTACTGCTTTTGATCATCTTACTATTCTGAAGAAGTTTGCGGGGTTTTCTCCTTTATGGTTTCCCCGATGAAAATATTTGTGTCTTGTGTATCTTTTATATATTATGCATTTTTCTGTACTTTTTATTCTTTCAGATAAAGATACTAGATAATCTAATCATATCTTAAGAAAATATAACATAAGGAGCATTTCTTATTCCCACTTTTGTCACATTTCCCACCTTCCAAGCCAACCATCTACCTACAAATAGAATGGCTTTAACTAGTGCCTACTATATTATTGAATCCCTTGCTATAAATTTTACTAGGTCCCTAATCCAATCCTCAATAGACAATAGTTCAATATACTTTTTCTTCATTACTAGATTCCAAATTTCTTCTTTTACTAACCTCCAAAGGCTCTCACCTACCAAAGCTTGTCCAAAATTATGTATGTCTTTTTGTCATCCTTCCATTTTTAGGTTTTGCAATCCTATTCCATTTTACTAAGGAAATAACCTCCCTATCCTTTTCCCCTATCCACAAGAAACTAAAACATTTCTTTCTCATCTTTTCTAGCATCCCTTTAGGAAGGTAAGCTAAAGAATACCAATATACAAAAAATGCCTCGATTTCACCAAAGTTAATCTTCCTCCTCTAGAAATCCATCTATAACCCTGGATTGACACTATTTTTTCTATCTTCTCATAATGAGACTTCCTATGTTTCACCCTATGGTCATTAGGCTTTAACATTAAGCACTAATAAGGATTATGAGAATCCCAAAGTTTGTATGATTCTTCATTCTTTCTCCTCTTCTAAGTTATTAAAGAGAATACTTGTTTTGATAGGATTTACTTCCATCCTTGAAGAGAATATTGGATTTTATAGGATTGTTTTCCAAGAACTTGTATTTGTCATCATTTCTCACAATACCCCATACAAATAGAAATACATCATCAACGAATAATAAGTGGGATACTGTTAGAGATACGCTAATTTTTATTCCTTTTATGGACCCCTTTCTTTTGCTTTATTTTAATTCCATACTCAAGCCTTCAACCACTTGGATAAAGAGAAGATGTGGCATTGTATAACCTTGTATAAATCCTCTCCCTGGATAGAAGAAATCTGATGTTGATCCATTTATTACAACAACAAAAATATACCGAGAACAAACATCCCATGATCCAATTTACCATTTACCATTTGAAGACACCAACATGAATCAACATTAGTCTCAAGTACAACCAACATACCCTATCATAGGATTTTGATAGGTCTACTTTGAGGACCATTGTTGATATTTTTTAGCTCTTTATCAAATGGAATCCCTCCTATGTTTAACCTACTACATCATGAATCCCATCTATTGAATATGAATCCAAGTTGTTCTTGTAGAATGACATGATAATAATTCAATCAATTAACTAAAATAAACTTAATCTTGAAGCTATGACCTTGGATATTATTTTGTATATTGTATAACTTAAAGAAATTGCACTTTAATCCTCAAAATATTTAGTATTTTTATTCTTTGGAAATAGTGATACAAAATTTGAGTTCGTTGACCCTATTACTTTGCCTACATTTTTATATTCTTCCACTACCCTTAGAATGTATTCTTCTATTAGTTCTTAGAAACCTAGGTAGAATTCCATCATCCATCCATCCATCTAGACCATGACTATTAAACTTCTCAAAATATTATAGAACAACCTTGAGTTCCTTTTTAGACATTTCTACTAAGTTTTCTTCATTTTGTTCATCATTCAATTATATTGAGAAAAAGGACGTCATTTTAATTATTTCCTCAATATTTTCCCTAGGTTGAAATGTTTTGGACCCAATTTTGCAATGTCCTAGAATATTCTAAGCTTGACCCCATCCTCCTTTTTTGTATCCCATATGGTGTTTACATTTTTCTTGTGCTTTGCAGAGTTATAAAAGAACTTTATGTTCTATCCCCTTATTCTAACCAAATTTCTCTACTTCTCATTTTCCATTTAAATTCCTCCCACTCCAACAATTTTATATTCTTTTCCTCCAAGGAGTTTAGAAGCCTTTTCTCCTCTTCAAGAAAAGAAAATCCACTACTATTTGAGACAAAGAGTTGACCTATTTTTCTTCATCTCCCCTTAAGTGTTTTTTTAGAGTTTTGAAGGTTTAACCATCTCTTGTGATATTCTTTACCTTCATCAAACATTCTCCAAATTGAAATATAAAAAAATTTACAATTGTTGGATTACATGTTTTTCATTTTTTAATGACAAGATTCCTACAATCCTCATTTTTTTATCCATTTAGTATTGAATTTAAATAGGCCTAGTGGTTTTTTCATCCTTATCTATCTACAACAATATTGGGAGGTGATCCAAGTACCCCCCACCTTCAATCCATCATACAATTTGATTTTCCTCCTCCATTACCTTTTATGCTACCATAACCCTATCTACTCTCTTAGAAACTCCATATGCTCCCACTCTAAACTTCCTCTAGGTTTGAACTAGTTTTATCAACTTAACATCACAAAGACTTGCATATTCAAACAAATGGATAAAATAATTGAGCAATGGGTTTTTCCTTTAGTTGATACCCTAAATATTCCACCTTCTCATTTCTAGGTTAAGATTCCCCCCCCCCCCCCCCCCCNGGACCATATATATTGAGGACCAGATCTCAATCAATTGGCCTTCATTCAAAGAAGATGATTTCATGAGATTAAATGAGGAGTTCCATTTTTTTAGTAACCCCCTAATTTTCCATTGGAGTTGATGGTTAACATATTCCAATTTGTGAAGAAGGTTTAGAGGATTCATCACACTTTAATCTCTTCATTTGTTCCAGGGCTATGTTTTTTGTCCCTCATTCCTCTTGTGTTTAGAGAGAGAATGTTCATTGTTTCACTTTCCCTACTCTATCCCCCCATAATGATTTATCATTTTCCTTAAAGGATTTATTTCTATGCTTCCTTTTTCTAATGAAATAATTTTTTTTCTACCTATTGCACTAGGCTTCACAAGATCTAATTCCAATCTCCTTTAAATTTCCCCTTCTCCCAATTTTTTCTTTCCTTTCCTAGGCCTTAAGGAATATCTAGGGTTTTTGGATTCATTATCTCGCTTTCATGAATTTGAACTATGAGTAGAACTATCACCTTTATCTCTTTTCTCAAATGCCTTTAACTTAATATCTAGGGTCCTTGCAAAAGCTTATGAGATAACCTTAGGGATTAGATATTCTTACCACTACAAAGAAATGGAACATGGGAATTATCCTTGTTTTTTCAAGCCTCAATGCTATTAGTGGCCTTGTTCTTTGAAAATTTTCTATTCTCAAAGAAAGGGGAAGGAATATTAGTATATACTCTCATACCTTTTGATGTTGCTTCCAATGTTAATACATTTTCATACTCCTTCAATATGTTCAACTTTGAAGACCTCTTCTTGATCTTTGGTGATTTTTGGATCACATATATCATATGATGACATTATGGCACTACTGCTTGGACATTACCCATTAGAGACATTCGTTCTATAACACCCATGACCTTTTCCACCTTATCCATATTTTGGGGCTTTCCTAGCTCTTCAATGATGATAAGAATTTCCTTTAGAATGTTGTATACTTTTATTTTCTCCACCTTTATCCATGCCCATATCCTTACAAGCTATGAAAAATCCCTCACCAAAATGGATTTTTCCACAAGTCGGGATTTAAATATATATTTTGAGCTCCCCATTCAAATTCAATTGTTTTTGGAAACCCTTCCCTTAAATTAGTTTCCACAAACATTTTTTCTATGGACTTATTACCCTTTGTTAAAGTACTTCTTCCATATCTATGACACCCCTATCCTATAACTTCCTCAAAAACTATTTTATTATAAAATCCTAGAGGTATCCCTGGTAATTTCATCCAAATAGGTTGTGCAAAACATTTTTCTAGCCTAGGGTCAAAAAATTGCTACCATATTCTCAACATCAATAGCATCGATGCCCAATACCACATCCCTTCCATATTTTTGTTAGCATCTTCTTTTGACTAGAATTTGAAAGATATCCATCCTCTAGTAAGAAAGTGGAATTGATGAATATAGCCCAATATTTTATTCCAAACCTTGTAAAACCATCAATATATAGATTTCTTTGACACCTCCATTCCAAAGAAACAACCAATCAAATACTTCCCTCATAATGACATTACTTCCTCCATTGCCACATCTTCACCCAACACCAATTTAATCTTCTCCTTTTTTGTCGTAACAAATTTCTTTTCCCTTACAAGAGACTTCACGTTTGAATTTTGAGGTATTATATTCAATTGGAACTAAAAATCATTTGGGCATCTCTAATACACTTAGAGATCCAAGCCCTAATTCCCTATTTAGACTATTCCTTCCTCCTTCCTCCCTACTCAATGACTCCTTCCTTTACTTTTGGTTCTAGGAATGGATCAGAGAGGTTTCAATTTCATGTGGTGTTCTCCCATTCCATTGAATGTGCATTTGACGGTGACCGTCATATAATTGTGGCAAGAAATCTATCCTTACAACTTGTATCCTCCTAGACATTAATTTGCGGGTTCATTTGGGTTCATTCCCCCTCAATCTTGTTGCTCATGCCAATGGAAGCATAATCTTGTAGCCTTGACCTATTGCTTGATGAGACATACTTCATTGATTCCTTTCCCACCAACCATTTATTATTCCATAAATTTTGAGTGCATTAGTTGTTCCATCAAGGATCACATTAGTTCTTACACTTTTATTATGGCTAGGATTTGTCTATAGAGAGAAAACATATGACCCTAGCTTTGTTTCCAATGCAAATTCTAAAACCCTACTCTCTTTCGAATCAACAAATAACTTGTCACTTGACCTAAAAATAGACTTCATTAGGTTTGACTCTCCTTCCTCCAAATAGTCACTAGGTTTTCTTCCTCCATCCCATAATTGTTTTGGTTTATATTTGAACCTTAAACACAAATTGATGATACAACAATGCACACATTTCCTTATATTTTCTCTTTATGGATTACACGGTAATAATGGTTTACTTTTTATACTTTATAATATGGCCCTTGGAATAATGTTGAACACAACCAAACATATATTTGTAATCATCAACACAACCAACCTCTTTTGGTGAATGAAATTTGCTTAAACATGTTACTAGAATTATACTTAATGCCAAATTTAAAAGTTCCTTTGTTATAGCTTAAGATTCTTTATGTTACCTTTCAATACATAGGGGGGGGGTGGGAGACAAATCTTGAAACCAAACCAAATCACCATTCATTTTTAAATTATGGAATGGGTCAACTAGCCAATATTTTGGCGTTTTACCAATGGGACATTACTATAATACATGGATTCAAATACAACCTAAGATATCCAAAAATCAATTGAATTGGATGATGAAAATAACATAGTTTGATTCAGAAGTTGAAAAATCATCTTTGGCATCTATATTTTGCAATCACAACAAACAATTTCACCATTGTAGCAACTCAAAATTGGGTTTGTCCAATTGAGGACGAAAATAGTCAAAATTGCAACAACAAAAAAATTGAAACATTGACTATTCATCCTAGTTTGAAACTAAGTGCATGTTTTAAGCATGAAAATCCATTCTTACATTTTCTCATTTTAAACTCAACCAACAAATCACTTGCAAACTTAGATTGAGAAAAAAAGATGTCATCTTCTTTCTACAATACTTGGATACCAATGACTGAATATAGTAATATTCCAACTAAGGCATATCACATGCATTTTTCAATCTTATTTTAGTTTCATTAATCATACTAACATTGCCCCAATCATGATCAAATTGTTCACATAAAGAATCAATATCAATATTTCATTATCACAAACTTTAAAATATGTATTAAGGTCATATGGGTTTCTTTCAAATCCTTGATTTTTAAATTACTTATCAATTGAAGAATTCTATGCACCAAGTGACTTCTTCAATGGAATATATGCAACTTATATACTCATGACCAAGTTTCATAAACCTTTGTGGTTGTTTCTTGTAAATTTCTTCAACAAAATCTCCAATAAGAAATGCATTCTTTATGTCCATTTGATCTAACTCCCATTTGAAGTCAGAGGTCAAAGAAATCATAATAAAACAGTCTTAACAAATTTGATTTCTTCTTTTTATGAAAAAGGAAACAACAATATTGAGATAAAGGAAGCCATAATCTTGATGTTTTTAGAAATAGAGAAAGGAGTATCCAAACTAAAACTTTTTATAGGTTCAAAATTGGTTATATTGTGATTATAAGGAACCATGCTATTTTAAGAGACATATAGATATAGGGGGATTTTCAAAGGGGTTGGGAACTTATAGATTTTTTTGAAGAGATAAAATTCAAGCATATGTAGCAATAACACAGTAACAAGTAGATTCATTTTCAAATATAGGATGCAATATGCCATGTCGCACTCTCCAAGTCATAAGGTGCATGGGATCTCAATAGGAGGAGCTTCCAATAAGAAAGATCTATTCTTAATTATGACATCGCTACCACAATATAGATCTCTAGCATGGAAATTTTATGTCAAATATACCATGTTTAATCATTGTTTGATATGCCAAAACCTTTCCTTGTATCATGGTTTGTAACACTCTACATTGTGATTTGTGATACTAATTTGTGTCAGTACCTTCAACAATCCCAAATTTATTGCATCGTATTTGAGTCATCTTGTATCAAAGTAGGGTATTACAAAGAATGAATTACACCAAGAAAGGTTTCTTATTAGTTTATTTATTGAATCATGGTTGTCTCCCTGCATCTTCAATACACTTTTGACTATCAGTTTCATGCCTTATGTGCCATATATAAAGTTAAATATAGAGGGTTTGATGTGTGCCTTAAGTGTGCATGTTAGGTTTTTAATTTGGGTGTCTAGGTTGGGTTGTTTCATTTTGGTTGGGCCATTAACGATTGTTCCAAATAATCATGTTTGTGTACCTCAAACTACATATTATTCTAATGAACCACCAAGAGACAAAACTATACATATATCATATATCATTGCTAATGTTTTGAAGAATACTAAATGGTGGAAGCATAGTTTATGTAAAGTATAGGTATTTAATGACACATTTTAATCTCTCAAAATAATTTATCACATGATCATTCCAAATAACTATGTTTTATGAATTTGAGATTGTGAAAGTAGTTGATGGATCACCAACATACAAAAATATGTGTTTCATATATCAGATGGAGATATTTTAGAGTATTAAACGGTGGAAGCATATATTATGTAAATAAGTATTTGATGAAAATTTTAATAATTGATAATATACCATATTATGGCAACCCTAATATATGTTTCTTTGCATTTGATATTGCAAATGGTGTCAACAAATCACTAGGAGGTGAAACCATGCATATTATATATAATTGTCTTTTTTTAATTAACTGAAAATTCTGACATTCCCGTAGGTGTCATGTACATATAGTCATGGGTTTTGAACCTAGGTGGGGACAATGATAGCCTACTGTCCCAACCACCCAACCTACAAGAGGAACCCGTATATATAGTTATATATAATTGGAAAGTGTCTTTGAGAGAGTAGTAAAAATTGTAATCATAAATTATGTGAGGAAGAGGTATCCTATGATAAGTTTCAATCCTTGAAAATGCATTACCTTGTGATCATCCCATATGATTGTGTATGTACTCAAATAATGAAATATGTTAATAGATTGCAAGGAAGCAAACCTATGTATATTTAATTTCATTCGAAATATTTTCAATAGTGTAGACACATCAGTCAAGTGTGTTTCTTAGGGTAGGTGCATGATTTAGGTTTGTCTCTTAATTGTGTGAGTGTGTTGCTTATATAATGTTTTTATGTGTTTGGTAAAGTGTGTGTTTATGTGCAAGGGTGAGGTGCATTGTTTATGTGTGTGGACTAGCTGTAGTGTTTATGTGCATGAGTAGGTTGATCACTATGTTAGGTTTTGTTCTTATATGCATTGGTGTGTGGGTGAGGTGCATTGCTTGTATATGTACATGTATAGATCCATCTTAAATTTGGATCTACCAAGCGCCGAGAGGGATCAAATCCCTTGTGGTGTAATCCTTAATAGTTCATATATACCATGAGTGTAAGCAATGCATAAATTTTTCCTTTACCTAATTGTACCTAGCAAGTTACCCTATTATTTATTAATATACATTATTACAAACTAATACCTAACTTAGTATTCTAATATTAATTTAAAAGTACACAATCTTATTTTTAGTTATAATCATACACACCAACTATTCCAATTAGACTATCTTACAAATAGGCCAACGTTTCATTACTAATTAATTATGAAGTAAAATAGTTGTTTATCCTTTATTTACCCAAAACTAATACCTAACTCTTTGTTCTATTATTAACTTAAAAGTACATAAGCCATTATAATTTCTATTGTACTTGTCGAAGCACCAACTATTCCAATTTGGAATGATGTTGTAAATGCTAACACACAAATCCTACAAATATGCAAAAAGTGCATTAATTAATGAGCTATCAAGTAAAACATTATTTATCCAAATTAATGGTGGACGCCCCAACTATTTCAAGTTGTAAAGTATAACACATAGTCCTACGAATAAGAAAAAGTTGGATTAATTAATTAATTATGAAGTAAAACACTTGCAAATTAACCCAATTATTATTAATTTACAATTATCGGAATAATTGCATTCCTTGATTGATTATGAAGTGAAATAGAAATACTTATTCTTAATCCGTATGCAATGAAGCGATTCGTGTTTCTGTTGTGAATATATCTCTCTCTTGTAGATAAAATCAGAAAGACTAACTAATACACAAAGATTTAGTTGTCTTGTAACTATTTATGAAAAGATTATTTAAAATGTGAGGATGCCTCAATGTAAATTGAAAATAAGATTCAACGTATATTTATATAAATGTATTTTACAATATACCCAATTTAATTTTGGAGCCAACATGTGCTTGGTTTTATAATTTTCTATACATTAAGTTTTTGGAGCCGACCTGTGTGATAGACATGACACATCTCATCCACATTGGATTGCAGAAGGTGCCTCTCGGCGCAATGAGTAGGTGAATTACTTATGTTAGGTGTGTCACTTATGCATATAGTGGGTATGGGGTTAGGTGCGTGCAAGGAAGGTGCATAGATTAGGTGGGTATTAAGGTAGCTTCACATATCTATGGGGATTATGTGTGACATCATTGTTAAGTTACCTACGTGAAATTGCATTTTTGTACAATTGAATTTTTTTAATCATTTTATTTTATTTCTATTTGGCATTGATATGTTTATAGTATACCCATTATGTGAGCAAAAAATTGGGTGATTTATGTTTTATTTTTTTTAACATTATTTTATTTGGAGATACAAAACATAGTTATCCATTAATGAGAACACTCCAGAGCTATCATTTTATAAAGGTTGCATTTAATGGATGTTTTTAACCTCATTTCAAAACATGGTGCTATCAATAACACTCTTTTCTAAAGGTAATTTTTGGACATTTTAAATATTGTAATTTAACGAATCAAATTTTTCTAATGTTGTTTTTCCTTGTATTTTCAAAAATTTGATGTTTTTTTATTTTTTCTTTTTCTTTTTTTTTTATTAAAAACATTCAATGTTTTTTCAAACCCGAAATTGATTTGTGTGTGAGATATTTATTTTTTCAAAGTTAAAATAACTCATCAATAATATATCAAAGTGAACATTTTCTAAAAACAATCAATAAATCCAATATATCAAATTCAACATTTTCAAGAAAAATATATCTTAAATTTTAAGAACTTGAATTTCTTCTTAAACATCATTTTTCACTTTCAACATCCCTTCCCCACCACTCCCCTCCTCTCCCCCGCCACCCACTTCATTTACCTTCTCCCCTCCCTCGACCACTTAAAGGAGCGATCTTGATTCCTTTAAGCGATCCAAGGGTTACTTTAACATGATGCTCACCACTCAAAATAGAGATACTAATAATGAGATCACTATAAGCCATTCCTTTAAGTGGCATGGGGAACACCCTCCATCCATCCCTTTGTAATGACCCTTGCTCAAAGGAGAGCTAATAAAAACTCTACGAAGTCCTTAGTAACCTATCAAGGATTAATTCTACCCAAGAATCAAGGTGCGTCACAAGCAAAAATAGTTGGAGATTCCTTTAATTATATTATTTGGTCTTTGATATATTGATATCCTCTTAAAACACATTTCTTGCAATGTTTCACCTAGTGGATTATTGGCCCTTTTGCTTATGTTTCTTGTTATCAAGTTCTAAGAAAGTTGAATGTTAAAGTCAATTCACACGCCAACATTGACTTGTCTCCGAATAAAGTGTATTTGAAGCTAAATGGGAGTAACCTATATATTGTTCCTTTGGCCCCAATTAAAAAAAGGCATTTATGTATGAAGTTTATAAAATAAAACAAAGGGACAAACCTATCATATGCTAAAAATCACTAAGAATCCCTATCACATGATAAATATGTAGGTCTCATAATGATGTAATGCATAAGAAAAAGAGGCTTTTTATAAATTTTGTTTGTACACCAAAGAAAAGGAGGAAAATTTTATCCAATTTCACTTTGTTTGTTGTATGGTTTTTAATGGTCAAATTTGTCCAAGATTTATTTCATAGCTGCAAATATTCATAATGATGAAAATATGACCATTCCATAATTTATAATGTGCCCACTCACTAGTCTAGAAATCATCCTCAATCGCTATATCTATAATTGGACAACACTAGTACAAAAACAAAAAAAAATATGTTGGAAATCTAAACAGGCTTGTTGACTTAGGAATTATTCAAAAGGTAAAAGTTGTTTTCCTTCTTATTAGGTACACATATGAATATATTGATCAAATGTCTAGTCATTTTGTAGAAATATTCATTAAAAAGAAAGTTGAAATCTTGTTATAATTGATTGAAACTTGTAGCACCCTTCCTAATGATGGGTGTTTATTAAATAATACAAGTCCGAATGAACTATATTAATCAATGATAAATTTTGAATGTGTATATTCAATTTGAAATTATTATTTACTAGCATAATAGATTTATAATTTCACCATTTTCCTACTATCCTTGTCATTTTCTCAACATATCTTAATACCAAAATAGTTAACCTTTTCCATTTGAATGCAATTTAAATGAAATAATATCACTAAGGAAAGAATATTAGATTACCTTAATAATTGTCTGAATTAACAATCCAATCCTTAGTAGTTTCAACCATCCAGTCCTCTAAGGATTTCTATATTTAGTCCAGTATGAAATAGTGTTACACAAACCAAGATTAATCCTCCTAGACAACTATCACCTCAACTACTAGTATAGGAAACATAACCCCCTCCATGCCTATAATTATAACAATAACAACAACAATTCCAAGTCCTTCAAGTTCCAAACTCAATATCAATGTTCCAATCTCAAGGTTCTTGTTCCGAATTATACTAACAGACAATGCTTCCTTCCCTATCCAACTCCTTTTCTTCCGAGTGTCAACCCACCCACTCTATCATTACCAAAAACTCTTTTTAACTAGATTTTCCCATTGCCTTCCTCCATTTTAAGGAAGGTCCTTATGAAGGTCAAAATAACATAAAATTATAATTTACCTACCAACATAAATGATCTAACATCCCACTCAACAAAACAAGTTTTCACATTTTGATTCAATTCATATCTAGTAAGTCTAAATATAAAAAAAATCCAAATATTATAAAATTATATGCCAAATGAGAGGTAATTTATACCAAATGAAAGTTAATTGAACCTAAATGAAATGCAAATGAAATATAATGTAAGGTAACTGAACCTAAATGAATGCAAGTAATACAAATGAAAGGCTAATTATAATTCTACATTTTAACCCTTACTGCATCCCTCATGCATAAACTATTAGTAACAATAATTATTTAATAGCTAATGTATAGTAACCAATACTAGTATACATGTGCAAGGTATGTAGTCATGACCATTTTACACATAACTTGTTCGTGTACTAAATAAAAGCATATGAGCCGCCTCTAATTCATAGTTATTGAATGATCATAACCACACATGCAACACAATAATCCAATAAACACAACACTGTACCATCTTACTAACTAAATCATGGTACACTAGTACTAATCAATTATTATACTTAGATTTACCCTTAATGAATTAAACAAATAATATAAACATGAAAGGCACCATGTACAAAACTAAAATGTCATCTCTATCATCCTTCCTATAGTAACCTAATGCCATATTCCACTTCCTCACCATTCTTCTAGTGGAATATACTGGAGTATTAATTATATTGACTTAACCCTAGATATAACTTGCAACTAGAAGCATAGACTAAATCAACCTAACTCCCCTCTCACAATTGCAAGTTTCAAAGGATAAACACTGGGTAATACCTCCATCCCTCCTAATGGAACTAGGACCAACACCTTATTAATAATCACATTGTGTTGATATTGTTGTTCTTAGAGTTGTGTCATCAAATGATCAACTTGGGCAATCCGATTTCTAGTAAAAACCTACAGCAACCCACATATACTTTTAAACTAAAACAAGTAGATTTGTATTTTATAAAACACTTAAGAAGATATTAGTAGAACATTAAAAAATTAAAAAATAAGGTTTTAAAGGTCTTTGAGCATTATTTAGCTCTATTAGAGTCTTCCATAAAATATGAGTCTTAAACTAAAAACAACTTCTTCTAAACTACTATAAATTATAACATATTGTCCTAATAGTAGTGTGCAAAAAAACTTCATAAAACAACTAGATTAAGTGGTACTACTATGAACACTGTCCATGACTTGTATCTCTTGGTTACCCTTGGAATTATCCTCAGGCAAATCGTGACTATCTTCTCCACTCTCCTCACTGCTGTAACGCCTCATTAACTCTAGGTGTAGTAACAAGGAAAATACACATACATTTTTTTTGTTACTTAAGGAAATCCTTCATGACTTATTCTTTTAAGCATAGAGATTATTTTTATCATGGTTTATGTTATTGGATATGGTTCTATAATTTGTAAGTCCCATAACGATGAGATCATTCACAGTGATCCACTTTCACTAACCATATAGTTGGCCTAATTCGTTTTATCCTTGTTAAAGACTTCTATCTTTTACAATTGTAGACACTAGTATTACTTTATTTTGTAAGCATTTTCAGTGACAACATTAAGATAAATATGGTTGATATTTAATATTAATGATATTGTATTCATCACTTTTTATAAAATTAAATATAAGATCATATGACGTTCCGAATTATCAAGATGTAATTAAAAGCAAAGAAATTGAGGTGAAGACTGGTAACATAAACATGGGAAAAACATAAAGAAATCAATTTCTGTATACTCTGGAATGTTTTCAAGTTGCAACTCAACACAAATCACTGTTCAAATTATCCAATCACGGGGATTGGTCAGGTTTCGTATAGTTGAACCATATAAATTCATGTGGTCCAAATTCTTTTCGAAAATCAAAGCAATGGCATCCATAAGCATGAAAATTTGACAATGCAAACACTACCTTACACATTAATTTCAATTTATTACAACAGAATCCAAAAATATTCACTCGCTATTGCGATTTTATAATATACTAGATCTGAACTTTTTATCCACTATATATTATAAGCCTTCAACCAAATTAATGGAATTCTTGTGGGCCTCGCTAAATCAGTAAAGGACTAAATAAATGCCATCATGATTAAATAAAGTGCTACACATGACTATTTATCAACTAGGTAACATATGCTTCTAATTAAATTAATTGATTTCTTGTGAGCCTTCAATAATCCTGCAAAAAAATATTGTAAAAGACTATCAAAAAGCAATATGTATATGCAAAATAATGCTCACATGTAACTGGATCTGCAGTGGTAAATATTTTTTGAAATAAAATTTTAGATAGCCCCTTAACGCTTCTCTGTCGTACGTGGATGGTACCCAATATAACCTCATCGACTTTGATTACAATGCTTAGCTGGTAAGAACATCAGTTGATGCATACAATAGAGGTAGCAAGACCTCCTACATAAAACTCAGAACACTCAACCACTCACAGTAGCCCACCATATTATCTTCAATGGTTACTATATCCAACAGTCCTCAACAATGTGTGCCATTCCAGAAAAATTGAAAATATGCTTCTTATACCAATGAATCTATACTATAAATAAATAACAATTAATAAGTTCCACAATACAACTAGATTCTCTAGCGATTACCTACATGATTATGATGCACATGTTTAACGTTGCATTTTTATGTAGCATGCTTTATTGATTATGTCACATGTCATCTATCATTGACCTACATAAAGCAATGCACCTTTCACACTTGTCAAGCCATTTCCTACATCGTGAGCCACAATTGACCCAAGAAGCCATGGGAGCACAGTAAAACCATCAGATTTTCCTCTTCCACCATGAATGGTGAAAAATCCTAATGAAAAATGAACAAAGGCTTTGGAAAATTTTACCAAAGGAACAACCAACTCATAGTAAATGTCTACAACGCGGAAGCTAATGCACCAAAATAATATATTATATCACACTGGTGATAATAAAGAGCACCGATTCAACGATTAATGCATACTTATGAGCCAACACCGTTAACGTGACACCATAATAACATTAACAAGATACCGTACTAAGTGTTAAGGTCAAGATTGTGGTAATGTGATACTCAGGCTAAGAATAACACAACTTCAGGATTCCAAACGGAACACTAAGAACGGTAATGCAATCTTTCCTAAATCTAAATTGGAGTATGACCTGTAGGGATAGATCGTTATCATGCAAAAGGTGTTTATGGGTAAAAAGAGAAATTCTTTGTCCTTATTTACACTCTGAAATCTACCATCTTGAAGGTCAAGTTGTCAATTACCAAACCAGAGAGATGAATTTTGCCAAATTACCTTGAAGGGATAAATCAGTACCAATTTCATTGAGCCATAATATGAAAAATACTAATGTATAATAAAATGCATTTCTAAGATTTCATTAATCTCATATATACATCAGAGCTATAATAAAATGCAGATACTAATTCATTGATTTTTAATAAATGCACTACAACAAAAAAATTATAATAACAAATTGACAATGCATAAAACCTGAGTTTCTTTGTGTAGATTCACGCCAATTTATTTTCGAGGATATTGCACCACAATATCCATCGGGTTCCCATGAACATTGATCGATTCCCAATCGTAAGAGATAGGCCGGTTGACCTCCCTACCAATTCCATTGGGTACTCTCCTTCCCCAAGGACCCTCGAGCTGAAATGGGGTTGCAGGAAGAAATACCTTTAGCATGATCAGGGTGTGTAGATTCTCTAAGGGGCCTCCCAACCCCGTTCACACACTGATTAACCAAACTCTCCACGGTCACCTTTGAATTCACTTCGACATTATTTCATCCATCCAATATTAGCGCTTGCATTTTGTGTGTGCCCAAACCTTGTTCATTTATTTATATCCTTTTTGAGATTCTTTTTGTTTTTTTTATAATATAAAATCATATTTATTTATTTCTATTTTGAATTCATATTTATTCAATTTCAGTGGATTTCCTTTCATATGCATATATGCAATTTCCCTTTTTCCTTTCTTAACCTTTCTAATGTTGATTTTAACATTTCTTTCCTTAATTCTTCTAATTTTCCTTTTACACGTTTCCTTGATTTTTGCTTTTGTCTCCTAGTTTTGTGTGTGTGCATTTGTGTTTCCAATTAGAAATTACTTTTATTTTGTATTTTGTATATGATTTTTGTCATAATGGTACACTTTCCTTTAATTTATTTCCAACTCATGAATTTATTATTTAGTTATTAAATATTTACAACTTTATAGTTTAATAATTGCATTTGTTTATCATGGTGATATCAAGGGTGCCATGACCATCTTCATGCCCTTTAAATATACCGTTTTCCATGGCGGGGAGTTAGTACGATGGCTGAGACCATGTTAACTCAGTCCGATCTGCGCTGTGGAGAGACTCATGGTTACTGAGGAATAAGGCCAACACCTCATTGCACCCCCCTTAGTCAATCCTTGTGAGTGACCGAGTCCGCGGCCTACCCTCACGGCAACATGCCTCTTGCAAGTAAAAGCCTCTATCGCTTTTCAACCCACCACATGGAAAATATGTGTTAATCATGTTGGTACTTCCTCCCATACAACCCCATCATGCTTTTGTGGATTGATTGGAAATCATGATCATGTGCTTGCACACATGAAACCCATGTGCATTAATTGTACTATACAATTAATCTAAATATCAATTCAATAAATTATATCACTTGATATCATATCTATACTCAATCTGGAATTCATGTGGAATTAACACCACCTTGTATCATTGTGCATTTGGGCCCTTGTCACACTGGAAAATTGTCAAAGCATCTACCAATATATTGTAAGTAATGAAAATCACTTATATTTTTCATTCATGCATCATAAAATCAATAATATCGCATCATGTAAATATATGTACAAAATCCATTTATTCATGAGTAACCAATGTGACATAACAATCAAATATGTATATATATAAGTCATTTTAATTCATAGTATTAAACCAGGTCATTTGCACTCAAATGCCCTCAAACAATAACATATTTTTAACACCAAAATAGTCTGGAAAAACAAGGCACTACAATGGTGCATCAGATGAATATATTTATAAAAATACCATTTATCCATGAGTAACCAAATGCATCATCATAATCAAAGCATATATATATATATATATATATATGTTGTTTCATATTATAAAATTTAACTGGGTCATTTGTGGTAAAATGCCCTCAAACAATAATATAGTTTAGTAAAAAAAGAGTCTAACAAAATGGGGCACTACATACACCCTCTCTTCAAGAAACTTCCTCCCAACGTTTTCAAAATAAGTAAGGAAATTGATGGTGCATTTTGGATGCATCCTCCCAAGTAGCTGAGTTGGGACTATAGCTATCCCACTGGAATTTTACTTGGTCGACTGAACGACGTCAAAGCTGTCGAGTTCGTCGATCCAGTATACGGATCGGTTCGGCCATCAAGACCCCATTGTCCAATATCTGCAAGTTACTCAATATTATAACATGAGAAGGATCTGAAATATAATGACGTAAAACAAAAACATGAAAAATATTATGCATACAAATCAATGATGATGGAAATGGAAGATGGTAGGCAACCAGTCCCAACTTCTCGAGTATCACAAATGGTCCTACAAATTGTGGTGATAATTTAGCTCATTTCTGAAATTTAATTGAGCTCTTTTGTGGCATGAACCGTAGAAATACTTTATCAACCACTTCATAACTCTGATTGATTCTATGTGCATATGCATAGCTATTTTGTCTATCATGTGCTTCCTTTAACCGTGCACGAATAGTTGTCATCTGTTATTCCATATCTTGAATCAATTTTGTTCCTACAAGGACTCTATCTTCTAGATGATCTGAACTCAATGGGGTTCTACACGACCTCCCATATAAAAATTTAAATAGTGCCATCTTAATAGAGATTTGATAAATATTGTTGTAAGCAAACTCAACAAATGGTAGATATTCCTCCCAACGCTTTTGTTGATCCATCACATACATACGTAATATGTCTACCAAGATCTAGTTAACCCTTTCTGTCTAGCCATCCATCTCAGGGTGATAAGTTGTACTAAAATTTAGTTGTGTCCCCAAAGCTTCTTGGAAACTTGTCCAAAATCTTCCAGTAAACACTGACCCTCTATCTAAAATTATCTTGTGAGGTACACCATGTAACCTCACAACTTCATTTATAAATACTTTTTCAAGCTCTAGTGCTTGATAGGTAGTGCTTACAGGTACAAAATGCACACTCTTTGTTAAAGTATCTACGACCACAAAAATAGAGTCATGTTTTCTTGCTTTTATTGGTAACCCAACTATAAAATCCATAGATATAACTTCCCATTTTGACTCTGGGATTAAATGTGGTTGTAGTAGTCCTGTTGGATGCCTATGCCCAGCCTTGACCAATTAACATTATATGCACCTAGCCACAAAGTGATCCAGATTTATGCCAGAACGCAACAGAATACACAAATGACCATAGAAACAAATATGTAGCGGAAATAACACTTCATTTCATTAATCAATAACTGAAACTTGTTTACATACATAATGGAAATAAACTAGCTAGAGTGCTGGTAGCTTATCTCTGAGAAGAGATGTGGTGGCTACATGCCTCTGAACTCTGTGTTACATTGAGGCTCGGAGGCCTACATATTATTTCGAAATAATGGAAATCCTACACATCCAAAAACTTAACCCTAGGAGGTGAAACGCCAGAATGTCGGCCCCGTTGGGTAACTTGGTACATCAATTTCCCAGGGTTGTAACTTTAGCATACTACCTCCGTTTGATGCGCATGATACATCATTAGAAAGATCTGTTTAAGGACTTCATCCACAAAATAAAAAATAAAGCCTAAAACGGACTCATATTTTCCCAGCCATTCGATTCCGAAAAAATGTCGTTCAGGGCCTCAAAACGGCTCCGGAAGTTTAGGACCCGAAAACTACCAAAAATAGTAAATTGTGCTACAATTAAGGAAACTGAAAAACTGAAAAAAACAATGGTGGGGGTCCAAGTGGAATAGGTGAGTGGCCACCAATATCCTCCTGGATCATTCCTCCCCCCTTAGGAAGCAATGGTCCCCATTGTGTTGAGTTCCTCCATGAGATGAGGAAACTGTTGTAGCGACAAATTTTTCCCAAATTTCTAAAAAAATGGGACCCTCCTTTCAAATTTTGTCTTGCTTAGTTTGATTAGGATTGCTTAATGTTACTGCAAGTTTGATCTTTGAGGATGCTTGTTGAATGGATGTCGTTGTTTGTTGATGCTGCCTTTTGAATTTGAGTTTTGATTTACCAGTTATTTCTTTTTCTTCACTGTCAAAAGTTTTCAGTACAATGTATTAGAGCCGTAGTTCCTTGCAGAGTCGTCGTTGCGGAAGCTAAATGACGAATGTTTCGATGCATAGCTCCTGTCTTTAATGAGCTCACGGACTTATGGCTTTTCTTTTTGTTTTCTTCGCTATCGGAGCAATTTATGACTTTGGGCAGAGGATGTGTCTTTTGATTCCCGCCATTGCGGTCCCTTAGCAGACTAACCATCCGATTAAATAACTTTTCGACCGCTGATGTATGACGCCCGTTTTAGTACTTTTTTTTTTTCGCTGACGAGTTGTTGTGCTCCGGAACCCCTAGACCATGGGTCACCCATCGTTGTGGCATTCTAGTGAACTAACCGATTGATGTCAAGTGTTCCGATTCGTTGATGGGGATTTTTATATGCCCGATGCCTGGTCATTTTCCCGTCGTTGTTATAAGATTGTAACTTGTTTCATGAATGACGAAATGTTCTTTGTTTTTTATCAAGTTAAGATTTTCACGTTGAAAACGCAGTACCAGGTTTCACTTTTAACTCTGGTTTTATTGGTAGTTTGGTTTATGTTTATTGAAGATAGTATGGATTAATGATGAGTTGTTCCTTTGATTGCAGACAAACCTAGGATATTTTCTAGATTCAGTTGATGATTACTGCTGCAAAAAAGGAAATTGGCTGAAGAAAGGAAAAGCTGAAGCATAAAGAAGAAAGAGAAAATCAGAGACTGATAGGATATCAAAAGGACGATCGGATTATGAAGCATAATCATTAAGAACACGGTCTCGGGCTTCGGGGGTTCGTCGATTACCAGGCCGGTCTTTCTTACAAAGTGTTGTAAATCTTAATCTTGGTTTGAAATGAAATGTTCGTATGAATCATGACCACTCACAAAAGACAAAACGGTTTGGGGAACCCAAAAGTCACGAGTCGGGGGGAAACCCAAAGGTTTTGCTGGTTTTTGTATAAATTGAGGAAAGTGAGAGGAAAGAGGGGCTTTTTCCCAGTGAGACTTGTGAAAAACTTGTTGTAAGAGGAACTGTTTCGTTTTGCAATAATATAATTACAATTTTGCCTGTTGGAGAAAGTTTTGGGTGGAATGTTCAAATGTTATGCAATGAATGATGTTGAAGGGGAACTATTTCGTTTTCAGCTGTGATTCATTAACTGTGAGATCGTTCTAACTTTCTGAACCTATGTTCTTATACGAATGTTCTCTGGTTTATTTTATGATGATTTCCACTGTGAGTAATGAAGGTTTTAACAAACAATGAGCTATCTTGTTGTGCATATCTTTATTTATGTTTATGTGTTTTGATTCAAAGAACAACTACCTATGATTTATCTTAATACATGAAAAGTAGTACATTACTCATTAAATGATAATCTCGCTCCCTAGGGACAACTTAGTTAGTTTTGTTTCTGTTGTGTGTGATTTAGATGCGAGAGAGTTTAAGACAAGAGGTAAGAACCTGTGCATCACATTGTGACTGCTCCTCGTATTCTTTATCAATCTGCATGTTAGATAGCTACTTGCATATCATACTTAAAGTTAAAAACACAAAAATATACACGGTGGACCAGGCCGCAACCAGTAAAACCCTTTATTTTTGTTACTTGACCTACGGTAGCCGGACCGCAAATCGGACGAATTCCCCATACCAAACAGTCACGGGCTAGTTGGGAACGTTGACTGGGGAGAATCCCTTGCTATTGTTGCTTGCGATTTTCCAGGCCTCAACAGTTTTTGGCGCTAGAAGGAGGGCCACCAGTGCATGGCTGGCTGAGGAAACCCATTTCCTCGAAATTACTCCACCAGTGATAGTTTTGAAAGTGGTTTATTTCCTAATCCGAATCCTGAAGAGAATAGAGGACATTTGTTTTCTATGAACAATGAAGTAGTTAATGATTTGAGAAGACACACTAGAGCATATGTGAAGAGTATTGGAGGGTTACCCACTATCCCTGATTTACCCCGAAGAGAATACAAGAAGAAATACCGTCCTGCATTGGAAGACTTTGAGTTAGTTGGAGATTGGGAAGAACTGGTAGAAACAACTTTACAGGAAGTGGTTCAGCCTTTGAATCAAGTAGGCCCTGATACACCTAACGGTTCACCTGTCCATACTCCTGTTCATTCTCCACTTCACTCTCCACCTAGACTCATGGCAGGTATAAATGCAAATCAGCCTCCTAACCCACCAAATCCACCACCTGCTTGGAAAGCCAGATCACCTCTAAACTTAGCACCTCCGTTGCATGACTTACCTCAAGCTTTTGAGAAGATGCTGCCCAAGTTTGAACCAAATGAGAAGATTTTAGTAGATGATCGTTTTCAAAGTTTCTACTTGGCCATAGAAGGACTAAAAGCTGGAGAACACGAGGATGTAGTCTATAGACTTTTCCCGCATACACTTAAAGGAGAAGCAACCACATGGTATTTTGGTTTACCTGCAAACTCAATCCCAGATTGGGATGCTTTTGAAATATTTTTCAGAAGTAAATATGCAGCCCAAAAGACACATGCAACACTAATGAAAGGTCTAGGTGCTTTGAAAAAAGAAAGAAAGGAAAAGGTTCATAATTTTACTCAAAGGTTTTTTGCTTACCTTAAGAATTTCTCTGCGACTGATAAGCCCTCTGACAAGGTTTTGATTGAGTATTATACATCAGCTTTAGGTCCTAACTTGGCTATGTTTGAAAAAGCTCAAGTTAATCCTACGTTATCGGAGACTTATGAAGAAGCTGAAAAGGAAAGTATAGAAGATTATCCTAAGCAATCTGGAGAAAAACCTTTTGGGAAGAAAGCCTTATTACTATCTAAACCTAAAGAGGAGAAATCACATGAATTTGAGGGGATGTTAAAAATGATGCAGAAACTTTCCAACAGAATAATAGATTTGGAGAAAGAGAAGGAAGCTCAGAAGTCTTACAAACCTTATTACAAGAAAAGAGAGGATAGTAATCAATCCAAACCGCCTCCACATAGTCCTGCATCAATGAACTTAACCAAAGTAGGTATGGATAAATTTTTCACTTTTCACCAGTAGCCCCATTCTGAAAAAAATTGTCCACAATGGATAAATTCAATGACCTTAGTGATGAATCAGCTACTGGACTCAAAACTAACAGAGGCAAATGATGAGGAAGAGAATGATAACCAATCAACAGAAAAGAAAGAGGATGATGCCATGGTTTTATGGGACTGTGTCTCGATGTTTGATACCGAAAAGGAAAGTGATTTGAGAGATGAGGACCTATTAGAAGCAAATGTGACAATGAGAAGCCAAGGGCTGATTAAAGAAGACAGGTTAACGATCCCGAAAATTAAGAGACTCTAGAAGAATGTAAAGAAATTTTTAAAAAAAGCCACAACTAATAAAATTCCTGAATTTACCATTACCAGTCAAAATCCAAAACAGAACAACATTCCTACTAAGCCCATTGAAGCAAAAATAAATAATGTAAAAACGAATCTCACATAACATAAGATGGAGTATGACATTGTGGAGGATATCAAAAAGGTAAAGGCAAATATTTCACTCTTTGAGATGTGTAATGTGCCGTAGCAGAAAGAAAAGTTATTGAAAGCGCTTGAAATGCCAAAAGAAAAGCTGCCCACGGACAATCAACCTCAAGAAGAAGAAATCGGTGAAGCAAGTGTGGGAGGTAAGCCTAAATGCAAAACTCCACCTTTTCTACTTACTTTCAAAATTTTCAATCATAACATGCACAACTGTCTAGTAGACTCAGGGGCATCAGTAAATGTTATGCTGCTGTCAGTCTGCAAGAAGATAAATGGACAGCCTAAACCATCTACCTGGAAGGTCATTCAGTTGGACAGAACAAATGTGAAGGTAATTGGGGAAATGGAGGATGTTTTAATTCGATTATATTCAAATGAAAAGGTATGTCAGTTCATTGATGTTGTAGTAGCAAACATACCTGAGGCATATGGACTTGTTTTGAGTAGGGATTGGTTAGGAAAGCTGAATGGATATTTTGCTTCCAACTGGTCACATCTGTGGTTACCTTATAAAGGAACCCAAATCAAATTAAAGTTACAAGAGAGCCCCACATGAAACACAATGTCACATAGTTAGAAGGTAAGAATGAACCAGTGAATTCTGTTTTGGGGAATTACTTCATTGAGCTAAAACCAAGAAACTACCAAGCTGAAGAAGCCAACAATACATTAGAAACCCAGCCTGATCTCCTTTGTTTTTCTCAGGCCGATGAAATTGATTGTAAAATAGTAGATTTAGCTTTAGATGTGGATGATAATTCATGTACAATAGTAATAGGCGATTTTTGGACGCTTTCTTTGACAGGTCTAAAACTTTGGAAGAATCAGGAGCTGGCTGTGTCCTGATTGATCCTAAGAAAAATGAACATTTTCTTTCATGTAGGTTAGAGTTTGAATGCACCAATAACACAACCGAGTATGAAGCATTAGTTCAGGGACTAAGAAAATCAATTGAATTAAAAGTAGAAAATCTAAAAGTGTATGGGGATTCTGAAATAATTGTAAAACAGATTCGAAATCAAATACATTGCATTTGCCCTCATTTAAAAGCTTATCAAAATGAAGTGTGGGATTTGCTTAAAGGTTTTCATGCATTTAATATTGTATCGATTCCTAGACTTAAGAATGCAGCAACTGACTTGTTAGCCACCTCAGCTGCGAGGCTTGTACCCTCTAATAACAGGTGTTCTATTGAATTGATTTTTAGACCTTCGGTTCCAGATATGATTACCAATTTACGAGTTTTTGATGCTGATCAGTAGATTTTGGAATGTTTGACAAATGATGAAACCTTCAAAGGGGAAATCATTGATGATGAAGAACATCAAGCCGAGCTAAAATTCGATAATTTTATTCCTAAAGGAGTAAGGACTTTAGAGCGGATGTTTGATCTAAACGATAAATTCAGAAGGCCAGTAAATGTTAAGACTCATAGCTCGTCTCTACAGTTCGAGTTGATTAATTTAGGGACTGAAATTGAGCCTAAATATGTGAATTTGGGAAAGTGTTGCTCCCCAGGTGAAAGAAATAAGTTCATCAGTTTGTTTAAACAATACAAAGATGTGTTTTCCTAGACGTATGAAGATTTGAAAACATATGACACCAAGATTATTTAGCATGTCATCCCTATTAGGACCGGGGTCAAGCCTTATCAACAGCTTTTGAGGAAAATGCATCCAAAACTAGAGCCTCTAATTCAGAATGAAGTAAAGAAATTGTTGGATGCTAAAATCATCTTCAAAATCAGACATTCGGAATGGGTTTCAAATTTGGTACCAGTAAGGAAGAAATCTGGAGAAATTAGACTATGTGTGGATTTCAGAAATTTAAATCGTGCTTCAGATAAAGACAATTATCCAGTCCCACCCATGGAACAGATATTGTAGATGGTCTCTGGTTCAGAGTTATTTTCTTTATTAGACGGATTCTCTAGTTACAATCAAGTGTTAGTAGCTGAAGAAGACAGACTCAAAACTACATTCAGAACGAGATGGGGGACTTTTGCTTACAGAAGGATTCCCTTTAGACTCATAAACGCTGAAGCTACTTTCCAGAAGGCTATGTATATATCTTTCCATGGGCTGATCGACCGTAGTGTAGTGGTATACCTCGATGAAATCACAATATTCTCAAAGAAAAGAGAAGAACACGCATTCCATCTAAAACGGATTTTCAAACGTTGCCGAAAATATGGTATCTCATTAAACCCCAAGAAGTCTGTGTTTGCTGTTACAGAAGGAAGCTACTGGGTCATGTGTTTTCCAAGAAGGGGATCTCCATAGACCCAGAAAGGATCAAAGCCATCGAACAGATTCCCTTACCCCATAACAACAAGGGTATGCAATCATTTAAGGGGACAATAAATTTCGTGCGAAGGTTTTAGCCAGACTTCGCCCAAATTGTTAAGACTTTGCAGCAAATGGTGAAGAAAAGTGTACAATTCAAGTGGAACGATGTAGAAAAGAATGCATTCAGTAAAATAAATACATCTATTTCTCATGCACCCTCTCTCAAAAGTCCAAATTATGAGAAGGATTTTATTTTGTACACTTTCGCATCTGACGATTCATTAGCAGTGGTGCTTACTCAGAAGGAAGATGGGGGAGATGAGTTCCCTATATCATTTATGAGCACTGGTCTATAGGGGGCCAAATTAAATTACCCAGCTATGTAAAAACAAGCTTATGTATTTTTCAAAGCAGTAAAACAATTCAGGCCTTACTTACTTAAGAACCAGATAAAGGTAGTAGTTCCACACCCAGCTGTGAGGTTTCTTTTCGTGCAAAAAGAATTGGGAGAAAGAAGAGGCAATTGGGTAACAACTTTACAAGAGTATGATATTGAATTCAAGCTAGCCTCCATAGTTAGAGGGCAAGGATTGTGCATACTAATGGCTGAAGGTAATAGCAGTGAAGAAGACAATTGGGAAAATGAAGCAAAGTTACATTTGATGGATGTATGTCCTCTTTTCACAGCTCCATATTCCTGGTACCGAGACCTTGTTCATTACCTTCAGGAAGGTGTGCTGCTAGAACATTGGAATTCCAAGCAGCGAAGAGTGTTGCGCCTTAAATCAGATGCGTATCAGATCATTGATGGAATTTTATTTAGGAAGAATTATGATGGAGTCCTTCTCAGATGTTTAGAGAAGGAAGATGCAAAAAAGGTCATAACTAAGTTGCATGATGGGCCTGTTGGAGGTCATTTTTTTGGAGATACGACCGCCCACAAGATTCTCAGAGCCGGGTACTATTGGCCCACGCTATTCAAGGATGCTCATGCCCATGTTAGAAAGTGCGATATCTGCCAGAGGTGTGGGGGAAGACAAGCCAAAGCAGCAGGACCATTGAAGCCGGTTATGATAACGGAACCATTTGAGCAATGGGGAATTGATATCATTGGAGAAATAAAACCAAATTCTTCCTTGCAGCACAAATATATTTTAATGGCAACTGACTATTTCACTAGATGGGTCGAAGCCATTCCGCTACGTAAAGTCAATGAAGATGCGGTCATGGATTTCTTGCAGGATCATATTATGACCAGGTTTGGGGTTCCAATTTCCTTGGTTTTCGATAATGCTGCTTATTTTTCTTCCATTAGATTAACTGCATTTGCTCATGAAAAAGGAATTAAGCTGCATTATTTTGCCAACTACTACCCACAAGGAAATGGTTTGGTAGAATCTACAAACAAGAATTTGATTAGGATTTTGAAAAAGACTGTCTAGAAAACCAGAGAAGTTGGCATTTAGCACTACCAAACACTCTTTGGGATGATAGGGTCACACCCAAGAATTCCTTAGGTGTGTCACCATATACCCTTGTTTATGGAAAAGAAGCTATACTTCCTCCTAACATTATGCTACCATCTTCCATAATAGCCCAAGAATCTAGAGGTACAGATAACAAAATCCTACAACTTAGAATCTATAATCTATTAAAGGCGGAGGAGTCTAGATCCAAAGCCAAAGAATGTTTTAAGCAACAACATGAGGTAGTGAAAAGGTTGTTTGATAAGCACAAAGCTGGAACAAAAGAATTTGAAGTGGGAGACTTGGTTCTTAAGTGGGATCACCCGCATGATGAGAAGGGAAAACACGCGAAGTTTCAACAGTTATGGGTAGGCCCTTTCCAAATTGTAGCAAAACTTGACCCCTCAACCTATACATTGCAAGATTTACAGGGGTGGGAGGAGAACTTACCAGTAAGTGGTTTAGTTCTTAAACCTTATTTTTCTTGATTTTTTGTTTTTATTTTTGTTTTGTACATAAATAAATTGATTTGTTTGTCCACTTTGATTTATTTCATTCCGGTTTTGTTTTTAGTTTAGATTTATTTTGATTTCAATAAAAGAGGCAAAATTTTGGTTGCATGGAAAGCATCAGAGTTCTGGATTAATTGAGATCTTTGGGTATTAGACTGTATCTTATTATTTGAATCTGATGGAATTTCTTCTAGTAAGTAGTTTTCCTAAATGGCTATGAACACATTGAAGTCCGACGTAATCCCTGAAAAATAACTCAGTATCAAAAGGTCTAGAATACTATTTCGAGGCTTCATCCATTTCACATCTAAAATGTCCTAGGGGGTAATAGCAAAAGACCCACGGAAAGGAAGCAAGGTAAACAGTATATTATATATAAATGATCCCATGCCAATAATTGAAATCCTAAAGGCAAATAAGAGTCAAAACTCCTAAAAGAAGCAATATATATCAAAGCAAGGTACCAAATCATATAAACATCAAATTGCCAAAAGTTCTTCTCCGTCCGTGAGCTAAAAATTAAATACATCTCTCACATAAAAGGACACTATGGATAGAGGAGCCTGAATAAAAATTCAGAAAGAAAGGCATGAGGAGGACTCAGAAGGACCAAAAAGTCCACAAGCACACAATAGTGCAAAATGACATGGGAATGAGGAACAAATGAATATCTCTATTTACCATATGTTACATTCCTGTGGTGTCCAAGCTGGAAGCTTCCCAAAGACAGAGGTAAAATGAAACTCATCTACTTGGCCTCAAAAAAGTTATCCTGACTTGGAGATTTTGGGTTTCCATTTCCTAACAGATTGGACTGTCATCAATGATTAGAGTACGTATGTTTGCCATTGTAGGAATACAGACATATAGAAGAATTCAATTATTGAACAGTCTGTTACTTAAGGAGGAGTTGATTTAGAGATCTGGGCTCACCAGGTAGTCGCCAACTGTTGCAGCGACAACTTTTTCCCAAATTTCTAAAAAATTGGGACCCTCCTTTCAAATTTTGTCTTGCTTAGTTTGATTAGGATTGCTTAATGTTACTGCAAGTTTGATCTTTGAGGATGCTTATTGAATGGATGTCATTGTTTGCTGATGCTACCTTTTGAATTTGAGTTTTGATTTATCGGTTATTTCTTTTTCTTCATTGTCGAAAGTTTTCAGTACAATGTATCGGAGCCGTAGTTCCTTGCAGAGCTGTCGTTGCGGAAGCTAAACGATGAATGTTTCGATGCATAGCTCCTATCTTTACCGAGCTCATGGAATTATGGCTTTTATTTGTGTTTTATTCGCTATTAGATCAATTTATGACTTTGGACAGAGGCCGTGCCTTTTGATTCCCACCGTTGCGGTCCCTTAGCAGACTAACCGTTCGATTAAATAACTTTCCGACCATCGATGTATGATGCCCGTTTTAGTACTTTTTTTTTTCGTCGACGAGTTGTTGTGCTCCGGAACCCCTAGACCATGGGTCACCCGCCGTTGCGGCATTCCAGTGAACTAACTGACCGATGTCAAGTGTTCTGATTCACCTATGGGGATTTTTATATGCTCGATGCCTAGTCATTTTCCTGCCATTGTTATAAGCTTGTAACTTGTTTCATGAATGACGAAATGTTCTTTGTTTTTTATCAAGTTAAGATTTTCACGTTGAAAACGCAGTACTAGGTTTCACTTTTAACGCTGGCTTTATTGGTAGTTTGGTTTATGTTTATTGAAGGTAGTCCAGATTAATGATGAGTTGTTCGTTTGATTGCAGACAAACCTAGGAGATTTTCTAGATTCAGTTGATGATTACTGCTGAAAAAAAGGAAATTGGCTGAAGAAAGGAAAAGCTGAAGCATAAAGAAGAAAGAAAAAATCGGAGACTGAAAAGATATCAAAAGGACCATCGGATTACAAAGCATAATCATTAAGAACACGGTCTTGAGCTTCGGGGGTTCGTCGGTTACCAGGATGATCTTTCTTACAAAGTGTTGTAAATCTTAATCTTGGTTTGAAATGAAATGTTCATATGAATCATGACCACTCACAAAAGACAAAACGGTTTGGGGAACCCAAAAGTCACGAGTCGGGGGGAAACCCAAAGGTTTTGCTGGTTTTTGTATAAATTGAGGAAAGTGAGAGGAAATAGGGGCTTTTTCCCAGTGAGACTTGTGAAAAACTTGTTGTAAGAGGAACTATTTCGTTTTGCAATAATATAATTACAATTTTTCCTGTTGGAGAAAGTTTTGGGTGGAATGTTCAAATGTTATGCAATGAATGATGTTGACGGGGAACTATTTCGTTTTTGGCTGTGATTCATTAACTATGAGATCGTTCTAACTTTCTGAACCTATCTTATTGTACAAATGTTCTCTGGTTTATTTTATGATGATTTCCACTATGAGTAATGAAGGTTTTAACAAACAATGAGCTATCTTGTTGTGCATATCTTTATTTATGTTTATGTGTTTTGATTCAAAGAACAACTACCTATGATTTATCTTAATACATGAACAATAGTACATTACTCATTAAATGATAATCTCGGTCCCTAGGGACAGCTTAGTTAGTTTTGTTTCTGTTGTGTGTGATTTAGATGCGAGAGAGTTTAAGACGAGAGGTAAGAACTTGCGCATCACATTGTGACTGCTCCTCGTATTCTTTATCAATATGCATGTTAGATATGTACTTGCACATCATACTTAAAGTTAAAAACACAAAAATATACACAGTGGACCGGGCCGCAACCGGTAAAACCCTTTATTTTTATTACTTGACCTACTGTAGCCGGACCGCAAACTAGACGGATTCCCCATACCAAACAGTCACGGGCTAGTTGGGAACGTTGACTGGGGAGAATCCCTTGCTGTTGTTGCTTGTGATTTTCCAGGCCTGAACAGAAACTTTTCTGAACTTGGTCCCTGGTGAGCCACTTTCCCTGGTGAAGGAGTTGGCCTACTTTGACAACTCGATATAGTTGGATATTCTGCTGGCGGGTGTTCTTGATCTATGTGTCCATAATCTGATCAGTTGTGCCTTGTTCCATGCAGTTGGGGTTTAACTCTATTGGTGTGAGTTGTTCTGCCATGGTTGATGTGTCCAGTAGATGTGGAAAGTAGGGCCGAAGGAGGTCCACATTGAACACTGGGTGTAGACCAAGGAATGTTGGAATACTGATCTCGAAGGCATTGTCTCCGATAGACTTGGTGATGGTGTATGGCCCATATCGTAGCAGGTGAAGCTTGCGATGGGGTCCAGTGAGGCGCTCCTTCTTCAAATGTAGCCACACTTTGTCGCCCACTTGGAAATTGTGTTGCACCCGATGCTGATCATGTCGCTACTTGTACTTAGCATTGGATTTGTCCACTATGTCATGAACCTATTGGTGAATGTGCTAAATCCACTCAATGAAGCTGTTCGCCTTGGAAACTTCAGACTGGATATGAGCTGAATCAACCTAAGTAGCTGCAAATGGCATGGCTACATCAATGGGACATAGTGGCTGGAATCCCAAGCCCAATTGAAAGGGGCTGTGGTTGGTTGAGCTATGGAGGGATTGGTTATAGTTGTGTTGTAAATAGGGGAGGATCTCATCCCATGTGCGTGGATGCTTTGAGTTGTACATGTGCAAAATGTGTACGATCATCCTGTTGACGACCTCTATCTAGCCATCAGTATGGGGATGGAAAGCTGTGGACTTAGTGAGCTTGGTGTCTAGCATTGAACATAGGATATACTAGAATGTACTAAGGAATATACTGTCCCAATATGAGATTATAGACTGTGGGATCCCAAAGTGTACCTACACTCATTCAAAGAAGAGTTTAGCAGTGGCTTCTGTTGTGATATTCTTCTTGCAGGCTGCCATTATGGCCATCTTTCATAATATTTCAATGACCCTAAACACACAGTCGTTGCTGTGCTTAGTAGAAGGAAGGAACAACATGTAATCCATGGAGATGGATTCCCAAGGTTGACTAGGGGTAGGTAATGGAGTATAGAGGCCTTGCTTCTTGATGGATGGTTTGGCAATGGTGCAGGAAGTGCAGGATCAGATGTACTTCCCGACGTCATGTCGAAGGTTTGGCCAATAGAAATACTTCTGCAGTACTGCCACTGTTTTCTCGACCCCAAAATGCCCATCGATCCGACTATAGTGCGCTTCCCAAATCATCTTGGCATGATCGCTTGAAGGAACACAAAGGTGTCCCATGTGACATAGTAGTACATCCTGGAGGTGAAATTTTGGAACTTGGTTTCCCTCCAAAAGTGTCTAGTATGTGTGGCTGAATTCTGGATCGCTCTTGTAGATAAGCAGCCAATCAGAAGTCTCCTACCCACAAGAGTTGAGCACGTTGGTTATCGCCACAATCGATGGTCGACTGAGGCAATCTAAAACATTATTGGTGCTTCCCTTCTTATACTTGATGTTCAAATGAAACTGTTGTAGATATGTGGACCACTTCTGATGGTGATCATTCTGTAACTTCCCTTGTGTCTGTATGAACTGCAGGGGTGAGTGGTCCATGTGGATGATCGTTTCCTTCCCCAAAATGTAATGCTTCCATTGTTGGCAAGCCTATACAATGGAATACATATCTTTTTCATAAGTGGGATATTTGCAGACTGTGTCGGACAATGTCTCACTGTGATATGTAACTGGATGCCCTTGTTGAGTAAGGACTGCCCCAATAGCATAGTCAGAGGCATCTATCTCGATCTCAAATGGTTGTTGCAAGTTTGGTAATGTGAGCACTGGGGCACAACAAAGGCGATGTTTCAATTTTGCAAACGCTTTCTATTGAGTTTCTGACCAAAATAATTTTGCTTTTGCTCCTCCCTTGGTGACTTGACTCAAGGGCCAAGTGATATGAGAGAATCCCAACACGAACCTGTGGTAGAAACTAGCAAGGCCCAGAAAGCTGTGAAGCTCTGTTAGAGTAGTCGGGGCTGGCCAATCCCGAATGAATTGGATCTTGGTTGGATCCACATGTACCCCACACTCATCAATAATATATCCCAGATACTGAACCTGGGTGATGCCAAAAGTGCACTTGTCCAAATTGGCACACAACTTGTGCTGCCGCAATGTTTGGAGGACTTGTCAGATGTGGTGGAGGTGCACTTCCCAAGTCTGGCTGAATATCGAGATGCCATCCAAGTACACTACTACAAATGAGTTGGTGAATGGTCGCAATATGTCGTCCATTAGTCTCATGAAGGTTCCAAGAGCATTTGTCAGCCCGAAAGGCATGGCCAACCATTCGAAAAGGCCCTCCTTGACTTTGAAGGCAGTATTCCACACATCGGTTGGTTCGATTGGTACCTGGTGACACCTGAAATTTAAGTCGATCTTGCTAAAATATTTCTCCCCTTTAAGCTGGTCCAGGAGGTCATCAATCCTTGGGATCGGGTACCTATTCTAGACAGTGATCTTGTTCAGCACTCGATAGTAAATATAGAGTCTCCAAGTCCCATCCTTCTTTTGTGCCAATACGATCAGGCTCCCACAGGGAAGTGAACTTGGCCGAATGTGACCCTTTTGCAGCAGCTCCTGAATTTGCCTCTTGATTTCATCATTCTCTAGAACAGAGCAGTGATAGATTGTTCCATTGGGAAGTGGCTCACCTGGGGTCAGATCGATGGGGTTCTTGACCTGACAGTGGAGAGGCACCCCAATGGGTGAGGTGAATATGTCTTGGTACTCCTCCATGACCTTGTCCATTTGTTGTTGTCATGTAGAGGGGCCCTGTCTGGAGGTCATGGCCACAATATTCTTCTTTCCTTGAGGGATGATCATCAAGAAAACAAACTTCCCAGTTTTGGAAATGAGCTTACTACATTGTTTTGCAGTAAACAAAGTGACAGCAGCAGGAGGTGGTACCTCTGGTATCTTGTACAAATTATTTCCCAACGTAATAATAACAGCATGAGGCCAGGACTCATACAAATCATGTCACTTACATAAGTATGGTTAACCTAATAATACATCACAAACATTAAGAGGAGCAATATCAGATAATACCTCATTAGTGAAGGGCTTGATGTTGTAGGGAAGGTGACACTGCTGGCTGACGCGGAGATCCCATCCTTGGTGAAGCCACCCAATGGTGTGCGCCTGCGGGTGTGCTGTGGTTGGAAAACCCAACCGCTTCATGACCTCTACTAAAATCAGGTTCTTTTGGCTCCCATTGTCGACAATGAACTGTAGCGGGGAACCCTTTACCTACATCTGGGAGTGGAACATATGCTCCTCCTCCTCTGAATCTTCTGGTTCTTTCTTTTGGATCTTCATGGTGGCAACAATGGCGTTGGGCTCTGCATCGATAATATTATTCCCTCTGTCATTCCCCTTCTGGGGTTCTGATTTAGTGTTATAGTATGCATATGATTCAGAATCCTTTATCTCGGCCACCAGTGACTGCTTGGCCCGACACTCACTTGTGTTATGAGTGGGGCTCTTATGGAACTCACACCACTTTCCCGCTTCCTTCTTTGGCTTTTTAGTGTTACTCTTTGCTTGTGGATTTGGAAAGTTTTCTTGAGTTTCCATGCCTTGGTTGTGTCCTTGGTTCTGTGGTTTGGGGGCACATTTCCCTTGCTTTTGATTCGCAGATCCAAAGTCTCACTTTTTCTGTTTGAATTTTTTCTCAATTTTGGCAGCATACCGATATGTTGTACCAAGAAAAGAGATGTTGAGGAACTCCATTTCCTCCTGAATGTATTTGTGCAGAAAACTACGTTACTTCAACACCAAATGTTTCTCTAAATCTTTGATACCCAACTTGGTGCGCAGGGTATGGAACAAATTCATCAGCTCATGCACATATTGATCTCTTTGTTGCCGCGACATAGTCCATTGTATGTACTTGTCCTCATAGCTCCCCACCGGATAATATTGTCCCTTTATGGCATTTAGGAAAGAATTCCAAGTGGGTACATCTGAGAATAGAGAGGATTCCTCCTCGTCCTTTCTCTCATCGTAGGTTTCCCACCAGTCCTTGACATGGGGGGAGACTTTGAGTAGATAAAAGTAATCTTTTCCTGATCGAAAAAGTCATGAATCGAGAAATATCCTTCTAATAGATTCAACCATCTATCTACGATGTCTGCATCTATTCAGCCATCAAATATGGGAATGTCAAAGTTTACTTGTACCTTAAAATGGGTTGCGCCTCCAGATTGGCTGCTAGATGCAGATGCGCCGCTAGTGGGAAATCGTTGAAGGATCTTGGCAAAGTTATCCATCATCGCGTTCCTTTGTTTTTCAAGGGCCTCCTCGAGCAACATTTTGATTGGATATTTTGCACCCTTGTATTTCTTTTCATCCCACATGGGTGGCCGTCGGGATTTGCGAAGCTGATCTTGCAAAGGTTCAACCAGATCGAACCCTAACTCTTTATACCCTGCCCTCGTTGGGGACATGCAAAGAAGGATCGAGAAAGAGCAAATTGCTCTGATACGACTGATTCAGATTTATGCAGGAACGCAACATAATACACAAATAACCATAGAAACAAATATGCAGTAGAAATAACACTTCATTTCATTAATCAATAACTGAAACTTGTTTACATACGGAATGGAAATAAACTAGCTAGAGTGCTAGTAGCTTATCTTTGGGAAGAGATGTGGTGGCTACATGCCTCTGAACTCTGTGTTACATTGAGGCTCGAAGGCCTATATATTATTGATAAACAATGGAAACCCCACACATCCAAAAACCTAACCCTAGGAGGTGAAACGCCAGAATGTGGGCCCTGTTGGGTAACTTGGTACATCAATTTCCCAGTGTCGTAACTTTAGAATACTACCTCCGTTTGACATGCATGATACATTGTTAGAAAGATACGTTTAAGGAATACATCCATAAATGACAAATATGAGGTCCAGAATGGACTCACATTTTTCCGACCATTCGATGTCGAAAAAAAGTCGTTTAGGGCCTCAAAACGGCTCTGGAAGTTTAGGACCCAAAAACTGCCAAAAATAGTAAATTATGCTACAATTAAGGAAACTAGAAAACTGAAAGAAACAATGGCAGGGGTCCAAGTGGAATAGGTGGGTGGCCACCAATATCCTCGTGGATCACAAAGTTAACTACATCTTTCTTCATTTCACTCCAATAAAATAACGGTTTAAATATGCATACATCATCTTCAAATATTGAACTTCTTCATTGGATGGTACATAAATTCTCTTGTTATACCGCAATAGTCCATCTTCCACAAACACATACCCTTCATACTTTGGGATCTTCGTTACCTCATTTTCTAACTCCATCTTGAAATCTCTATACCACTCATCTTCCAATTGTAATTTCAATATCTTTTCCCATAAATTTGTCTTTAAGGGCACTATGGAAAATATACGGAGCCTTAGAATTAGAGCACCCGCCACCTTATTCATCGTCCCCTTGTTGTACGATATTTCAAAATCATATTTTCTCATTAATTCAGACCACCTCCTCTTCCTAGCATTGAGGTCACTTTCGGTAAAAATATATTGTAACCCATGGTGATCTGTCTTTAACTCAAATTTACTTCCTACTAGATAATGTCTCCATAAACGCAAAGCATAAACTATAGAAGCAAGCTCTAAATAATGCGTTGCATAGTTCTCCTCATGAGGTCTAAGTTTCCTTGAAGAATAAGCCATCGCCCTACCTTCTTGCATCAAAACACCTCCTAGACCTTCTTTCGATGCATCAGTACACACTAAGAAATATTGATCCATATATGGTACCTTAAGAACTGGAGCTGTCGTCATCAACTACTTAAGCTTTGCGAATGCCTCCTCACATCGTTCTGTCCATAAGAATTTATTGTTCTTCTTCTATAACTCCGTAATTGGGCTTGCAATTTTTGAGAATCCTTCTACAAATCTTCTATAATACCCTGCTAATCCCATAAAACTATGCACCTCATGCACATTTGTCAATGCTGGCCATTCAAGAATGGCCTCAATCTTTGTGGGATCCACCGCTATTCCATCCCCGGTTATAATATGTCCTAAATAATGAATCTTTGATTGGAAGAAGGAACACTCTGATAGTTTAGCGTGTATCTTGCACTCTCTCAAACATTGCAACACAAGTCTCAAATGCTCTTCGTGCTCTTGTTGCGTCCTTGAGTAAATACATATATCATCTAAAAACACTTGCACAAATTTATCCAAGTACTATCTGAATTCACTGTTCATCAAGTTCATGAAAACTACAGGTGCATTCGTCAACCCAATTGGTACTACGACAAACTAGAAATGCCTATATCGTGTCTTAAATGCAGTCTTTGGTACATCTTCTTCTCTAATTCTTAGTTGATGATATCTCGACCTTAGATATATCTTTGAAAATATCATTTCCCCTTTCATTTGATCAAATAGATTGTCAATTCTTGGTAAGGGGTATTGATTCCTTATTGTTGCTTTATTCAATTGACGATAGTCAATGCAAAGTCTCCATGAACCATCCTTCTTCTTCACGAATATCACTGGTGCTCCCCAAGGTGATATACTAGGGGAAATGAAACGTAAATCTAAAAGCTCTTGGAGTTGTATCCGCAATTCTTAAAAACTATGGTGTTGTCATGCGATAGGGTACTCTATATATAGGTTTGGTTCCTGGCTTAAGTTCGATAGTGAACTCAAGCTCCCTCTTAGGTGGTAATCCTGGTATTTCTTTACGGAATACATCAGAGAACTGGGACGATATGGGATGTTGAATTATATCGGTAGTGTCTTTCTTGTTATTCATTACTACCATTGCATACAACTCACATCCCTTATGCATGCTTTTCTTCAATTGCAATGCTGAAATAAACCTTAATGATACACCTCTTTTAGTCCCTATTAGGATTCTATTATGCCCGAAACCATCTATAGACATTATATTTTTCTCCTTACAGTCTAACACCACTAAATGGGTTTCTAACCAGTCCATCCCTAAGATAACATCATATGATCCTAATGCCGTAGCATAAAGGGATACTCTTGTAACACACATGCCCAGTTCTACTTCACAATCCTTGACCAATTCTCCTACTCTTTGAGTAATACCTGATGCCATTTCTACTACTTCGAAATCATCTTGCTTGATTGCCATCATCTTACATCTAGACAATGCTTCATAAGAAATAAAAATTTGAGTTGCTCCTGGGTCTACTAAAAGAGAGAAGTTCTTACCATTTATTTTACATGTCGTTTCTTGCATGATGGACTGATGTTCTGCCTAGCGGTTGTTGACTGCGGCATGAATTTGGTGTGCCTTGCCTAAGTCTCCAACTGTAGTTTGTCTCTTTCCCTGACTATAATCTTTCTGGGCTTACAGACAGTCTCTCTGGAAATGTGGTTCTCCACAAATCCAACACCCCCCCTTTGGGGCCTTCCTTTGGACACTTGATTGAATAAAAGTAAATCCACGACTATACTAGGGGCGTTGCACTACTGGATTTCCACTATGATGTTGTGATTGCACTGCTGGTGGTGTATATGGTGGTCTTTGTCCACTGAGTGCACGTCTCTGACTACATGTTGTGGGACACTTAAATGAATCTCGACGTTTGGTCACTAGTCACGAAGCACTAGCTGACTGGAATCATGGTCTCTATACCACTGCTATTGAAGATCGAGGTGTTCAAGACTGCCCACCTCCTACAAGCTCTTCCTCAACTATGATAGCTTTTTGCACTACTTTGTGCAAGGTACGTGGCATTAAAATACGTACTTTTTCCTTAATGTTGAAGTTAAGTCCATACACAAATTTATTACTTGCAACTTCTCTGTACTCAAATGTGGAGCATATCTCAATAGTTCCATGAATTTAGATTCATACCTTGGGACTGATCGACCTCCTTGTCTCAAGGAGTTGAATTCATTCAACTGCCTTTCAATAAACTCTTCAGAAAGGTAACATTCATGAAAACGATGTTCAAATATTTCCCAAGAGACCTCTGTTATTTCAATCCCAAGCTACGACAACAAAGTATTCCACCATAGCAATGCACTTCCCTTGAGTTGCAATATAGCCATGCGCACTTTCATGTTTGAAGTATAATCACGTAATGCACAACACATGGACATGTTCTCAAGCCATGCCTCAACTGCAATTCCATCAGGTGCGCCCCAAAATTCTAGAAATTTCACTTTCTCAATTTCCCTTTGAGCACTTTCCTTGGATGGTTGTTGCGATCCTTCTGTAGGTGCTAAGGCATATCTATTCTCTTGGTATAGCCGACTAATCAATGCATCGGACATCCACTCAAATTAATGCATCATATTCATTACTTCACTTGCAGGTATATGGGTCGTTTCTTCCACTGATGGTGGAGAACGTGGAGGCGAAAGCTGCAAAGGAGGTGGTGCACTACACCCCCTAGCCCCTCTACCTATCCTTCCTCTTCTTCCCCTAGCATCCATGCTTCCTGAATTTGCAAGGTGAATAAGTCATGCATCAGTTTCCAAACACTACATAGAAAATAAATAAAAAATAACTTAAAGAACAATGAGCCCAAGGTCCTATAGTTGGAACCATGCTCTGATACCATGTGTAACACCTCATTAACTCTAGGTCTAGTAACAAGGAAAATACACATACATTTTTTTTTTACTTAAGGCAATCCTTCATGACTTATTCTTTTAATCATAGAGATTATTTTTATGATGTCTTATGTTATTGGATATGGTTCTATAATTTCAAAGTCCCATAACGATGAGATCATTCACAGTGATCCACTTTCACTAACCATATAGCTGGCCTAATTCGTTTTATCCTTGTCAAAGACTTCTATCTTTTATAATTCTAAACACTAGTATTACTTTATTTTGGATTCATTTTCACTGACAACATTCATAATAAATATGGTTGATATTTAATATTAATGATATTGTATTCAACAATTTTTATGAAATTAAATATAAGATCATACCCTGTTCTGAATTATAAAGACGTATTTAAAGCAAAGGCATGGAGGTACAGAATGGTAACGTAAACATGGAAACAACAAAAAGAAATCAATTCCTGTATACTCTGGAATGTTTTCAAGTTGCGACTCAACACAAATCAATGTTCAAATTATCCAATCATGGGGATTGGTCAAGTTTCATATAGTTGACCCATATAAATTCATGTGGTCTAAATTCTTTTAAAAAATCAAAGCAATGGTATCCGTAAGCATGAAAATTTGACAATGAAACACCATCTTACACATTAATTTCAATTTATTACAACAGAATCCAAAAATATTCACTCGCTATTGCGATTTTATAATATACTACATCTAAACTTTTTATCCACTAGATATTATAAGCCTTCAACCAAATTAATGGAATTCATGTGGTCCTCGATAAATAAGTAAAGGACTAAATAAATGCCATCACGATTTAATAAAGTGCCATACATGACTATTTATCAACTAGGTATCATATGCTTCCAATTAAATTAATTGATTTCTTGTGAACCTTCAATAATCCTGCAAAAAAATATTGTAAAAGACTATCAAAAAGCAAACTATATATGCAAAATAATGCTCACATGTAACTGGATCTGTAGTGGTAAATATTTTTCCAAAGAAAAGTTTAGATAGCCCCTTAATGCTTCTCTGTCGTATGTGGATGGTACCCAATATAACCTTATTGACTTTGATTACAATGCTTAGTTGGTAAGGACATCAGTTGATGCATACAATAGAGGCAGAAACACCTCCTACATAAAAATCAGAACACTCAACCACTCACAGTTGCCCATCATATTGTCTTCAATGGTAAATATATCTAACTGTCCTCAACAATGTGCGCCATTCTAGAAAAATTGAAAATATGCTTCTTATACCAATGAATCTATAATGTAAATAAATACAAATTAATAAGTTCCACAATACAAATAGATTATCTAGCAGTTACCTACATTATTATGATGCACATGTTTAACGTTGTATTTTATCTAGCATGCAATATTGCTTCTGCCACTTGTCATCTATCATTGAACTACATAAAACAATGCACCTTTCACACTTGTCAAGCCATTGCCTACATCGTGAGCCACAACTGACCCGAGAAGCCATGGGAGCACGGTAAGACCATTGATTCTCCCTCTTCTACCATGAATGGTGAAAAAGACGAATGAAAAGTGAACAAAGGCTTTGGAAAATTTTACCAAAGGACCATCCAACTCACAGTAAATGTCTACAACGCAAAAGCTAATGCACCAAAATAATCTGCTATATCACACAGGTGATAAAAAAGAGCACCGATTCAACGATTAATGCATACTTATGAGCCAACAACGTTAACGTGACACCATAAGAACATTAACAAGATACCATACTAAGTATTAAGGTCGATATTGCGGCAACATGATACCTAGGCTAAGAATAACACAACTCCAGGATTCCTACTAGAACACTAAGATTGTAATGCAATCTTTCCTAAATCTAAATTGGAGTATGACCTGCAAGGATAGATCGTTATCAAGAAAAAGGTGTTTACAGGTAAAAATAGAAACGCTTTGTCCTTGTTTAAATTCTGAAATCTACCAACCTGAAGGTCAAACTGTCAATTACCGAACCAGAGAGATGGATTTTTCCAGATTACCATGAAGGGATAAATCAGTACCAATTTCATTGATCCGTAATATGAACAATACTAATCTATAATAAAATTCATTTATAAGATTTCATTAATCTAATATATACATTATATCTATAATAAAATGCAGATACTAATTCATTGATTTTTAATAAATGCACTGCAACAACAAATTTATAATAACAAATTGACAATGCATAAAACCTGTGTTTCTTTGTGCAGATTTGTGCCAAGTTATTTCTGAGGATTCCACACCATGATCTCCGTCAGGTTCCCATGAATTTTGATCAATTCCCAATCGTAAGAGATCCATCGATTGACCTTGCTACCAATTCCACTGGTACTCTCTTTCCCTAAGGACCCTCGAGCTGAAATGGGGTTGCAGGAAGAAATACCTTTAGCACGATCAGGGTGTGTAGATTCTCTAAGGGTCCTCCCAACCCCATTCACACACCGATTAAAAAAACTATCCATTTTCACCTTCGAACTCACTTCGACATTATTTCATCCATCCAATATTAGGGCTTGCATTCTGTGTGTGACCAAACCTTATTCATTTATTTATATGCTTTTTTAGATTCTTTTTGTTTTTCTTTATAATATAAAATCATATTTGTTTATTTCTATTTTGAATTCATATTTATTCCATTTGAATGGATTTCCTTTCATATCCATATATGCAATTTCCCTTCTTCCTTTCTTAACCTTTCTAATGTTGATTTTAGCGTTTCTTTCCTTAATTCTTCTCATTTCCATTTTACATGTTTCCTTGATTTTTGTTTTTGTCTCCTAGTTTTGTGTGTGTGCATTTGTGTTTCCAATTAGAAATCACTTTTTTATTATTATTTTTGTCATAATGGTACACTTTCCTTTAATTTATTTCTAACTCATGAATTTATTATTTAGTTATTAAATATTTACAACTTTATAGTTTAATAATTGCATTTGTTTATCATAGTGATATCAAGGGTGCCATGACCATCTTCATGCCCTTCAAATATCTCATTTTCTATGGTGGGGAGTTAGTCTGAAGGCTGATACCATGTTAACTCATTCCGATCTAAGCTGTGGAGAGACTCATGTTTACTGAGGAATAAGGCCAACACCTCATTGCGCGCCCCTCGGTTAATCCTCGTGAGTGATCGAGTCCGCGGCCTACCCTCATGGGAACATGCCTCTTGTAAGTAAAAGCCTCTCTCACTTTTCAACCCTCCGCATGGAAAATAGGCGCTAATCATGTTGGTACCTTCTTCCATACAACCCCATCATCCTTTTGTGGATAGATTGGAAATCATGATCATGTGCCTGCACACATGAAACCCATGTGCATTAATTGTACTATACAATTAATTGAAATATTAGTTCAATAAATTATATCACCTGATATCATATCTATACTCAATCTGGAATTCATGCGGAATTAAGACCACCTTGTATCATTGCGCATTTGGGTCCCTGTCACACTGGAAAATTGTCAAAGCATCTACCAATATATTGTAAGTAACGAAAATTACTTATATTTTTCATTCATGCATCATAAAATCAATAATATCGCATCATATAAATCTATCTAAAAAATCCATTTATTCATGAGTAACCAATGTGACATAACAATCAATATATATATATATAGATAGATAGATAGATAGATAGATAGATAGATACACACACACACACACACACACACACACACACATATATAAGTCATTTTAATTCATAGTATTAAACCAGGTCATTTGATATCAAATGCCCTCAAACAATAACATATTTTTAACATCGAAATAACATGGAAAAACAAGGCACTACAATGGTGCATCATATAAATATATTTATAAAAATCCCATTTATCCATGAGCAACCAAATGCATCATCATAATCATGTTGAATTATTGTAACTTTGAATTGTATTTACTTATTACCCTGATGTTCCTATCGGGAGAATCATTTATATTTTATTGTACCCCGATGTTCCTATCGAGAGAACCACTGAGAGTCATGAGGAAAACGCATCCATTTTAATTCAGGTCATTAGCACCCTAATTAATATATTATTAAGTTGTTTTTTTCCTCCTAAAGAAGTCGGCCCAGTCTATTTTAGTGGGGCCGACTTGGTGGAGTGAATTTTCAAGTGAACGAAAGAATATAAATAGAAGTGAGGCTCCTCTCACTTCTACACACTCACACTCACTTGTGTAGCACAGAAGAGAGAGAGACAAGCAGTAGCTGCAAGGAGGAGAAGGATTAGTCTGGGGTTTTAGCTTTTATCTTTTGATCATCTATATTGAGGAAGCTTTTGCTGGGTTTTTCCCTTTAGGGTTTTCCCAGGATAAATCTGTGTTGATCTTGTGATACTGTTTCTTTCAGTGATCCTGTCTATATGCTTTTGTTATGAAATTGAAATTTAAGACTGATGGTCTAGCGTAGCATATATGAAATATTAACATGGTATCAGAGCTAACTTGAATAAGACAACTTTCACAAGAGAAAAAGCTCTCTCTCTCTCCCCGACAAGAAATCAGGGTTTCGAGAAAGATTTTGAGTTTTAAAACTGCTTGCATGGAAATTTGCACCCTCCCATAGCACATCTTTATGAGCTAGGGATTGAAGTTTTTGGAGGAGTAGATCTCCCGAAAATTCAAACCATAGTTTGACATTTGCACCAGAAAACTGCTGGAAGTTGCAGTGCTGAATCTCGCAAGTTAGATTTGAAAGGTGAAGAATTGAGATCTCCACAAACCAAGCACACCAGTCTACTCACCTCATTCAAGTGCATCTCCTGGTAAGACCAGTTTCTTATTTTCCATATTTTCAATTTTTTGTGATCTCCTGTCAAGATGGCCCCAAGCATCAAGCTTGAGGACAAGCTAGAAGGCATAGAGAATTACAAAGCATGGAAATACATAATTGGTCTCATTCTCAAGGAGAATGATATTGAGAAATATATCAAGGATGAAGTTGCAGAACTTGAAGAGGTTTAAGCTAAGGGGAAGCACAAAAAGGATCTAATTAGGGCACAAAGAATTATTGTTGACTCCATCAAGGATCACTTAATCTCTCAAGTGTGATGTAAGAAGTCTCCAAAATAAATGTATGATGCCCTAGCAAGGATGTATGAAGGAAGAAACATCAGCAAAAAGATGAATCTAAGAGCTCAACTGAAGAGCACAATGTGAGAGTCATGGAGAATCCATCCAGGACTCCCAGTTCAAGGAACAACTAGAAGCCATTGGAGACAAACTTTATGAAGATGAATTGGTTATGACTTCTCTCAATGGTATCACTAGACCTTGGGAGTCATTCATCCAGATGATGTGTGCCAGGAAGGAAAACATGAAATTTGATGTTGTATGGGAAGACGGTATTCAAGAGGAGACTAGATTGGCAAATAGAGAAGCACTACTAAAAGAAGATGATCAAGCCCTAGCCACTCAGTACCAAGAGAAGAAGAAGTCGACCTAACTTCAAGAAGGGAAACCACAGGGAGTATTAACCTCCCAAAAAATTCCAGAAGACAAGATAAAGTCTCCCTGATAGGGACTACTCCGACTTCCAATGTTTTCACTATGATAAGATAGGACACATTTCCAGAAAATGTCCTTTGAAGAAACAAGAATACAAGAAGAGGAACAACAACAACAAAAGGCATCATGCACATTTAGCTGAAGATGAAGATGAAGATGAAGAAGAAGAAGAGGAAGGACCTCAAAGGAAGCAAGCAAGAGAAGAAGATGCAAAAGAGTATGTACTATTCTCTGCACTCTCTGGGTCTGTAACAACTAGAGTATTAAATTGAGCACATAGATCTGTAGACAAACACACAACTCACAAAGTAGATCACACAATTCACTCAGCAATTGAAGAATGAAACAGTGCAAAAATGGCTTGCTGCCGTGAATGCTTTCATTAATAAAAAAAGTAATCAGATAATAATTACAATGAAGTACAATGGCTTTAATAGCCACATGAGGAAATTCAAATTGATAGACTCTACTTGACTGTAGGTAACTAAGACCTTGTCTAAACAACTATCGGAGGACTCAATAGTTAACTAACCTTGTCTAAACCATAACCAGAGTTCATTGGAGCTCTAAAACACAACTCAAGTGTTACATTCAGTGTTGACTAAGGTTAACTGACTATGGTAGGTGAGAAATGCGCCCCTCCTGAGTGCAATCAAGTAAACCTAGCGCTAACTGAATGTAGAGGACTAGAACTGAATGTAACTGGCTCCTAACTTATCTTAACTAGTCATCAACTAAACTGAACTGACCTTGGTTGGTTTCAGCACTCCCAGTGGCTTCCTAAATTGTAGGGATTATTCTAGGAGGCTCCTAAACTGATGCAATTAAGTAAAATCAGTGGCAGTAAGCCTCAATTAGTATCCAGACACTTTAGTAACTGAAACATGTGCCCCAATTAGGCCAAGTGGACCCAATGGTGCTAATGACCATAAATAGACTGGATGGACTCCCGATTTAGACATGAATCCTGATTTAGGCATATGACCAAATTTGGACAAGGGAGGATTAATAATCCTAAAACCCCCCCTGAATGCTAACTTGGACAATATGTGGGCCCTGGTAACTAAGACCATAGGTCACCCATTACATCAAGTAAAATAAAGTAACTGCTTAATACAAGGAGTTGGGGGAAAAACCACATGGGAAAAAATCCCCCCCTCTATCTAAGCAGGTAGAATCAGGTCTCAAGTTTGAAAAACTTGAAAATATGTTGCTGCAATCTTCATCTCTATGAGGTAGTGAAGCATCATGCATGGTGTGTTGTGCACAGGTATTCTGGGGCCTTGCATGTAGACATCTCCTTCTTCTCCAAAAATGATGATGGAAGGAAGGAGGATGTAACCTTTGTCTCTTGTTGAATGAAGAGGTGTATGATCATATCCATTATTTTGAATGTAGTGAGATTGATCCCTTGCCATATGGCATCTTTCAGAGAGTCTAGAGCATCTCCTTGAAGGAGGTAAGATTGCATGGCATAGCGCAAGGGTCTTTCCTTTCTGAGTGTTAGGTGAGTTTCCAGTCATCTTCCTTGCTTCCAGTTTGGAAGTAGGGAATGAATCTAGATTTGAGTCACCCTGAATCTCAATCTCATAAACCGATAAAGATGGATCTGCAATACTAGTAGAAGCTGTAAAAGAAGTGGATGCAATGATTTTACCTTCCCTTGCAAGTGGCTACTGAGAGTGCACTGGTTCTGAAAAAGGCATGAAATGTGAGAACTCATATGCTTTTGAAGCATGATTTGCAGTACCCTTTGCTATGATGCTCCCAGTAGAGATATCTGTGATCTCCACTGAGTCAGGACCGAACTTCACTCGCTTTAGAGATCCAGTATGGGTCATCTAATAGACAGATAACATGTTTGAAGCTAGGGAGGGAACAAATAGCACATCTTTGAACCTTCCATGTTCAAGGTTGATAGAGCCCTTCCCCTTTGTTTTGACTTTACTGTTATTGCCCATCTGAATACTAGGACCATCAAAGGACTGAAAAGAAGAGAATGATTCTCTAGATGCAGCCATATGGTTGGAAGCTCCAAAATCAATGAGGAATACATGTGATGATGTGCAACAAGCCTTTACTTTGGCATTCTTCATCATCTTCTTCTTCAGAGTCATCCTTCCTTGCGCTAGCAGGTACATAAATGTTATGTTTCTTCAAAAGAAGAGCCATTTCATCAAGTTTTCTTCTCATACAGGAGCATTCTGAATGAAATCCCCTTCCACAGTAAGAGCAGAGGACCTTTCCTTTTCCATTCTTCTTGCTTCTGTTCGAACCTGAAGGTTCTTTTGACTGCTCTTTCTTCACAAGAGACTCATCCCTTTGCTTCCCTTTGTCATTCGCTACCTTATCTCCTCTTGAAACTAGAGCTAGATATTTGGGAGATCGAATGATCCCCATTTGGACCACTTTATCATTCTCAGAAATAAGAGATTGGATGAAGGCATTAAGAGTGGGAATCTTCCAATTTAGAGTAGTGAGCCTTACTGTTTGGAAGGTGGATACAAAGACTGAGTAGTCTGCATTGAGCTTTGTGAGAATGGAAAGGATGAGCTGATGTTCATCCTTCTCCACTTTGCATTGCTTCAACTGATATATCAGGTTCTTGAACTTTGTGAAGAATTCATTCAGTGATTCGAAATTGGATGGATTAAGAGTGATCAGATCATTTTCTAGCTGATGGATCCTCATCTCATCCTGCTTATCAAATAAGGAGGCAAGCTTTTCCCAAAACTCTTTGGGAGTATTCAATTCTTAGATGTGGAATCGAATATCTCTAGAGACTGAGGAGAGCAAGTGTCCAAGGGCTTCATCAAGCCTGTTCATGTACTTAGCTTTGTCTTTATCTGAAGCTGGCTCTGCCTCTATTTCTTCTATGAGTCTAAAGAGCTGCTTGGTGCGGAGCATTACCACCATGTCTCCCTTCCACTAGTGATAGTTGAAGGGAGTGAGAGGCTCCATTGGATGAGCCATTATGAATGTAGTAAGAAGGACTGAGCTACTGTAGCGAATGCAGTGAGAAGAAAGGGCTGCTTGTAGCGAATGCTATAAGAAAATTTGATAACCTGTCACACAATCAAACATACAAAGTAAGGTCGACAGTCTACACTTTTGGAATTTCCTTCACACCCAGCATAGTTGATCAAGCAAGCTTGATCAATAATTTTCTAACTTGGTATATTAAGCGGTAAATTATCCGCTTCTGGTGTAGTATTGGAAGGAGCAATTTGCTAAAAAAAATGATCCAGCTAGAGATATGAGGAGGAGAAATGCCTTGTCCGCTGAGGCTCTGATACCATATTAAATTGAGCACATAGATATGTAGATAAACACACAACTCACAAAGTAGATCACACAATTTACTCAGCAATTGAAGAATGAAACATTGCAAAAATGGCTTGCAGCTGTGAATGCTTTCATTAATAAAAAAAGTAATCAGATAATAATTACAATGAAGTACAATGGCTTTAATAGCCACATGAAATTCGAATCCACATGAGGAAATTCGAATTGATAGACTCTACTTGACTGTAGGTAACTAAGACCTTGTCTAAATCACTATCGAAGGACTCAATAGTTAACTGACCTTGTCTAAACCATAACCGGAGTTCATCGGAGCTCTAAAACACAACTCAAGTGTTACATTCAGTATTGACTAAGGCTAAATGACTGTGGTAGGTGATAAATGCACCCCTCCTGAGTGCAGTCAAGTAAACCTAGCGCTAATTGAATGTAGAGGACTAGAACTGAATGTAACTGACTCCTAACTTAGCTTATCTAGTCATCAACTGAGCTAAACTGACCTTGGTTGGTTTCAGCACTCCCAGTGGCTTCCTAAATTGTAGGGATTGGTCTAAGAGGCTCCTAAACTGATGCAATTAAGTGCAATCAGTGGTAGTAAGCCTCAATTAGTGTTCCCCACACTTTAGTAACTGAAACATGTGCCCCAATTAGGCCAAGTGGACCCAATGGTGCTAATAACTATAAATAGACTGGATGGACTCCCGATTTAGATATGACTCCTGATTTAGACATATGACCAAATATGGACAAGGGAGGATTAATAATCCTAACATAGAGAAGACACGTGGCTTATTGATAGTGTTGCTTCAAAGCACAGGATGGGATAAAAGAAAAATCTTTCCAAACTTGAAGAAAAGAACTCTCCTCAGAAACTATCTTTAGGAGATGACTATCAATATCCAGTCAAAGGAATCGGTGAGGCAAGCTACAAGCTTGATTCAGGAAATCCCCTGAAGATGAAGGAAGTTCTATATGTACCCGGTCTAAAGAAGAATTTACTTTCTATCTCAGCTTTAGATAAGAAAGGATTCAAAGTTGCATTTATAGATGGCCAAGTACATGTGTGTCCCAAAGGAAAATCAATTGAAGATGCAATTGTAATCGGTGAAGAAGAAGGAGGCCTGTATAAACTCAAGGGACATTCATAAACATCCCTTGTTCATGAGTCCACTAACCCTAGTGAACTGTGGCATATAAGGCTTTCCCACATCAATTAAAAAGCACTACCTCATGTGAAAAAGGTAGTGACGGGATTACCAGACTTGAAGATCAGCCATGAAGGCATCTGCAAAGGATGTGCAAAAGGAAAGAATATCAATAATCCATTTTCAAAGAGTGAAACAAAAACTAAAGGTACGTTGGAATTAATTCATTCAGATGTATGTGGTCCAATCTCCTCCACATATTTGAGTGGTTTTGAATATTATATTACCTTTATTGATGACTATTCAAGAAATACATGGATCTACTTCTTGAAAGCAAAGAGCGAGGTGCTTGAAAAATTTAAGGAATTCAAAGCCTTGATAGAGAATTTTTCAGACAAGAAGATAAAGACACTCCAATCAGACAATGGCGGAGAGTATACTTCAAAATAGTTTGAAGCTTTTTGTAAAGGTGTTGGAATCAAGAGGGAATTAACTACTCCCTACAATCCTCAACAAAATGGTGTTGCGGAAAGAAAGAACAAAACCATCATGGAAGCAGTGAAGACAATGATATATGATCAAGATCTTCCAATGCATCTATGGGCAGAAGCAACAAGAACTGATGTCTATGTACAAAATAGAATATCTCACGGTGCTCTTGGATTCAAGACTCTAGAAGAGATGTTCACGAGAAAGAATCCTGAGGTAAGTCACCTCAAAATATTTGGTTGTCTAGTATATGTTCATATACCGAAAGAGAAAAGAACCAAATTAAACCCCTCTGAAAAGAAGGGGATATTTGTTGGATACTGTGAAGTGTCCAAGGAATTCAGAATTTACATTCATGTATTCCATCACATGGAAATCAGTAGAGATGTAACATTCAATGAAGAAGTAGCTCTCAAGAGATCCAGAAAATGCCAACATGAAGAAGTGTATGAGGAAGATACACCTCCCAGAAATGTCGAGGCTACATTCCTCCCTGAAGATGAAGCACCTGAAGATCATGATATGATGGAACCACACTGAACATCCTACGATGGAGATATCATGGAAACAAAAGCCTGCTTGGGAAAGAAAAATTATACAAGAAGCAAAAAGATATGGAGCTACTGAAGGCTCCACAAGGATAAGCAAGAAGCCCAAGACATTTTCTAACTATGTAGCTTTGATGTATGATCTTGTAGATCAAGAACCTATAAACTATGAAGACGTTGTACAGAAGAAATAATGGGTAGAAGAAATGACGGAAGAGTATCAGTCCATAATGAAGAATGATGTTTGGGATATAGTTCCCAAACTAGAAGGCAAGAGTGCAGTATCCTCCAAATGGATCTACAAAATAAAACATGCAGCTGATGGAAGTATAGAAAAATACAAGGCAAGATTTGTGGCTAGAGGTTTCTCTCAGAAAGAGGGAATTGATTATGAAGAAACATTTGCACCAGTAGCACGATATACTTCAATTAGAGCTATCATGAAACTTGCATCCATGATGAAGTGGGACTTACACCAGATGGATGTGAAGACAACCTTCCTGAATGGTGTGATTGAAGAAGAAGTATACATAGAACAACCACAAGGATTTGAAGTTGAAGACAGACGGACTCACGTATGCAAATTGAAGAAGGACCTGTATGGCTTGAAGAAATCTCCTAGAGCTTGGTATGGAAGGATAGATAGTTTCCTAATGAGCTTGGACTTTACCAAGAGTAAAGCCGATCCTAACCTTTACTACAAGGTTATAGAAGATGAACATGTCATACTATTACTATATGTGGATGATTTATTTCTGACAGGGAATAAGAAACATATTGTAGAATGAAAGAAGAAGCTCGCTGAATAATTTGAGATGAAAGACCTTGGGTTAATGCATTATTTCCTGGGTCTAGAAGTATGGCAAAGTTCAGAAGGAATATTTCTCAACTAGGGAAAGTATGCAATAGAGATATTGAAAAGATTCGATATGTTGGAATGCAAAGCCATGGCCACACCCATGGATACCAACCTGAAGTTGTTAGCTGATAACTCCTCAGAATTATTGGATGTGACTCAATACAGACAGATTATTGGGTGGTTGACGTATCTAACAAATACCAGAACATACATTTGTTTTGCTGTGAACACATTGAGTCGGTATCTAGTTCAATCTAGATGTGTTCACCTGATAGCTGCAAAACACGTGATGAGATATTTGAAAGGGACTATAGACTTTGGTATATACTATGATGGAAACCATGATTACTAATTGTATGGCTATACAGATGCATATTGGGATGGAAGTGTCTTAGACATAAGAAGCACATTAGGTGGATGTTATAGTATGGGGTTTGCTATGATTTCATGGTTTAGCAGGAAACAGTCCAGTGTTGCTCTTAGCACGACTGAAGCAAAATATATAGAAGCTTGCTCTGCTAGTTGTGAAGCCATATGGCTTCGAAAGCTGATGTCAGGTTTATTCAACCTGGAGTTGGATACTACCGTGATTCTATGTGATAACCAAAGTTGTATAAATATGACGGAGAACCCAGTGTTTCATGATAGGTCGAAGCACATAGAAATCTGGTATTTCTACATTCGAGATATGATGCAGAAGGGAGCCATAAATCTCTAGTATGTGAGTACTGGTGAACAAGTTGTTGATGTGTTGACGAAGCCTCTGTCCCGGGTAAAATTTGAATACTTTCGAGACAATCTTGGTGTTGTTTGGAAAGACCTTCCCAAAAGGGGGAGCAGTGATGTTGAAGTGGGATTGTATCATCCCTAGACACTTGTCCTAAAGTGATTCGGTGACTTCGGTCTTTGAGAATGAAGCGGGATTATATCATGCTTGAACTTCTATTCAGAATGGATCTGGTGACTTTGGTCCTCGAGAATGTGGTATGATTGTATTATCCTTGAACTTTTGTTCAGAATGGATTCGATGACTTTGGTACTCGAGAACGTGGTAGGATTGTATCATCCTTGAACTTTTGTTTAGAATGGATCAGGTGACTTCGGTACTCGAGAATGTGGTAGTATTGTATCATCCTTGAACTTTTGTTTCGAATGGATTTGGTGACTTCAGTACTTGAGAACGTGGTAGGATTGTATCATCCTTAAAATTTTGTTTAGAATGGATCCGATGACTTTGGTACTCGAGAACGTGGTAGGATTGTATCATCCTTGAAATTTTGATCAGAATGGATCCAGTGACTTTGGTACTTGAGAAAGTGGTAGGATTGCATCATCCTTGGACTTAGTCCTAAAGTGATAGGGAGTGATTATCCCATAATTGTATCTAGTGACTTTGGTTGTTGAGAATGTGGTAGGATTGTATCATCCCTGGACTTAAGTCCAAAAGTGATTCAAAGAATTTCATCTTCGTATTGTGGATTGCAAGTTGTTGCTGATGATGATGATGTTGTTGATCGAAATATCAGAGTGTGATGATGATGTTGCTCAAATTGTTACTGATGATGATATTGTTGATGGAAAGATCAGAGTGTGATGATGATGTTGATCAAAGTGTTTGTTGGTTGTGGAGCCTAATATTCTAGATTGAAAGATATTATTCAGTTGTGATTGTAACCCAAGAGTACTGTACACTCATTCCCCTTGCCTTGGGGTTTGGGGGCAGCACCCCCGAGAAAATGTTTTGGGATGTGTGTTGGACAACAGTATTGCGGACCCATGGTATTGGGTTAACACTAGAATTTTCCCATTGTATTTCCCCTATAAAATAAAGCATTGTAAAACAACTGAGTATGGTATTGTATTGCATTGGAAGAGAGACTGTGAGAGCGTGAAGAGGAAGTGCAGCAGTTTTGCTGCAAGGTGTATCTCTTCATCTTTCTAGACTGTAATAAAAGGACTAGCAATTTCTTTGTAGGCGTAGACCATCGTTAGGGTGAACCACGTTATATCTATGTCTCTCTGTAATGTTTTAATGTGTTTTGCATCTTGTTTATTACTTTAACTGTATATCTGTTATTGCTTTGTGGTCCTGTTTTCTAACAATTGGTATCAGATCCAAAAGGTATATTTGGTTGGTAAACTCGCAGGAAAGAAGGGTTCTTGGTTCGAGTGGGAGAAATGGCAGAAGAAGGAAAGTTTAGGGTTGAGAAATTTAATGGCCAAACTATCAGTTATGGAAGATGAAAATGGAGGACTATCTGTACTAGAAGGATCTGTACCTGCTGTTGGGCGAAAAAGCAAAAAAAATGGCAGCTATGAAGGATGAAGATTGGGAGGTTCTTGACAGAAAGGCACTGGGAACAATACGACTGTGCCTGGCTTTATCGGTGGCCTTCAATATTTCGAAAGAAAAAAAAACAGAGGGTGTGATGAGCGCATTGAGTAAGCTCTACAAAAAACCCTCGGCTTCTAACAAGGTATTTTTAATGAAGCGTTTATTTAATATGAAGATGTCGGAAGGTGGATCTGTTGCTGGCCATTTAAATGAGTTTAATACACTTACCAGTTAGTTAAGTTCTGTGAAAGTGAACTATGATGATGAGGTTAGGGCTCTTCTAATATTGTGCTCATTGCCAAAAAGCTGGAATAGCTTGGTCATGGCTGTAAGTAACTATGTCCCTAGTTCAAACACTCTTAAATTTGATGATGGTGTTGGTGTTATTTTTAGGGAAGAAATGCAAAGAAAAAGCACAGGTGAGACATCAGGTAATGCGTTTACCATGGAGAGCAGAGGGAGACAAAATGAGAGAGGAAGGAGCCCAAGAAATCGTGGAAAGTCTAAAAAGGGAAGATCCAAGTCCAGATTCAGAAAAATAGAGTGCTGGAACTGTGGTAAGAAAGGACATCTGAAGAAAGACTGCAGAGCTCCAAAGAAAAAAGGAGACAGACAGCAAGAAACTACTCAGGAAGCGAATGTAGTAGGTGATGTGTTACAAGATGCTTTGATTCTTCCATTAGATAATACTAGTGATTATTGGGTAGTAGATTCAAGGGCTTCATGTCATGCTACACCCCATAGGAGATTCTTTCATGAATATGTTCAAGGTAATTTTGGGCATGTGCTATTGGGGGATGATGAACCATGTAAAATCGTTGGAAAGGGTAAGGTATGGATTAAGTTAAATAATGGAAGTGAATGGTTGATAAAGGATGTAAGGCACATTATTTCTATGAAAAGAAATATGATCTCAATAGGGAAGTTGGGATATAGCGTTTGTTTGTCTACGTTTGGAGAAACGTGGTGGAATATCACTAAAAGATCAATGGTAATTGCAAAAGGAGATAGGATAGGTACGTTATATTTATGTCCTCATAATACTAATTATTCTATCTCTGTAGCTTCCATAGAAATAGGTGTGGCGTTATGGCATCATAGGCTTGGCCACATGAGTGAGAAGGGGATGCAGATTCTCCACTCAAAGAAACCGTTTCCTGATCTGAAGCAGGTAAGTTTGGAATTCTGTGAGAACTGTGTTTATGGAAAACATAAGAGAGTTAGATTTATCAGGGTTGGGAAACAAAAGAAGAGTGAAAAGTTAGAGCTTGTCCATACAGATGTATGGGGACCAGCTCAGATACAATCTCTTGGTGGCTCTTGTTATTATGTTACTTTTATTGATGATGCAACTAGGAAAACTTGGGTTTATTGCATTAGACAAAAATCTGATGTGTTTGATAATTTTAAGAAGTGGAAAGCTTTGGCTGAGAATGAGACAGGAAAAAGGTTGAAATGTCTCAGATCTGATAATGGAGGCGAGTACTGTAGCAAGGAGTTTGACAGTTACTGTTCACACAATGGGATTCACAGAGAGAAGACAGTCCCTGTAACACCCCAAGAAAATGGTGTGTTAGAAAGGATGAACAAAATGATCATGGATCGTGCAAGGTGTATGAGATTGCATGCAGGGTTGCCCTTACAGTTATGGGCTGATGCTGTAAACACTGTTGTTTATTTAATAAACATAGGGCCTTCAAGCGGTTTGGATGGTGGCATTCTAGAGGAGGCATGGACAAGTAAACAGGTAAAATACTCATTTCTGAGAACTTTTGGTTGTGAAGCATTTGTCCATATTGATAAAGATGATAGAACAAATCTTGAGGCTAAATCCAAGAAATGTACCTTTATTGGATACGGGGTTGATGATTTTGGTTATTGCTTATGGGATCCTAAAAATCACAAAATCATTAGGAGTAGAGATGTAGTATTCAATGAAAAGGTCATGTACAAATATCAGTTGCAGGGAAAGAAAGGAGAAAAGGAAAACACAGAGTACACAGTTCTTGATGAAATCAAATAAAATGAAGTTCCAAAAGCACCAGAAAATCAAGAGCAGCAGTAGGTACCTGAAACTCCTGCAACTGTAAGAAAGTCTACCAGGTTAAGTAGACCCCTTGAACGATTCTCTCCTTCATTGTATTATTTATTGATGACTGTTTCTGGTGAACCAGAATGTTTTGAAGAAGCAATGCAGGTAGAAACTAGAAAGAAGTGGGAGCAAGGCATGGATGAGGAGATGGACTCATTGGTAAGAAACCAGACTTGGGATTTGGTTAAGTTGCCTGCAAAAAAAAGGGCATTGTAGAATAAATGGGTTTACAGGTTGAAGGAAGAAGATGGAGGAAAGAAGTGGTACAAGGATAGACTTGTTGTAAAGGGGTTTGCACAAAAGAAAGGTATAGACTTTGATGAAATATTTTCTCCTGTTGTTAAAATGACTTCAATTAGAACTATTTTAAGTCTAGTGGTGGTAGAAGATTTGCATCTTGAACAGTTAGATGTAAAAATGACCTTTCTCCATGGGGATTTGGAGGAAGATATTTATATGCAGCATCCACAAGGATATGAGGTCAAAGGGAAGGAGAATTTGGTTTGCAGGTTGAAGAATAGATTGTATGGCCTGAAGCAAGCTCCAAGGCAGTGGTATTTAAAATTTGATAAGTTTATGATAGAACAAGGTTATGATAGATGTCATTCTGACCACTGTGTTTATTTCAAGAAGCTAGGTAATGGAAGATATATTATCTTGTTATTGTATGTGGATGACATGCTTGTTGCAGGGTCTAACATGCAGGATATAAATGTGCTCAAAAGAAAACTAGATAAATCATTTCCGATGAAGGATTTGGGTGCTGCAAAGAAAATCCTTGGTATGAGAATAACAAGAGACAAGAAAAATCACAAATTGACATTGTCTCAAGGTGAGTACATAGAAAAGGTGTTGCAGAGGTTTAGAATGCAGAATGAAAAACCAGTCAGTACACCTTTAGCCAGCCATTTCAAACTAAGCAAGGATACGTGTCCAGAGACACAGGAAGAGATAGATTACATGTCCAAGATTCCCTATTCATCAACGGTTGGGAGCTTGATGTATGCCATGGTGTGGACAAGACCAGATATTGCACATGCAGTGGGAGTTGTGAGCAGGTATATGAATAATCCAGGTAAAGAGCATTGGAAAGCAATACAGTGGATTCTCAGGTATTTGAGAGGTACCACTTCTCATGCATTATGTTTTGGAGGTTCAGAAACTGTTCTACAGGGATATGTTGATGCATATATGGTTGGTGATAAAGACAGTAGGAGAAGCAGCACAAGGTATGTGTTCACTGTAGGTGGAATAGCAGTAAGTTGGATTTCAAAACTGAAACAGGTTGTTGCACTTTCAACAATGGAAGCAGAGTATGTTGATGCTACAGAGGCTAGTAAGGAGATGATTTGGTTGCAGAGGTTCATGGAAGAATTGGGTAAGAAGCAGGAGAATCGTAGGTTGTACAGTGACAGTGAGAGTGCCATTCATCTTGCAAAGAACTCAGCATTTCATTCAAGTACTAAACATATACAAATCAAGTACCACTTCATAAGATTTGTTCTAGATGAAGAACTGTTAAAACTAGAAAAGATTCACACTAGCCAGAATCTTGTAGACATGTTGACAAAGGGAGTAACCAGAGAGAAATTGAGTTCCTTCTCGGTTTTTGTTAGCCTTCAAGAATGAAGGCAAAAATAAGAAATTTGCAAAGTCCAAGGTCCAGAGCATAATTCAGTAGCGGTGGAGTTGTTGTGATCAGTCTCCAAGTGGGAGATTGTTGGTTGTGGAGCCGAATCTTCCAGATCCAGAGATATTATTCAGTTGTGATTGTAACCTAGGAGTACTGTACACTTGTTCTTGCTGCCTTGGGGTTCGGGGGCGAAGCCCTCGAGAAATTTTTTTGGGATGTGTGTTGGCCAACAGTATTACAGACCCATGGTATTGGGTTAACCCTAGAATTTTCCCATTGTATTTCCCCTATAAAAGAAAGCATTGTAAAACGACTGAGTATGGTATTGTATTGTATTGGAAGAGAGACTGTGAGAGCGTGAAGAGGAAGTGCAACAATTTTGTTGCAGGGTGTATCCCTTCATCTTTCTGGACTGTAATAAAAGGACTGGAAATTTCTTTGTGGACGTAGCCCATCGTTTGGGTGAACCATGTTATATTTGTGTCTCTCTGTAATGTTTTAATGTGTTTTGCATCTTGTTTATTGCTTTAACTGTATATCTGTTATTGCTCCGCGGTTCTGTTTTCTAATAGTGTTGCTGCTGATGATGATGATGTTGTTGATCGAAAGGTCAAAGTACTATTGATGATGATGTTGTTGAAGACCAAAATGTTGACGATGATGTTGCTACTGAAACTGAAGATGAATACTATATGTCAAAGATGTTGAAAAATATTCCAATGATCTATAGATGTATCACCCTGATGATGTTGAATATTCTCTCTCTCCTTCTCCTACTGCTACTGTTGTTATTGTTGTATAATACCCTTCTCGTTAAGGGGGAGTGTTGAATTATTGTAACTTTGAAGTGTATTTACTTATTACCCCGATGTTCCTATCAGGACAATCATTTGTATTTTATTGTACCACGATGTTCCTATCGGGAGAACCACTGAGAGTCATGAGGAAAACCCATCTGTTGTAAGTCGGGTCATTAGCACCCTAATTAATATATTATTAAGTTGTTTTTTTCCTCCTAGAGAATTCAGACCCGTCAAATTTAGTGGGGCTGACTTGGTGGAGTGAATTTTCAAGTGAACGAAAGAATATAAATAGAAGTGAGGCTCCTCTCACTTCTACACACTCACACTCACTTATGTAGCGCATAAGAGAGAGAGAGAAGTAGTAGCTGCAAGGAGGAGAAGGATTAGTCTGGGGTTTTACCTTTTATCTTTTGGTCATCTATATTTAGGAAGGTTTTGCTGGGTTTTTCCCTTTAGGGTTTTCCCAGGATAAATATGTGTTGATCTTGTGATATTGTTTCTTTCAGTGATCTGAAAAAAAATGATTTTGTTATGAAATTGAAATTGAATACTGATGATCTAGATTAGCATATATGAAATCTTAACAAACTTAAAGCATATATATATGTTGTTTCAGATTATAAAATTTAACCGAGTCATTTGTGGTAAAATTCCCTCTAACAATAATATAGTTTAGTAATAAAAGAGTCTAACAAAATGGGGCACTATAACTGCCCATTACCTGAGTTCCTTATATGTCCTTTGCATTTTCCTCATTCAGCTCACAACTATCTTATATACTTTCTCCATTGCTTGAAAAGTTGACATGGTCGAAGGGTTGACAAAGAGAGTTTTCCTCATCTTCTTTACTTCCTATTTGATTTGAGATCTAAGAATTTTTCTGTGAACAATAGGTTTTTGTGAGGATCTAGGGTGTTCATCATGGTGTCAACCTGACCTCCATATACCTGGACGTTCCCTTTAATGTCATTCAGAAAGTGCTCAATACAAGAGTTGTGGACTTTAATTTAACAAACAACTTATAAAACCCCTTCTAGTTATGAATTCATCCTTCTCATATTGTTACGAATATCATTATTATCTGCACAAACATCCCTTATTCCTTTAAATATCTCTTGCAAATTGGATTCCCAATCTACCCCGATTTCATCCTTCTTAGCAGAACAATGAAACCCAATTCAATTCCAATGTCCCAAAAATTCTAACGCAAGCAGAGAGAAACCTTAGTGCTACAAGAATTTTGAAGGAATCCCATAGTTGGAAATCATTCCTCTTCACATTCTACAAAAAATGCAACACAATGTCACTCCCATAGGGCATAGGGGATGCCATTTTCTTCCTCCAACACCAAAATCACCATTCCAATTTTTTAACCTAAACCAAACTTTCCATATGCATCACAACTATTAATCCCAGATTCAATGTGGCTAAAGGAGGATAATGGCATACAAGTCCTTGGATCCCAATGAGGCTTTATGTCAAGGATTCTTCATTTTTCCTCCACATGTGAAGCCATGTGCTCCATTATGGACAAACTTCGGGATATGTAATTCCAGTTGTACTGGCCTATGATTGATAGAGTAATATTGAATGCAATCTGACCCATTATTAGTTACAAAATAATTAACTCTTAGGGGACCCAACAAATTATAAGATGGACCTCATTTTTAACCAAACTCCCTTTTTCCAATCTGTCGGATTTCTTTGCAAGGAAATCGACGATATTGTCATTTTCTCATTTGACATGTATCAATTGAGAATTAGGGATTTGTTATAGAATCCCATTGATCCTTTACTAAATACACCCTACAATTATATCTGATACTTCCAATATGTTCCTTGCTTGAGTTATGATCAAGAGAGAGTCCCCATTAATAATGATAGATTGAATTCCAAGATGAACAAAATTTTGAATTCCTTGATAAAGGGAATGATTCTCTACCTAATTAATGGTAGCATTCTTGAGTTCCCACTCAAAAATTAATATTGTATTTCCTTCATTATCTAGGAGGATTCCACCTGCACTGACCTCCCTGGTATTTCCCCGCAATCCATTGAAGAATAAGACATGATGTTTAAGTTTTGAGACCCAATTATGAAATTCATATTGTTTCAGTTCTAACTTCCATGGGCATTTTAGATATTGTACCTTCAAGGATGTTAGATGCAACTAAGATACCTAGGGAAAAATGTCCCGCATCCAAATCTTCTCCTCTTCAGTCAAAGGTTCATTGGAGAAGTTTAGATTGCCTCTTTCATATATTTCCTCACTTAAGAGATATTTGGAACATAAGCCATGATAACTGATGGGGTGGAATTTGAGTCAAATATTTCCCTGTTCCTGGTCATCCATAATTTCCAACATACATATTTTGGTAGGTCCAACCAAATAAGTGCTAGATTTGGTTTGCTTATCAAGGTTCCAAAATATTTATCATTCCAATTTACAAAATATACACTCCATCATTTTGGTAATACGGTAGTTGCATTCAAATACTTCGATATTTACCCTCATACCTACTTGATATATTCACATTTGAAAAAGAGACGGGTTATCGTTTCTTCGAATTCCTTGCACATAACACATCTCAAAAGCCCTTGCATTTGTCTTTTCTTAATATTTTTAGTGGTAAGTATTTTCTCATGAACTAAAACCCAACAAAACACATTGATTTTTGGAAGTCTATCTTAATTCCATACTTTTGACTAGAGTCAGGAGACAGGTGGATGGGGCTATTCATAATATAATTTTTCATATTATTCCTTAACCGAGTAATTTCCACACTTTCCCCAACCCATACTATCTTTACAATGTATATTAAATGGGGCATCCCATTGAAAACATTGTAATAGTTGTTCATAGGTATATGTCATCTCTACCAGTATCTCCATGATCTACCATTTATCCAATTACCCTCAGTGTCCCAGTCTGATAAATCATATATAATTTTGATTCCTTTTCCATGTAACCCTTCTTTAATGTCTATAATACCTACTTTATGATTTAAAGGAGCCTCTCCCATAATACAATCTCTCCAAAGGTTAATCCTTTTACCATTCTTAGGAATATAGTAAAGTCCATCTTGTATTATTTTTCGTACCTGTTTGCAAAGATTCCATAACTTTGAACTGCCTCCTTCCT